>CM055116.1:761321256-761799625 GCA_029206835.1 Rana muscosa | reverse complement strand
GCAGCAGTGTACATGAGGCCTTAATCACCTGGGCGGCACTTCCGCTCCCGGCCACCCAAGTGATTTAGGCCTCATGTACACTGCTGCACGTACGTTTAGGAGCAGTTGGGCGTTTTCTTCAACTGCCCCTGAACTCTATGTTATGTTAGCTTATCTGTCCACGTACACACGGTTGTTTACAGTCGTTTCTAGGCAGTCGAGTTTAGAGGCATTTTTGGAACACATTTCAAGCGCCAAACGTGTCTAAACGCGGTAACTTGCATTTGGCCACGTTTAGTTTACAGGCGGTTTAATTTTTGGCTATTTTAAGATAAATTTTTATTTTATTTTTAAAACACAGCAAAAGACAACATTATAAAAGGTCAGTTACTATGCATCAAGTTAAATTTCAGGTTCAGGAGAGGTTACAAAAACGTCCCATGTACATGAAGCCCAAATCATCAGGCAATTCCCTTGGACTCCCGGGATATCGGCGTCATCTGTTCCAGGAGCCTTCGGAAAGCCCAATGACTGGTTTTCATGACGAGAAAACTGCCATTTTTTTAGATCGTGAAAACCCGTTGTGTGTATGCTGCATAGCAGTTTGACGAGAAAACTGCCCAAAAAAAAAAAAAAAAAACCTGCTCTATTTTTTCTCGTTGCGAAAACCGCTCGTGTATGCTTTTCCCGGGGGGGGGGGGGGGAGAAATTATGAGACGGGGGCGCTCGTTCTGGTAAAACTAGCATTTGTAATGGAGATAGTACATTCGTCACGCTGTAACGGACTGCAAAGCGAACCATCTCTTTCCAAACTTTACTAACACAAGGGGAAGGACATGTCGATCCAGTTTTCAACCTGTGTGTGTGCGCGTGCTTATGTTAATAGTACATTGTATACCCCTGTATGTTGTGGTCGTTAAGGTTCCCATCTAAGTTTCTTGAAATTGATGCTCCCTGCTGATACCACCACTTGTGGAAGAGAATTTTACACCCTTCCTGCTCTGATCGTAAAAAACCTTCCACGCAGTTTAACCACTTCAATACCAGGCACTTACATCCCCTTCCCGCCCAAGCCAATTTTTATCTATCAGCGCAGTCGCACTTTGAATGACAATTGCGCGGTCATGCTACACTGTACCCAAACAATTTTTTTTATCATTTTGTTCCCACAAATGGAGCTTGCTTTTGGTGGTATTTGATCACTGCTCTGGGTTTATTTTATATATATATTTTTTTTTGTTTAAAAACGCAAAAAAAAAAAAAAACAAAAAAAAAAAAACACGGGCAATGATATGGCTGCACTGATGAGGTGGCACTAATCTGGCAGGCATCCATAATGGTGCCAGTCAGTGCCCATCTGTGGGCACTGATTGGCATTCCTGGTGGACATACCTAGCCATCCACATGTCAGGAGCTTCCCTGGTGGTCTTGATTAACAATCAGCGCAGACCTTCCCGTCAGGAGAGCCGCCGATCGGCTCTCCTCGCGTCTGTCAGACATCGTAATCAGCCGTGATTGGACACGGCTGATCATGTGGAATAGAGCCTCCGTCAAAGGCTCTTTACCGAGATCAGTGTGTCAGACTGACACGCCGCACCACCGATCGCTGCAATGCGTGCCCCCACAGTGGCAGTTATCCTGCTGGACGTTATGACATGTGAACCACCGCTCGGCCGTCATTCTGCTATAGGCCGGGTGGGAAGTGGTAAGGGGAGTTTTAAAGGCAGAATGCATTAAGATACAAAACCTTCTATGCGTTAAGATAAAAAAACCTTGTGTGTAGCAGCCTCCCTAGCACCCCCCTAATTACCTACCTGAGCCCCTTCTCTCTCTCTCTAGTGATGTCCACGATCCCCTCAGCCATCCAGGACACTCCTAATTGTCCGAGACAGAGCAGCGGTGCTATTGGCTCCTGCAGCTGTCAAAGTCAGCCAATCAGGGGAGAGAGGCGGCAGAACTAGGTTGGGGCTCCTTGTCTGAATGGATACACAGAGCTCTGACTCTGCTTGGGTGCCCCCTGTAGCAAGCTGCTAACTGGGGGGGGGGGGGCACTCAAAGGAGGGAGGGGCCAGCAGCAGCAGTGAGGGACCTGAGCTGCTCTGTACAAAACAAACTGCACAGGAGGTGGCAAGTATAGCATGTTTTTTTTTTTTTTGTTTTTTTTTCCTTTAAAAAACAAACCAACCTTTACAATCACTTTAGGCACCTTTCACACGGACGGACTGTTCAGGTCCGCCTGTCAGTTTTTTTTTAGGCGGACCTGAACAGATGCTCCGTGCACCTCTATGGAGCAACAGAAGTCAGCGGTGACATGTCCGCTGACATCTGACCCGCTCCGATCTGCCAAAGTGTGACAGATGGAAACCCTATTTTCCATCTGTCTGGCGGATCGGATGAAAACGGACTCTGACAGTCTTCATCAGATCCCCATAGAGGAGAGCGGTGTGGAGACAGGTCGGTACCTGTACAGTGTGCGGAGACAGACCTGTCGTCATCTGCCTGCTCAGTGGGGATCGAACCCTGCTACGCAAAACGGAGCCCGCACATGTCCGTGTGAAAGGGCCCTTAAGGTTAAACCCCTCATCTTCCAATTTCAGCGTAATCTTGCGGCATTTCACCGCCATTGCTATAGCAATCTGTGCACTGGGCACTGTCACTAGTGTGCATGCTGGGTATACCAGCAGAACTACATCCTGGAACTCAATGGCGCCGGCTTCAGATACCCACACCCAAGATGACCGCTGCCAACATTTCATCATTGGCAATTAACCCAGATATTTGGCAAATAAGCAATTAAATTTACAATACAGACAATAACCATCCAAATAAAAATAAAAATCACAGGGATGTTTTTATTGCATTTTGGAGTAGGAGACTGTAGCTCCTCTTTAAAATGTAACCAACCTCATGAGCAGCAACTATTTGTTTGATGTGCCACAAATGAGGATACGGACAAAACAAACAAAATCTCAGCAGCAGAGATTTTTTTTGCCAGTGCAGCCTTAGCCGAACATAGCTTTAGCTGTTTTTCTCTTGGGCACTGGATCGTTTAACAACCATTAAATTCTTTTCACACAGTCACCAATCACTCATTGTAACAAAACCAAAAAAAATGTCTAGATATGCAGATTTGTTTACCTGTGTAGCTTGAAAGTTTGGGGTGCACAATGTTGACCTTTCCATATTTCTCAGCTTCTTTGGCTGCTTTTGCTGACCAAGCACCAGTAACTATATAGTCTGCACACTTGGATTCCTTTAAACCAATAAGATTAAGGGGGACCGCGCTAAACTGCCCACTTCCACCTCCTTGGAGAAAAAGGATTTTGTAATTCTCTGGAATATCCCTGTTGAGTGGAGAGGGAAGGAAGAAGATTGGAGTGAGTTTATTTTTCACAATCAAGATCGTAAAAGGTTTGGAAGTTTAGAGGAATATACACAGGAAAAATACTTACAATAGCGCTCGTAGGAACATCTCCGTGATGTTCAAGATTTTTGTGAAGTCCGATGATCTGTGGCTCATTTCTGTGTTAAAACGAGAAGTGCAAATTAGATGTACTTTATAGCTTCATCAGTGCTTCACTACCTGCTTTCATACATATATGCAATGATCATACCAAGAACACTGATCCCAAGGCCCTTGTAGTCAATCAATTCTTTCTGGGCTTCCAGCAAAACCTACAAAAAAAAAAAAAAAAAAAAAATAGTTAAGGTTACCATTTAAATCAAAACTTACAGCTGAACATTTTTCACCAGACACAACTGTTGATTACTGCACCACAAGGCCTGTTCTTTTATGTTTCCTTGGAATGTACACTGGTGTTTCAGTGCTCTTATGAACATTGGGAACGGCTTGTCTGGTTACCCATGTCTATCCTACCTGGCTCGATTTAACCTGTAGTGCTGTGATTAAGGATACTATTTATATCTCTGGCTGATCTGACCCCTGTAATAAGGATCCACAGAGGAGTGTAAAGCCTCGTACACACGGTCGGACTTCCAGCGGACTTTTCCGTGGATTTTTGTCCGAACAGAGTTGGCCGGGAACACCCATAGCATACACACCACAGGACTTTTCTGCAAACTTTCCCAAAACTTCTTCCAACAACGCATGGTTTTTCTGCTCTTTACCGCCACCCTTTGATCAACTTCTGCTATTGGTGGTTGATGTTAACATTTGTTTTGTCCATCGGACAAAAGTCCGATGGTTTTTTGTACACACGGTCGGACTTTGCGCCATCAGACTTTTGTTGGCCAAAAGTTTGTCCGTTTGCAGACCGAACTTTTGTCCAATGAAAACAAAAAAAGTTTGTCCGATGGAGCGTACACACGGTCGGATTGTTGGTCCAACTTGCTCAAAATGAAGTTTGTTGGCCAAAAGTCCGACCGTGTGTACGGGGCTTTAGATGCAGTGTGTTCAGGTGACGGTGGTGGCTCTCTTCCCTGATCAAGTGTGTTTCTCACCATGATATGAGATACATCTTGAGTTTTGAGGATTCATTGCCTTGAGGACTACATCTTTAACCACTTCCCGCCCCGTCAATAGGAGATTGACGTCCAGGAAGTGGTTGCATTATCCACACTGGACGTCTATTGACGTCCTGCAGGATAATACCTTACGCGCACCCGCGGGGGCGTGCAGCGCGGTGATCGGGGACGGCGTGTGTCCTCTTGGACACAGCGCTTCCCCGATCACGGTAAACAGCCAATTTCAGTAACGGCCCCTACGTGGGCAGATGTTGTGCCTACGTGTGGGCAAAATGTGTGTGTGTGTGTGTGTGTGTGTGTGTGTGTGTGTGTGTGTGTGTGTGTGTGTGTGTGTGTGTGTGTGTGTGTGTGTGTGTGTGTTTTATAAAACGATTTTTTTTTTTTTTTTTTGTAAAAAGCCAAATTTCATTGGCTGTTTACCATGTGATCGGCTGCGTCGACGTCACAGCCGATCACGTCACAACAAACTCGGTGGCGCGCTCCGTGCGCGCCGCCAGAGGCTTGGGGGGGGGGGGGGGAGAAAAAAAAAAAAAAATCGGGGAAGGCGAGTGTCCCTTGGACACAGCGCGTCCCCGATCAGGGTAAACAGCCAGTGAAATTGGCTGTTTACCACGTGACCGGCTGTGTCCAATCACAGCCGGTCACAAATGTAAACAAACTGCAGGAGTTACTACCTGATCCCTGCTCTCTCCTCACACGCCGATCTGTGAGGAGAGAGCAGAGATCAGTGTAGTTTGTCTGCAGTAGTTTACTGTGCACAACACGCCCCCCCCCCCCCCATAAAGAGGACCTGTCACACAGCCCACCTCCAACAGTACCGCCACACAGGCTACCAGTACCGCCATCAGGCACTTCCAGGCCCGCTACCAGTATTGGTACCACCACCCGTACCATTACACAGGCCAACCAATAAGCACTGCCATAATGTCCCAAAGGGTTTACACACCTGAGGAGGCATATGCCATTCTTGCCATGTTGGATGAGGAGCGCAGCGGGGAGCTCCCATTATCCGATTCTGGTTCGGAATACGAGCCAGTGGAGGATAGTGGCTCAGAGTCCCCGGGGGAAAACCGTCCCTCCCAGAAGAATGCGATCAGGACCAAGATCAGGGGGAGAACTGCCCACCACCAGCAGCGCCATACCCCAGGAAGAAGAGCCCAGTACAAGTAATGGAAATACACACCCAACCAGAAGAATCCAGCCCCTGTCCTACCTTCCCAATGCCCTGGCAAACCCCTTATGGTTGCCTGCCAACTCAGGATCCGCCATCATCCCCCCCTTCACCGCACAGCCAGGTGTGCAGCCCGACACTACAAATTTTTCTAAATTTGATTCTTTTTGTTTATTTTTCCCACAAGATTTGCTGCAGAATATAGTGGATCAAACTAATCTGTATGCATCCCAATTTATTGCTGCCAACCCCAATTCTTCCTACGCCCGCATGTTCCAGTGGCGGAGTCTAACATTGGACAAATTTAAATTGTTTTTGGGCCTTATGTTAAATATGGGGCTTACAAAAAAGAACGAAGTCCATGCATATTGGTCCAAACGCCCCATCCAACACATGCCCATATATTCCGCTGTCATGTCCAGGAAAAGCTACGATATGATCATGCGTTTTCTCCACTTCAATGACAATTCACAGTGCCCTCCCCAAGATCATCCCAACTACGACAAATTGTACAAGATACACCCCCTAATCAATGCCTTTTCCCAGCGATTTCAAAGGAGTTTTCATCCCAGACCAAAAAATGTGTGGACGAGTCCCTCATACATTTCACTGGCCGACTGCAGTTCAAGCAGTATATACCAAGCAAGACAGCCAGGTATGGGTTAAACTTAAATAAAATTATGTGATCGAGCCACTGGATACGTCTTCACATTCAGGATCTACGAAGGCAAAGACTCTCAGCTCGAGCCCCGTGATTGCCCGACATATTGGAACCAGTGAGAAGTGTCTGGGAGTTGGCATACCCCCTGTTCGGAAAAGGTTACCATTTATATGTTGACAATTACTATACTAGCATGCCCCTTTTTCGCCACCTTTACAGTAAGCAAACCCCAGGCTGCGGTACCTTAAAAAAAAAAAAAATTTGTGACCTGTAGAATCGGCATTCATGAGGAACGAGGAGGTGTTGGCCATGAAGTGGAGGTTCAAGAAAGATGTCCACATCCTCTCTACAATCCACAATGACACCGTGGTGGAGATCCAAAGAAGACGCGGCCCCATTGTAAAGCCCGAATGTGTCCACGACTACAATTTGTACATGGGGGGTGGATTTAAACGACCAGATGCTACAGCCCTACTTATCAACCAGAAAGTCCCATTATTGGCACAAGAAAGTTGCGTTTCACATGGCCCTTTTTAATTCGTTTGTCTGCTACCAAAACACAACAACTCCCCTACCTCCATTATAGCAAAGATATCATCGATGCCCTCATTTACCAACAAGATCCCGCCCCAGGAAGCATTCGCTCTGATCGTGAAGCCGACTCACACTAGCGATACTATCCCTTTAGCATCCCCCCCCACAGAATCTGGAAGAAGACACCAAAAGAAATGCCGTGTATGCAGCAGAGGAGGAGTAAGAAGAGACACCACCTATTATTGTCCCTCCCAACCTGGCCTGTGCATCGGAAATTGCTTCAAAAATTTATCATACATCCATTAGTTCCCCTTATTAACAGACTGCCATGTTACGAACTACCTTCCATGTTAATTAACTGACCCTGGCCTGTTTACCGACAATGTCTTTGCTTGCCGATTTAATCCACGTTTCTGACCTCCACGTGCACCAACCTCAGCCTGTTTACCGACGATGCCTCTGCCTGCCGATTTAAACCACGTTTCTGACTTCCACGTGCACAGGCCTTGGCCTGTTAATCGACCATGTTTTTGCCTGCCACTTGGACTGATCTTTTGGCCATCTACTTTTAGTACAAAAGGGGTCTCACATATGTGAGGGGCTTCAGAATAGCGTTCGAGTAGTTTTTCGTTTTCTGTGCTCCAAGAACAGGGTCTGGTTGCCTGGAGGCTTCAAAGCGATTAGGGTGGGAGAAGCCTATACCCCTTTCCCCTGGCCCAAAGCTTGATGGTCCTTCCTGCTGCCTGGACCAATACTTTGGCTGTGCTGACCATATTACTGCCTGTAATGACCCATTACATTATGGACCATGTTTCTTCCTGCTGCTTGGACCAATACTTTGGCTGTGTTGACCTGCCTGCTACCTGGATCTGTGCTTTGGCTGTGCTCACAGTATCTCTGCCTGTACGAACTATGGACAGTATTCCTGCCTGGATGATTGCTTTTGCTGTCGCTGACCTCCTCTCTGCCTGCTGTCTGGACCGATGCTCTCCTCTGTGGACCACTGCACTTCTAAAACCACAGGTAATCTTTTGTTATTTGGTACGCACCTGCTATGTTTTAGATATATGAAGGACCTTCAAAAATGTGATCGGTAGTCAGAAAAAGTACCAGTTACGTAATGGTCTTTCTGGTAAGTCTTCCAGGACGGCAGGCCTACTTCCCACCGCTCTGGTTATATATTATATATATATATATATATATATATATATATATATATATATATATATATATATTTTGTGAGGGGGGTAGCTCGGCAGCGGGTGTGTGTGATCCCCTGGATGGGCTCCCCACACAAAAACAGGCCCAGCAGACGGAGGTTGTGGTTTTCAAGATCAAAAAGGTGCAGTTTATTTCTCTATTTACAGTGACAAAAAAACACAGCAAAGCAAAAAGAAACAAACAAAATAAACCCTGGTCAGCTTGACCTCTGACTAAACATGCAGGTTTCCTAACTAACAACTGGGATCAGCCTGGTGCTGTCCTAGTCCCCAAGTCCCTGGTTTAGTAAATGTCCAAACAAATAGCCACACAGGCTTTGTCTCACCGCACAGGGGTTCACTCTCCCTAGACAGTCCACACAGGTCTGGTTCCAGGCATGAGCAAACACCTAATGAAGCTGGGAGTTTTTATAGAGGCCTTAAACGAGCTGACAAGCTTCAGCTGGTCTCATCAACTCCCTGCCTGCACGACGCCCAGCACTCTCCCTAGAGGTATGAATCATCCATGAGCCCACTAGCCTCAGCTGGGCTTCATCAACTCTCTCCCTAGTTGTATAAGTCGGCATAAAGCCTGAATCTGGGAGAAATCTACCTACCCCCCTGGATGCAACCAGGTGACTTTACCTTCCTGCTGTCACAATATATATTTAACCAGAGCGGTGGGAAGTAGGCCTGCCGTCCTGGAAGACTTACCAGAAAGACCATTACCGGTAAGTAACTGGTACTTTTCTCAAGACGTCTTCCAGGACGGCACAATGAGAGAGAAGCAAGTAATTTGCAGGACCTTCCTACCAAATGAGAGGTCCTGAGGCGACAGCAACTCCACTCTATAAATGTTTCAAAAAAGTGTTCTGGCTTGACCATGTCGCAGCTTGGCAGATTTGTTAGACCGAAGCTCCGGCCCTTTCTGCCCAGGAGGTCGCCAGAGACTGAGTGGAATGTGCCTTAACCTTCGGGGCCGTCTTAGCAGCCTGGTCATAAGCTAGGGAGATTGCTTGTTTTATCCACCTAGCTATGGTTATTCTAGAAGCCTGTTGGCCCCTTTTCTGACCAGAATTTTTTTTATAAATAAGTGGCTGGATTTTCTGAAAACGCTAACTATCCAAATAAGAAAGTAGACATCGTCTGACATCCAAACAATGAAAGGAAGCCTCCCTTTCATTCTGGGGATTGGAACAAAAAGAAGGAAGGGAGTATTATTTCCTGTGTTCTATGAAATTTTGATACTACCTTGGGAAGGTACAGGGGGTCCTGCCTGAGAACAACCCTGTCCTCAAATAAACGGCTCTTTAATTGACAGAGCCTGCATATCACCTACTCTTTTGGCTGTCGTTATCGCCAGCAGAAAGGTAAACTTAACTGTGAGAAGTTTAATAGAAATACTGTCTAATGGCTTGAACGGAGCCTTAGTTAACTGTTCTAGAACCAAGGAGAGATCCCAGGGTGGAACCCTAGAGATCTGTACTGGAGACATTCTGTCCCTAGCTGACAAGAATCTTTTAATCAACGGGTCCTGGGACAATCTTCTGTCCAGGAAGTAAGATAAGGCTGCTACCTGAACTCTTAGTGTCTTGGTAGCCAGCCCCAGATCCACTCCATCCTGGAGAAATTCCAGAATGACCGAAGTTTCCTGTTGGGAAACCTCTCTCTCTGAACACCAGCAAGAGAAGACCCCCCCCCACACCTTAGCATAAATCCGCCTGGTGACCTCCTGTCTACTAGAGAGGAGAGTGGTGATCACTCTCTCTGAACAGCCCTTCTCCCGCAGGTTCTGCCTTTCAAGCACCAGGCCGTCAGTTTGAAGAAGCTGGGCTCTGGGTGGAAGACCGGACCCTGAAGAAGAAGGTCTGACCGAACTGGTAGATGGAGAGGGGGAGCTACAGACCAGTTCTCCAGAGTGGGAAACCAGGCTCTCTTGGGCCACCAGGGGGTGACCAAAATGAAACAGCATTCTGAGAGGTCCAGCTTCTGCAGGATCCTCGGAATCAGACCCAGAGGGGGAAAGGCATAGGCCAGATGAAAACTCCACACCTGGGCCAGCGCATCCACTCCCTCTGAGCCCCATTCCCAGGTCAGGGAAAAGAACCTCTTTAGCTTTTTGTTTTCCCTGCGGGCGAAGAGGTCCATCTCCGGATTGCCGAACCGTTGGCACACCAGATCAAACACCTCTGTGTTCAACTCCCATTCTCCCTGGAGAATCGGGTGGCGACTTAAAAAGTCCGCCTCTACGTTGTGAACCCCTTTTATGTGAACCGCTGTGATAGAGGGAATCCGGAGCTCTGCCCAGCTCAGGATCTCCAGAGACAAAGCCAGAAGGGTACGCGACCTGGTGCCTCCCTGATGGTTCAGGAATGCCACTGTGGTGGCATTGTCGGATAGAATCTGGACCTCTCGGCCCCTGACTCTCTCCTCGAAGGCCTTTAGAGCCTCCCGGACCGCCAACAATTCCCGGAGGTTTGAGGAGGCGCCCTTCTGACCTCGGTTCCAGGAACCCTGAGCTCGTCTAAGTGAGCCCCCCAACCCCAGGCGCTTGCGTCTGTGGTTATTCTGAGAGGGTTGGACTGACTCCACAGACGAGCCACCAGCAAATTCTGAGGAAGGAGCCACCACCTCAGAGATTCCTTTGCTACAACTGGGATGGGGACCCTGTAGTCTAGGGATTCCCTTGATCCGTCCCAAGAGGATAGAAGGAATTCTTGGAGTAGGGCTGGGCGATTCCCCCCCCCCCAAAAAAAATCTGCGATTTTTTTATAAAAAAACTCGATTTACGATTCGATTTTTTTTTTTTTTTATTATATTAAAGTGCATCAACAAACAAAATTGCAAAGGCAAACCCTTTCTCTAACTGCAAAGTCAGTGTGCAACAAACACAATATAATCCAGCGCTCATGGAACATACATTATTAACTATTGAAAACTCTTGAAACTCTGTGTGTGATTCCTTCTGTCCCAGCCTTGCTGCGATCCTGGCTCTGCATCCTTTTGGGTTGGAGGGCCCTCCACACGCTGGTCTGCCCGTTGTCCATCATTCAAGGTACTGCGCTCACACGGAGATCATGCCACAGGCTTTGTTTTGACTTTTTTAACCCCTCCTTGCTCCACGGATGTCACTTCAAGTTTAACAAGTTTGTCACCACTGGCAACTGGAGAGTTAAGATTCATTTGCCCATTTGGGATTGGATCCCTCTCTTTATTGTGATTAATAAATGGACTAAGCTTTTTTATCAAATTCTTAATAAATGTATGTTCCATGAGCGCTGGATTATATTGTGTATTTTGTACTTCTGGGTACGGATTTTTTCTTGCTGCGCTGGATCCTGTTTTTTTCCCCCCCCTTTTGGATACTTTGTACTTCCCAAAATATTTGGGATTTTTTTCTTATTATTATCATCATCATCCATTATATTTTTTTCTTTATCCACCAATTTAGCGCTTGTGACCTTTTGTTGTTTTTTGCAGTGTGCAACAAAGATTGTTAAACATCCAAATTATTAATACTGTATTTGGATTTAGCTAATAAAACAAAAAATCATGAGGTTACTCTTAGTTGAATTGAACTGTGCCCATGCCTCACTGTACCCGTGTCTCACTGTGCCCGTACCTGATGCAGATTTTCATGGTATACGGATTTTACTGCTACACCGGTGGCCATTCCAGTATTCAAAAGCCGCGCCTCCTCCTCGTCTGATAGGCGGAACACTCAATTTCCCAGCATTCAGTGTTCCGCCTATCATGGTCATCCTCATAACACAGACGAGGATGAGAGGATGTCCGTGATAGGCTGAATACTGCCTGCTGTGAAATTGAGTGTTCCGCCTATCACAGACGAGGACTCGGGAGGCGCGGCTTTTGAACACTGCAATGGCCGCCGTCTGTCTGCATGACACGCTGATCAGGTAGGCAGATGGCAGCTGCAGCGAGTAGATGTAATTGGGGTAACGCTGCCCAGTGCCATTCTGGATATGCCCCCTGCAGTCCTGCTACGGAAACTTTGAAGGGAAAAAAAAAAAAAAAAAAAAAAAAAAAATCGATTTTCTTCAAATCTGAATCGATTTGAGCTCAAAACTCGATTCAAGATTAAAATCGATTTTTTTCCCAGCCCTATCTTGGAGAGGTCTGGAGTGGAGCTGAGCCCACGGCACCGCTGGGATGCAAGATGTCATTAGACCCAGCACCCGCATGATGCTTCTGAAGGATTCCTCTGCCTCCAACATAGACCTGGACCTTGTCCTGGGGTAAAACAAGTTTCCTTTCTAAGGAATCCACTAGGAATCCCAAGTAGACTTTCTTCTGTTCTGGGACCATCGAGGATTTCTCTTTGTTGATGATCCACCCCAGGCTTTCCAAGGTGCTCACGACCCTGGCCAGGTCTGCGAGAAGGAGATCTCGACTCTGATTGTAGAGAAGCAGATCGTCGAGGTAGGGGACTACTGCTTACCTGCACCTGCAGGGTATAGCAATCACCTCCGCCATGATCTTTGTAAAGACTCTTGGACTGGAGGACAGTCCGAAGGGAAGCGCAGCAAACTGCCAATGCTGCACTCCCTGGGCGGAAGTGATTGCAAACCTGAGGAAGGCCTGATGTGCTGGGAATATATCGGGACGTGTAGATAGGCGTCCTTTAGGTCTATAGTCACCATGAACACCCCCCTCAGAAGAAGCTTCCTGAGAGTGTACACGCTCCCCATCCGAAACCTCTTGCGACGCAGATAAGCGGTCAAGGGTCTCAAGTTTATTATAAGCCGATGCTTCCCTGACGGCTTTGGAACAACGAAAACGTGGGAATAGGCGCCCATACCTTGTTATCCCGGTACCTACAGAACAACTACTCCCTGCCTTTCCAGTTCTGAGACATTCGGTACCAGACCTGCAGCTTTTAAGGGGTCCCTGGGTAGATGTGTTACCAGAAACTTCGGGGGAGGGGAGTGAAGGAACTCTAGCTTGTAGCCCTATTTTAAAATTTGGAGGACATGGGGGCTCTGAGATATGCTTTCCCATCTGGGGAGAAACTGGGAAAGCCTTCCCCCTACATCACTTAGAGTTCTTGTCATTAGGCTTTTGGCTGGAGAAAAGGATACCTCCCTTCTGTTTGTCCTTGCCAGCACTCCACCTCCTAGTATTGACAGGTCTTTTGTCTGAAGACCGGTTCTTACCCTGGGGGCCTCGAAAAAAATCTCCTTTTTAGGTTTGGTAGGAAATTTCTTACCCTTTTCGGTGGACCTGGGCAGGGCTTGGTCAAGTCCTGTACCAAAAAGAAGGGAGCCCTCAAATGGGAGACCACATAAACGGGTCTTGGATGCACTATCACCATCCCAGGTTTTAACCCATACAGCTCTTCTAGCAGAGTTTAAGAGGGCTCCAGTCTTTGCGGTGGTTCTTACGGTTTCTACCGCTGCGTCCGCTAGGTATGCCACCGCGCTACCTATTAGCTGCAACGACTCCAAGACTTCCTTGGATTTGGAAGTGCCTGAAACATGGTCCGTTAATTTTGAGATCCATGCATCTACATTCCTGGCTACGCATGCTGAAGCCAGCGCCGGGCTCATGGCTGCCACATTGGCTTCCCAGGCCCTACGCAAGGTGGTT
Source organism: Rana muscosa (assembly GCA_029206835.1). Taxonomy (NCBI): domain Eukaryota; kingdom Metazoa; phylum Chordata; class Amphibia; order Anura; family Ranidae; genus Rana; species Rana muscosa. The sequence continues at coordinate 761,785,989 of CM055116.1, read as the reverse complement.
TCAGCACGGCGATCCATCTGATCTTTGAGGATACCAGTATCCTCAAAAGGAGAGGTCAGACTGTTTGGATACCTGGGCTAAGGAAGCATCCAATCTGGGTGTTTTGAAGAACCTATCTTCATCTTCCTCCTTAAAGGGGCACCTACGTTTCCACGTTTTTGGTCTTAAAAGCTTCCTTTCAGGATCCTTCCATTCTTGAAGGATAATGTCCTTCAGAGCCTGGTGTACGGGGAAGGTTCTGGGTTGAGACTTCAACAAACCCTGATACATTCTATCCTGTGCGGAAACCTGTTCCGCAGGCTCCTGGATCTCCTCAGAAGCATAAATTGCCCCAAGGAGGCCCTCCATATCATCGGCCGAGAAGATGTGCCTTCCTGGCCTGGAGCCCTCTTCCTCGTCCTCTGCCTGACTATCCACCAGACCCTCATCAGATACTTCTCGATCGGAGATATCTGAATCTTCCTCCGGCTCCGAACCCTGTGAAGGTAGGGATTTTAGAGGCTGCGGGCGTCTTAACCACCCTGGGAGTCAAAGAACTCTCCTGAGAGGAAGAGGCCCCCCCCCCCACTTGTCTGAGGTTCTGGTTCCCTAGACCTGAGTGAGGATTGAAATTCCTTAAGCGTAGTCAGCATCTGGGTCTGGACAGACAGGAAGTCTTTCATGACCTGAGATGTTTCTGTTCCAGCCAATTTCTGAATGCATTTAAAGCAGAAAGGTCTGGAATAGTCTGGAGGCAACCTATCGTTGCAGTAGCCACATCTTTTGATGCGAGCAGGGGCTTTAGAGGGACGGCTGGTAGACCCCTGGGCAGTGACGTCCCCTCCTGCAGAAAAAACAAATATACACAGGGAATTTTTTAGTACCAAACACCCCTGTGCAGAGCAAAAGGGGGAAGAGTCGGGGTACCTCCCACATCATAACCCCTGCTGGCTGGGTAGGACTCACCTCCTGTGGCCTCCTCTGTAGCCTTGGCCGTACCGGGCCTTTCCTCATGCTCCATGCGCCGTCCGGGCTCGAACCGTGTCGCTAAGAGCAAACAGGAGGAATGGGCGCCTCTTTTCCTGGCATCTTTATAGTGGAAGCTGGCTGAAAAGACGCCGGCCGTCGCCATCTTGCTGTAGACCAGAAGTGGCGTGGCGACGTCATTCCGGGCACTAGGAGGAGGAAATCAATGAGTCCTCCAGGCCATGGGAAAATGGCGCTGCACATGCCTGAGCGGCACCAATAGCCAGAACAGCGCTTCACCGCTGGGTTCACCACCGCATCTGCGGGAGACCTGCCAGCCCCCCCTCCGAAGTGGACACCCACCAGGTAGGGAGAAAAAAAAAAAAAGGAGGAAACATTTGGCCCCTGTACCTTAGGGCTTCAGAAAACTCAGGGGGGGGGGGGGTTCTTCAAGGCTATTCCTTCCCCCCTGAGCAGGTTACAACAAAAGGGGGACCCCCCAGGAAGGATGAGCCCGTCCTGCTAGGTCCAGAGGCTTCCTAAGCGTTCGAGCTAGGTCCCAGGGGGAGACCTCCAGCACCAGGCCTTTAGAAAATAACAAACGGTTTCGCTGTGGGGAAACAATCAAAAACTGAGGCGCACAGGGAGGGGTGGGGTTTTTAACCTCTTTGATTGATTGCGTTTCCTGTCAGGTGGACTAGTCATCTCTCATTGTGCCGTCCTGCAAGACGTCTTGAGAGATGATATGTGCAATTAATGCTGCTAGAATGCCTGGAGGTGCTACTTGGATGTTGGGCCCCTGTATGTGGCCAGGCTGTATAAAAGTCTCAAACATGTGGTATCACCATACTCAGGAGGAGTAGCAGAATGCATTTTGGGGTGTAATTTTTTTGCTATGTGTTAGAAACATCTTATAAAAAGGGACAACTTTGTGTTAAAAAAAAAAAAAAAAAAAAAAAAAAGCATTTTAATTTTTTCCCACATTTTCCAAAACCTTCTGGAAAAAAAAAATGAACCGTTCAAAAGACTCAATGCTTCATAGATTATACGTTGGTGTGTGCTTTCAAAAATGGGGTCATTTTGTGGACAATTCCATTGTACTGGTGCTCCAGGACCTTCAAAAGTGTAATAGGTGGTTGAGAAAGGATATGTGCAATTTATGCTTGTAGAACGTCTGAAAGTGCTACTTCAATGTTGGGCCTCTGTATTTGGCCAGGCTGTGTAAAAGTCTCACACATGTGGTATCGCTACACTCAGGAGGAGTAGCAGAATGTATTTTGGGGTATAGTTGCAATTGTGCATATGCTGTGTGAGAAGAAAAAAAAAATAATAATCCAAATTTTCCCCAAGAATTGTGGGGAAAAAAATACAACTTCAAAAGACTCACCATGCCTCTTAGTAAATACCTTGGACTGTCTACTTTCCAAAAAGGGGTAATTTTGGGGTATTTGTACTTTCCTGGCTTGTTAGTGTCTCAAGAAATGAGATAGGCCTTCAGTACATCAGATGTGATCAATTTTCAGTAATTGGCACCATAGTTTGTAGACTTTATAACTTTCACAAAGACCAAATAATATAAAACTAATTTGGGTTATTTTTACCAAAGATATGTAGCAGTATACATTTTGGCACAAATTTTTGAAGAAAAAATTACTTATTTGCAAAATTTTACAGTAGAAACAAAAAAAAAAAAAAAAAAAAAAAGTGTGCTTTTTAAAAAAAAAAAAAAAGTTGCTGTTTTTTTTTTGCTTATATCGCAAAAAATAAAAAACCCAGTGGCGATTAAATACCACCAAAAGAAAGCTCTATTTGTGAGAAGAAAATATCAATTTTGTTTGGATACAGTGTAGCATGACTGAGTAATTGTCAAAGTGTGAGAGTGCTGAAAGCTGAAAATTGGTCTGGGTGGGAAGGTGCATAAGTGCATGGTATTGAAGTGGTTAAGCGCTGCACCTTTTTTTTCTATTTCTTTCTCTTTTAACAGAACACAGGCTAGCTCAGTCTAAAGGCCCGTATACACCTGGGATATGCAATTAGCAGACCTCCAGCTGTTGCAGAACTAAAAGTCCCATGAGGCATAGCAAGACTGACAGCCACAAGCATGACACCCAGAGACAGAGGCATGATGGGACTTGTAGTTTTGCAACAGCTGGAGGTCCACTAATTGCATATCCCTGGTATACACGATCAGATTTTCCAATGGGAATTGTGTGATGACAGGCTGTGGTCGGAAAATATGACCGTTTGTATGCTCCATTGGACAATTGTCAGATTTTCCACCAACAAATGTTGGATAGCATGCTTTAAAATTTTCCGACAACAAAATGTGTGTTGGATTATCCGATCGTGTGTACAGAAGTCCTTCAGGGAAAAAAAAATAAATAAAAAAAAGCATGCTCAGAAGCAATGCTAACCATAACACAACATTAGCAGAAGTTGCCCACAGGGTGGCGCTAAAGAGCTGAAAACGACGTAGTTACGTGTTTGTTGGCCGACAATTCTTTGGCATTTGTATGCAAGACAAGTTCATGGCCAATGCCCTTTGGACAAAAGACCTACGCTTTGTTCGCAGAAAATACGATTGTGTGTACCAGGCTTAACCCTGTCCTAATGACCAACCCTTATAAAATAGTGTTTTAAGTTCATGCAGCAGATGTGACACAGGGTTTTAATGGTCAGCTTTCGTATGCACAGATATCCTGTTCTGCAGCATGCTCCATTGGCACCCCTAGAATTATGATGGTGTAGTCACTGACAGCTCACGGGCAGCTACCGAAGATCAGAAGTGGATAGGCATGGCTTGCCACGATGCCTGCATTGTGCAGAAGGATCAGGAGCCCGGTCACCAGCATCATAGCCCATTTAAAGTCCAAGTCCACATTTTGCCAAAAATAAAATTACTACAAATTTACATATATTTGAATATAATAAGAATATTTTGAAAAACTGAGCATGCAAAGCATTGCAACTGATGCGGTTGTGCAGCGTAGTCACGCTGGTTTTAAACGCTGTCAGGGGGTGGGGGTCTCCTAGGCACCATTTTACACTCCAAAATATTGGTGTAACATAACATGGTCTGAGCCCCGGTTCACACTGGTGCGATTTGATATGTCAAATCGGCGGCATTTGCACCGTCCTAATCAATGCGACGCTGCACTGATTTGAAAAAGTTGTTTTTGTACTACTTTGAGATTTCGGCTTGCGATCTACATAGACATCTGTGCTGAAACTGCACAGATGTCTCTGTAGTCGCTGCCGAAATTGGGACAGACAAGCGGGAGTGAAATCGTGCGAGTTCAGCTGAACTTGCACAGCTTCATTCCCGCAGCCCAGTGATAACCTGGGCTTAAAGTTAGAATTAGCCTTTGAAGATCAATATGACAAGTGTCAAGCCACGTAGTAAGGAAAGGGGAGTCCTAAAAGTCGCAAATCTCAGCCCTTTAAAGAGGTATACGACGGCCTCAGCCCAGGCTCCAACCAGGCCACACCCCCAAAGTTTAATCATGGGGAACCAAGCCAATCACACGACCTACAGATCTGCCTTCACCTCCCGGCTTTTAGAACTCTTAGGGCCAGAAGGTGGTCGACATGAGGAGATTAAGGGTCAAGCCATGGGGAGGCAATGGTGTGCCGGTTGACAACACAGCACCGAACCATCTCAATATTATTATTAGGGATAAATGATACCGTTCTGGTATAGACTAATAGATAGATAGATCTCTCTCTCTCTCTCACACACACACACACCTCTCCCCCAGCCTGCATTAAATTAGGCTCCTCGCAGGAAGAGAGGGACACCGCACCACAAGCTCGTACCCTCCTGTGTAAAGAGGTTGAGCGGTGTTAGTTTTGGGCCTTGTCTGCGGTCAAAGTCCTCCTGAGAATGATCTCACCTCTACCTTAGATAGATGCAAGTCCTTGTTTTCCCCAGGAATGTGAATGTCCACACTAGCTGAAAGTCCAACTCAATATTTATTTCTCACAGGATATTAAACAGCCTCTTTGATAGCAGACAGGTTGGAGCGAAGATACAGGACAGCTTAGATGTGGAGGAGGTCCAGGCACAAACATAGCTTGACTCTTTAGGTTTCTCAAACAGCTTTGGCGCACGATCTCTGCCACAGACCGTGAGGTTGGTCTCTGCCACAGACCGGGTGAATAAAGTCACTGCCACTGACTTGGAGGGTAGGGTCACTGACCGGGTGAATAGGGCCTTGCCCTATGAGGCCACTGACCTGGACGTGAACTTCCTTCTTGAAGTATTTGGCCCATGTCAAGGAGAAAACATCCCTCCGGTGAGTTACCAGAGGCCCCCACCGTCACCACAACTCTGCGCTGGGTCTTCGGAAAGGGTTACCTCCCTGGCCGCCTCATCCCAGATACGGGTCCCCTCGCAAGGTGGCACCCTGGGAGTCCTCGATCCCTAGTGGACTCCAGCCGAAGGTTCCTGGGCCCCGGGCCTTCAAAATAGTACCTCACCCCAGACTGAAGGTGTCTGGGATGGAACAGGAACTCCACCTCCGGGCCTAAGGCACCCGGAGACGACCCTCACTCACCCAGAGGCCGAAGGTGCCTGGGCATGGACCTCGAACGGAAGAGGTCCGCCCCTTTTATACCCTCCCGACAGGCACAGCAGGTTCCCCGCCCCACCGTACTACTGCCGAGAGGGGACACAAAAGGCACAGCCCTCTACTGGTGGTTCAACCCTGGCCCATGGCGACAGCACCACCTGTAGGCCACAGGGAACTGTACACCAATACTATCTCCCATGAACAGAAATGGTCCATTAACCCTTACAATCAGTGTCTGAGCCTAATTACCACTCAGACACTCCCCTTAAATTGAACACCCAGCTACGTATAAATACATATTAATTCTTGTATATGCTTTTAGGCATAATAAATCTATAGGAAGTTGATATCTGTCACTACACTGGTGTATTCTTTTCACTTGTAATATGCTTGGTCAGTCATCCATTGTGAAATGAGATTATGAATTCAGACTAAATTCAGCTAACGAATTAAAAGCTGACAGTGCAAATGCATTGTTACTTGGGCTAATACCCTGCCAACATGACCACGCTCCCTATGTGTGCTCCTCCTATGATTGGTCAGAGAGTGACAGCTGATGCAACGTCTCCCTGCATTGAGTCTCCTATCTGCACCAACAGAACAAAAAGCACTGTTGTGCGGTCCATCTCTTCTACATTTAAAAAAAAAAAAAAAAAAAAAGATGCATTCCTGAAAATCGTTCAAGCAGACCTGCTCCGAGCTCATTTTCTCATCCAATGAACCATTGTACTGACAAACTCCAGCTTGCTGCTACAGGACATAGGAGCACCATCGGAATACTAAGTGGAATGCAGAGAAAAGGGAATCACGACAGCAGACTATCTAAAATACAGAGACTGTACATTCTCAGAAAAAAAAAAAAAAAAAAAAAAAAAAAAAAAAAAAAAAAAAGATGCTCATAGAGCTGGATCATGAGAAAAAGCAAAGGCAGCACCATTGCTGTGTTTAGGTACCTGGGACTCCATTTTGCACTAAATGCTCCTGTCTGCTAATAACTGACATCTCTTGGAGAGGAGCTCTGTGCTTATAAAGACATAGGATAAAACAAAAGCAACGCGTACAATTTTCACAGCACGCTGCCGATGCCGTAGCCAGGAATTCAATGTACTAACAGCAAAATAATAACCGTATTAGCTGCACAATCAGGATCTTTCAATATATGACAATGGGTAGCTAAAATCTTCATATTATTATAGAATAATGTGATAGGAATCCAAAGACATGCTGGTAGGTTAATTGGCTTCTGTCTAAATTGGCTCTAATATATGAATGCGAGTTAGGGACCTTAGATTGTAAGCTCCTTGAGGGTAAGGACTGGTGTGAATGTATAATGTAAAGCGTTGCATAAAATTTACGGCACTATACAAGTGTCTCTCTCTCTCTCTCTCTCTCTCTCTCTCTCTCTCTCTCTCTCTCTCTCTCTCTCGATATTATTCAGGCTGGAATAGATCCATCCTCCTTGTATGCAGAATTGTTGGGGGGGGGGGGAATATATATATATATATATATATAATTTTTTTTTTTTTTTTATATATCCCCCCCCCTCCCAACAATTCTGCATACAAGGAGGATGGATCTATTCCAGCCTGAACAACATCATAACTCAGCTATATTTTATTATTATTAAGGGGAGGAGGAGCAGACATGTCTTCTCTAGGCCAATTTATGACAAAACACAGCACTGGGTCTACAGACCCCCTTCCAGCTCTTATTTCATACATTCAGAAGCTTTCAATGAGAAAGGTTTACTATGAAATCAAGCTGCAGAATCAATGAACAATATCTTGCAATGCAGTGACAGATTGGAAGACTTCGCAAGCAAAAAAAAAAAAGGGGGGGGGAGGGGAGCTGGTACCTTTTCTGGAACTATGGGGCTTATTTACTAAAGCTGGCACAGCTGTGTGCATAGAAACCAATCAGTTTCCAGGTTTTATTGCTAAAGCTTAGATGAACAGGCTGAAGTTAGAAGCGGATTGGGCACCATTCACAGCTGCACCAGATTTAGTAAATCTCCCCCACTGTGTGACACAAGGGCAGGTAGCTAATGCAACTAATCAAAAAATAGCTTGTACCTTTGCTGGAATTGTAAGGGTTATTTACTAAAACTGCAAAATTTGGGGGAGCTCTTCACAGAAACCAATCAGTTTCTAGGTTTTATTGCCAAAGCTTAGCTGAACAAGCTGATTGGCTACCATGCACAGCTGCACCAGACTATAGTAAATCTCCCCCTGTGTGACACAGACGGGTAGTTAAATGCATTAACACATAGCAACCAATCAAAAAACAGCTTGCACCTTCTCACTGTTCTGTCACTTATGAGAGGTGGCTGTGATTGGCTATATTTGACACCCAATTGATCATTATGAATGCAAAGTGACTAAAATAGAGATGTGGGAAGGGGGACTCACCGAGGGTGGCAGCTTGGCAGGTCCAGCTCCAAAATTGAGCACTTGTGGGACGATATCCATATTTGCAGCAGAAGTTGGAGGATCTGATCTACTAGGTGGGCTGATAGGATCACAAACGCTTCTACTGTAATTTCCAAGAGCTTGCATCCCTGCCTAAATAGCCACCAGATGGGCTTCTTCTCATTGGAGGCTTTCACATGGTGATTTCCAGCGCCGCGCTCTGGTTGGCTGAACGCTGACAGCGCGCCTTCTGATTGGCTGAGTGTCCACGAGCTCGCCGCGTGATCGTCCGGCAGCGATGCAAGGCTGGAAAGAGATTGCACCATCCAACAACACAGCTCCATGTGGAGGGGGCGGGGCTGATGTGTTACCTGAAAACACGGAGATGGATGGCGGAAGTCAGCAATGTCTTCTCTGGGGGATCTGACACACTGTACACTGCAACGCCTTTTCCTGACCATTACCATCAATTCATTCCAGGTGCAAAGTCTTCACATTCACACCTATGCATGTTTCATGCGTTTTAGGGCCAGTTCACACAACATGCAGTCCAGTGCGTTTTTTTTTTTCTGCATCAAAAACACATGGGAAGTAGGTTATATGGTTTTCAATGGTATAGTTCACACCAGTGCTTGCAGTTCCAGTTCCAGACAAAAAAGTAGAACATGCCGCATCTTTTATGCACTGGAACGCAGTAAAACGCATCAAAAATGCACCCAAATACGTCAAAAAGGCACCCAGTACAGCGAGGGCCAGTTCACACCATAGAAACGCAGTACAGATGCTTTCCTGTATGCACATTTTTGATGCGTTCCAGTGCTTTTTTTCCCTCTCTTTTTTTCTTCCCCTTAACCTCTTGCTAACCAGCCGCTTGCAGTTATACTGCAGCAAAGTGGCTCGAATGCGCAAATCGCTGTAGGCGTATGACGGTTCGTGCACAAATTCTGTGGGCGTGTGCCGATTGGCCAGCGTGAGAGCCAATCAGCTGGTCCGGCGGCCGCCCATTTCCACGCAGACAGAACTGGGATCTGCCGAAGTAAACAATGCAGATCTCCGTTCTGACCGGGGATTACACTGAGATCTTGCCTTTCTGCTATGCAGGAAGATGGATCGGCGTGTTATCCCAGGCAGCCCATCCCCCCCATACAGTTAGTAAACACACCCAGGGAACACAGTTAACCCCTTGATCGCCCCTGATGTTTACCCCTTCCCTGCCAGTGTCATTAGTAGGGATGAGTTCCGGCGTGTTCGCATTGAACACATGCAGAGCCTGCCAGGAAGTCGGCACTGCGCTGCGCTGACAGGCAGGGGGACATTTCCCGATGCTCGGCTGCAGAGATCGGGAAATGTCTCCCTGGCTGTGATTAGCGCAGCGCGGTGCCGACTTTCTGGCGGGCTCTGCACTGTTCAATGCGAACATGCCTGAGCTCATCCCTAGTCATTAGTACAATGTCAGTGCATATTTTTAGCACTGATTACTGTAATTATGTCACTGGTTCCCCAAAAAATGTCAGGTGTCCGATCTGTCCTCCGCAATGTCGCAGTCCCGCTAAAAAAAAAAACGCAGATCACCACCATTACTAGTAAAAAAAAAAAAAATGCCAAAAATATGTAGCAGAATATATATTGGCCTAAATTGATGAAAAAATTTGATTTTTTAACAACTTCTCACCCGGCCTATAGCAGATTGACAGCCGGGAAGTGGCTTTGTTATCCTGTCTGGGCGTCATATGACGTCCAGCAGGATAACATGCCGGCGCGTGTCGATCACGATTCCGCATCTCCGAATGTGGTAAGAAGCCTCTGTCAGAGGCTTCTTACCATGTGATCAGCTGTGACCAATCACAGCTGATCATCGCTTAACCAGGAAGTGCCGGTAAACGTAATTCCTCAGTTCACGCTGACAGGGAGAGCCGATCGGCGGCTCTCCCTGTCAGGGGGGGGGGGGGTCTGTGCTAAAAATCAGCACATTGATCATCAGCACAGCCCCATCAGATGTGCCTATCAGCTGCCAGTCAGTGCCCCATAAAAAAGTCTGACAGTGCCCATCAGAGTGCCAATTAGTGCCCATATCAGTGCTAATTAGTGCCCACCACAGTGCCAGTCAGTGCCCATCACAGTGCCAATCAGTGCCCAGCAGTAAAACCTGTCAGTAACTCATCAGTGCTGCCCATCAGTGCCAATCAGTACTGCCTATCAGTACCAATCACACCTGCCAGTCAGTGCCCATCACAGCCTCCAGTTAGTGCCCATCACAGCCGCCAGTCAGTGCTGAATATCAGTGCCACCTATTGGTGCCCTTCAGTGCTGCCTATCAGTGTTCATCAATTATACATATCAGTGCATCCTCCTCAGTGCCCATCAGTGCCAACTCATCAGTGCTGCCTCATTAGTGCCCATCATCGCCCGTCAGTGAAAACAAAATGTTATAATCGAAACGAAGAAAAACAAATAAAAAAAAAAAAATGTTATTTTTTAGTTTTTTTTTAGCAAAAAATAAAAACCACAGAGGTGATGAAATACCACCAAAAGAAAGCTCTATTTGTGGGAACAAAATGATAAAAATGTTGTTTGTGTACAGTGTAGCATGACTGCGCAATTGTCATTCAAAGTGCGACAGAGCTAAAAGCTGAAAATTGTCCTGGGCGGGAAGGGGCGAAAGTGCCTGGTATTGCAGTGGTTAAATATTTTTATTGGATATGTTTTATAGCAGAAAATAGAATATTTTTTTTATTTTTTATTTACGGTATTTTTTTTGTTTATAGCGAAAAATAAAAACCGCAGAGGTGACCAAATACCACCAAAAGAAAGCTAAATTTGTGGGGGAAAAAAGGACATCAATTTTATTTGGGTACAGCATCACACGACCGCGCAATTGTCAGCTAAACGCAGTGCCGTATCGCAAAAAATTAGCCTTGTCAGGAAGGGGGTAAAACCTTACAGTCCTGGTTAAATAAGGACATGTGTGTTCCAGTGCGTTTTTTGGTGCATTTTTGAAAAATTAAGCACGTTCTACTTTTTTTCTGGAAGTGGAACACACTGAAACTGACCGCACTGGTGTGAACTATGCCATTGAAAACCATATGACCTACTATCCATGTGTTTTTGATGCAAAAAAAAATGCACTGAACTGCATGTGGTGTGAACTGACCCTGAAAAAAAAGGAAGAAAGAAAAAAAAAAAAAGGAGCATCTGGAATCCACCCAGAAACACATCAAAAACGCACTGGAACGTGCCAAAAGCGCAAATGCATCCGGAACGGATCTGGAGTGCATTTTTGTGGTGTGAACCTGTCCTTAATGCATTTTTTGGGAAGTGTGAATGTTGCTATGAGGAAGTGTCTGTTGTCATGCATGAAAATGCACTAAAAACATGCAATTCTTATGAAGTCTATGGAGCCAAAAACTGCCTGTAAAAAAGTCTCTGCAAAAAAAGACACAAGTCTATCCAATTCAACCAATAGGGAAAACAATGTATACAATCTTATATACTCAATTCTATACCCACAGTTGATCCAAAGGAAGGCAAAAAACAAACAAACAATAAAGCATGACCTAATTTGCTCCAGCAGGGGAAAAAATTCCTTCCTGATCCCCTGAGAGGCAATCGGAAATTCCCTGGATCAACTTTACCTTTAAATATTAGTATCCAGTTATATTATGTAGATATAGGAAAGAATTCAGGCCTTTTTTAACTATTTGCTGACTGCTCTAGAGCCGAATGACTGCTACAGCGCAGTCAGCCAGTTCTGGGAGGCTGTCATATGACGTCCTCCCGTGATCGTGCCCGCCGCAGTGCGCTCTGTGACCACTGCGTCCTCCGGACAGAGGTGATCACAGAGATTGGGCTAAAGAGCCAATCAGCGTCTCTTTACCACATGATCAGCTGTGTCCAATCACAGCTGATCACGGATGTGAACACAAGCCGGTTATTGGCATTTCTTTCCTTGCACTGACAGCATGAGGAGAGGAGAGATGATAATCGGCTTGTGTGAAAGGGACATCGGCCCTGACTATCAGTGCAGTCCCAACAGTGCTACCAATCAGCATCCACCAGTGTCACCCATCAGTGCTGCCTATCAGTGCCGCTTATCATCATCGCCTCCTCATCATTGCCCATCAGTACAGCCTCATCAGCGCACATCAGTGAATAAGATGGGGGAAAGCCGATAACAAGCTTGTGTGAAAGGGACATTGGCACTGATTATCAGTGTCCTGATTATCAGTTCAGTCTTTACAGTGCCCACCAGTGTTGCCAAACAGTACCCGCCAGTGCTGCCAAACAGTGCCTCCTCATCAGTGTCGCCTATCAGTGCTGCCTCATAAGTGCACATAAAGGAGAAAAATTACCTGTTTGCAAAATTTTATAACAAACTTTGAAAAAAAAATTCTCTTTCAAAATTTCCAAACTTTTTTTCTTTTATTTAGCAAAAAATAAAAAACCCAGTGGTGATTGAATGGCACCAAAAAAAAAGCTCTATATGCGTGAAAAAAAGCAATAAAAATGTCATATATGGGTACAGTGTAGCATGACCTTGCAATTGTCATTCAAATTGGCCTGGACAGGAAGGGGGTAAAAGTGCCATGTAGCCAAGTAGTTAAAACAATCTATTGAGCTGGCCAGAACACTCTTGAGGGAGTCTATTCCACATTTTCACAGCTATTACTGTGAAGAAACCTTTCCGTATTTGGAAATTAAATCTTTTTTCCTCCACCTTGTGATGACCTTAAAGTGAATAACCCAACCCCAAGTTCACTATGTGGACCACTTATGTATTTATACATGATGATTATATCCCCCCCTTAATCTCCTCTTCTCAAGAGAGAATAAATACAGGTCCTCTAATCTTTCCTCATAGCTGAGCTCCTCCATGCCTCTTATCAGTTTGGTTGCTCTTCTCTGCACTTTCTCCAATTCCCTGATATCCTTTTTGTGAACTGGTGCCCAAAACTGAACTGCATATTCCAGATGAGGTCTTACTAATGATTTGTACAGGGGCAGAATTATATCTCTCTCTCTGGAGTTCATACTTCTCCTAATACAATAAAGGACTTTGCTCACTTTGGAAACCACAGCTTGGCTTGCATGCCATTATTAAGCTTATCTAAAAAGTAAGGGTCCCAACACTGAACCTTGGGGTACACCACTAACAACCCTAGAGTAGTGATGAGCCGAACACCCCCGGGTTCGGTTCGCACCAGAACCCGCGAACGGACCGAAAGTTTGCACGAACTTTAGAACCCTATTAAATACAATGGATGCGAACGTTTGAAATCTAAAGTGCTAATTATAACGACTAATATGCATGTTATTGTCCTAAAAAGGGTTTGGGAACCCGGGTTCTGCACCAGGGGACATGTATCAATCCAAAAAAAAAGTTTTAAAAACGGCCGTTTTTCGGGAGCAGTCATTTTAATGATGCATAAAGTGAAAAAAAAAAGTCAAATATTCCTTTAAATATCATACCTGGGGGGTGTCTAAAGTATGCCTGTGAAATGCCACGTGTTTCCCGTGTTTAGAACTGTCCCTGCACAAAATTACATTTCTAAAGGAAAAAAAGCCATTTAAAACTGCTTGCGGCTTTAATGTAATGTCTGGTCCCGGTAATATGGATGAAAATCTTTAAGAAAAATGGCATAGCTACCCCATCACAGCCCCCCCCCCCCTACCCCAGCCCATTACCAGCCCCTTTGGGTCTTGTATGGATATTAAGGGGAACCCCGCACACAAAATAAAAAAGGCCCTATATACTCTGAACAGCCGTATACAGGCGGTTCATACAAGACAGGGACTGTAGGTTTGTTCTTATGTAGAATCTGTTTGTAATTTTGAACAGGTACATTGTTTAAGTGTAGCTCCAGCCCAAAAATCTATTTTTAAGCTTTTTGGAAAACATAGGGAAGGGTTATCACCCCTGTAACATTTGTTTTGCTGTCTGTGCAGTGTGCACCTGTTCAGAACAGTTCACCTCACTTTCCGTCCTAATGACAAATGTTTTTTTGAAAATTTGGGGTTTTTATTGAAACAAGAATTGGTGATAAAGCATCAGTGGAGAGGAGACACTTTTTTTCCCATATTAACTCTTAAGCCTCGTACACACGGCCGAGATTCTCGTCGAAAAAAACATGTCGTTTTTTTCGACGAGATTCTTGGACAAGAAACTTGTCCCGGCCGAGTGTACACACGCGGTTCTTTGAATGGAGCGTACGCGGTGACGTCACCGACTACGACGAGCATGCGCTCGTCACATTCGATGCCGTCGCCGACATCTTGGTATACCCTACCTATGCCTAGGAAGCTACCGCGCATGCGTCGAATTCATTTCGAAAATGCGCGGGCTTCCCGGAGGACAGGTAAGTGTACACACACTCACTTTTCTCGTCGAGAAACAGGCTGACGAGAATCTCGACGAGAAAATAGAGAGCAGGTTCTCTATTTTCTCGTCGAGATTACTTGTCGGTTTTCTTGGCGAGAAACCATACACACGAACGAATTTCTCGGCAAGACATCTCTGCCAGCAAGTTTCTTGCTGGTTCTTGCCGAGAAACTCGGTCGTGTGTACGAGGCCTGACAGGAGAGAATTTGCCTTCCTAGGGGTAGATTTCCTCTCACTTCCTGTTGTGTCCTTCCGTTTGCAAGGAGGAGTCGTTTGTAAGTTGGATGTTTGAAAGTAGGGGCCTGCCGTATATACCCAGCTGAAATTTGCCCCTTACATGTTGGTGTTGCCACAACACTGTGAGCCCTCACAGTTAATCTTGGTGTGCGCATGAAGGGGCCCTGCTGTGAATTATTAGATCAAGAATTGTAATTGCATGCCCCTGTTGAACAGGGGCTGAAAAATTGGGCCTTTGGTGGTGGTGGTGGTGGTGTTGACACAACACTGTAAGGCCTCACAGTTACTCTTGGTGGGCGCAGGAATGGGCCCTGCTGTGAATTATTAGATCAAGAATTGTAATTGCATGCCCCTGTTGAACAGGGGCTGAAAAATTGGGCCTTTGGTGGTGGTGTTGACACAACACTGTAAGGCCTCACAGTTACTCTTGGTGGGCGCAGGAATGGGCCCTGCTGTGAATTATTAGATCAAGAATTGTAATTACATGCCCCTGTTAAACAGGGGCAGAAAAATTGGGCCTTAGGCACTGGTGCCACAACACTGCAACCCCTCACAGATACTGTACTTGGAGCACAGCAATGAGCCCTGTTGCAAAGTATTGCATCAAAAATTTTAATTACACGCCCCTGTTAAACAGGGGCTGAAAAATTGGGCCTTAGCCACTGGTGCTGGTGCCACGACACTGCAACCTCTCCCAGATACTCTAGTTGGAGTGCAGGAATGAGCCCTGCTGCAAAGCATTGCATAAAAAATTGTAATAACACGCCCCTGTTAAACAGGGGCTGAAAAATTGGGCCTTAGCCACTGGTGGCGGCACCCAGAAACAAAAACGTTCTTCCAAGCTATCATCATCAATCGGATCATTGAGGAGAAGGAGGATAGTCAGTCAACATAACAGGACAGTCTCTCAGCATCAGCATCAGTCTTGAAGGGATGTGACATTTGAAAATAAATTAGTCTGTTATATCAGCTTCAGGTGTTTGGTAGCTGGTGGTGATCCAAGACTGGTTCATCTTTATGAAGGTCAGTCGATCAACAGAGTCGGTGGACAGGCGCACCCTGTGATCCGTGACAAATCCTCCAGCAGCACTGAATGTGCGTTCTGAAAGAACGCTGGATGCAGGACAGGCCAGTAGCTCAATTGCATACTGTGCAAGCTCTGGCCAGTGATCCATCCTCAAGACCCAGTAAGCCAGAGGATTTTCGGTGGGGAAGGTGTCCAAGTCTGACCTTGCCCCTAGGTATTCCTGCACCATGTATATCAGACGCTGGCGATGGTTGCTGGAACCGATCATACCTTGGGGCTGCGGACTAAAGAATTGTCTGAACGCATCGGTCAGACGGCCACCTTCCCCACCGCTCCTTCTTTGACTGACCGAAGCCTCAGCAACTCGTTGTCCAGGACCAGGAGTTTGTAACCTCCCAGTCTCTGGGAACGCGTTGCACAGACCTTTCTGCAAGGCCTCCCGGAGTTGTCTCATCCTCTGCTCCCTCTGCGACGGTAAGATAAGGTCCGCAACCTTACCCTTGTACCGTGGATCAAGGAGAGTGGCCAGCCAGTAATGGTCCCTCTCCTTGATCCAAAGAATATGAGGATCCTTCCGCAGACTTTGCAGGATCAGGGAGGCCATGCAGCGTAGGTTAGCTGAGGCATTCGGTCCGGAGTCCTCTGGGTCACTAAGGACGACATGATCCGCAGCCACCTCCTCCCAGCCACGTACAAGTCCACTGGTTTCTTGGGACTGTAAATCATCCCTAAAAGACTGCTGCTGATGATGCTGAGCGCCAGGCTCCACCTCCATGCTGACACAATCCTCCTCCTCCTCCTCCTCTTCTTCTTCCTGTGCGATGGGTGGGACAGAAGGAACACTGTCTGGGTAAAGGGGGCCTTGAGAGGCAAGGAAGTCCTCCTCTTCCTGCCTCTGTTCTGCCTCAAGTGCCCTGTCCATTATTCCATGCAGCGTATGTTCCAACAGGTGGACAAGAGGTACAGTGTCACTGATGCATGCACTGTCACTGCTCACCATCCTCGTGGCCTCCTCAAATGGTGCCAGGACAGTGCATGCATCCCTGATCATGCCCCACTGGCGTGGTGAAAAAAACCCGAGCTCCCCTGACCCTGTCCTGGTGCCGTAGTCGCACAGGTACTCATTGATGGCCCTCTGCTGCGTGTGCAGCCGCTGCAGCATGGCCAACGTTGAGTTCCACCTGGTGGGCATGTCACATATAAGGCGGTTCTTGGGCAGGTTCAACTCATTTTGCAGCTCAGCCAGGCGAGCACTGGCATTATAAGATCTGCGGAAATGCACACAGACTTTCCTGGCCTGCCTCAAGACATCCTGTAAGCCCGGGTACCTGCCCAAGAACCGCTGCACCACCAGGTTAAGGACGTGAGCCACACAGGGCACATGGGTCAGTTGTCCCTGTCGGAGAGCGGAGAGGAGGTTGGTGCCATTGTCGCAAACTACCATTCCTGGCTTAAGCTGGCGTGGCGTCAACCACCTCTCGGCCTGCCCCTGCAGAGCAGACAGAACCTCTGCCCCAGTGTGGCTCCTGTCCCCCAAACACACCAGCGCAAGCACGGCATGGCATCTTTTTGCCTGCGTACTTGCGTAGCCCCTTGAACGCCTACGGAGCACCGCTGGTTCCGAGGACAAAGCACAGGAAGAGGCCATGGAGGAAGAAGAAGAGGAGGGGGTGGAGGACAGAGGTGTGTCACAACCAGTAGTAGCATTTTGGAGGCGTGGCGGTGGAACAACTTCCAACACTACTGCACCTTGTCCTGCATCCTTCCCAGCTGCCAAAAGAGTGACCCAATGGGCCGTGAAAGAAAGGTAACTGTCATGGATATGCAGTAGTGTTTGTCTGTCAGCTTACCTTCCTTCCCATGTGTTCATCTTAGAGGCCTGAGCCCTTTCACCTGGCTTCCTTTATAATCTCCTCCCAGCCTGACTCCACCTCAGGCCCTATCACTGAACACTATATTAACCTGTGCACTGCAAGCCTGCTTTGCTGAT
Organism: Rana muscosa; assembly: GCA_029206835.1. Taxonomy (NCBI): domain Eukaryota; kingdom Metazoa; phylum Chordata; class Amphibia; order Anura; family Ranidae; genus Rana; species Rana muscosa. Next base: position 761,768,435 of record CM055116.1, on the reverse strand, counting down.
CAACGTGTTTGTTAGGCATTGTGTGTTTGGGTTCCTGCCTGCCGTGTGCTACGTCTGTCTCTCTGTTACGTTATTGGCTTGTCCCCGACTATCCCTGTCTGCTCGTGACCCTTGACCTTCGGCTCGTTCTTTCGTTATCCTTGTCTGTTTGTGGCCCCTGACCTTCAGCTTGTTATTCGGTTCTCTCATATCTTGTGCTGCTGCTTCCCCTCTTTTCCCCTTATCCTACGGGGCGTGAGCTAGGAAACTCCAGGGGCCGCGACCTGGTCCCAGCCTGCAGCATAACATCCTCACCACTAGAGGCCCTGGAGAAGACCTGCTGGGTCTTAGACTCCGCGCCCTGGGGAATCTTGGCTCTAGCTTCCGTTAGGATCCCGGTTGTGCTCCTCTGGTCCCGCTTTCCACAACCACCCAGTTTCCTATCCGCAGCAGTCAGCCATAGGGTTCACTACCTTGCGGTGCACTCCTGTCCCCCTACGGTGTGCATCTGTCACCTGGCCACAGGTGACCTTGACAGTTTGATCAGCCATGAACCCGGCTGACATCCCGTTACCCGTGGATGATCCGTTGCAGGGCATAGTTTGCAGACTTGAAACCCAGGAATCGAATCAGACTCAGGTGATGCGATTCCTCCAGGATCTGGCTTCTCGCTTTGAGCAGCTTCAGGCCTCCTTGGGAACCCTGAATCCGCAACCTCAAATACAACCAGCGGCTGCACCTATTGCACCAGTCGCAGCCACACACTCACTACAACTGCCAGCTCCGTCCCGTTTCTCTGGGGACTCCAAGGCTTGCAGGGGGTTCCTTAGTCAATGCACAATTCATTTTGAGCTCCAGCCCCAAAACTTCCTGTCTGATCGGGCTAAGGTAGCCTATATCATTTCCCTCCTCTCTGGTGAAGCTTTAGCCTGGGCAGCCCCTCTGTGGGAACTGAATGATCCAGTGGTTTCTAGCCTGTCTGGCTTCTTGAAACTTTTTTGGAATATCTTCAAAGAACCGGCTCGTGTCTCTTCAGCGGCCAGCGCCCTTTTACGTCTCCGCCAAGAGTCTGCTTCTGTGGAACAGTATGCCCTTCATTTCCGCATACTGTCGGCTGAGTTGAGCTGGAACAATGAGGCCTTAGTCGCAACCTTTTTGCATGGCCTGTCTGATAGAGTGAAGGATGAATTAGCAGGAAGAACCATCCCCACTGATCTGGCCGGCGTTATCTCCTTGTGTAACCAGATCGATATTCGCTTTCAGGAGAGGACCTTAGAAAAGCAACGCCAGCACTCCTTGGTTCTTAGTCAGCCTGAGCTCCCCTCTCTTCGACCCGTAGAGCATCTCCTACCAGCTGAGGAACCCATGCAGCTGGGTCGGACCAGGCTATCCCCCGAGGAACGTGCTAGGCGCAGAACTCTTGGTCTGTGTCTTTACTGTGGGGGCAAAGGTCATTTTCGTGACACTTGCTCTCTTTGTCCAGAAAAACTTCCGGGTCCACTTCATCTGGAAAGTGGAGTATTGGACCCAGAAATTTCACCTTCCCCTTCTCGTCTTCTGCTTTCTGTGTTCCTTCATGTTGGTGCTTCTTCTCATTCGGTCTCAGCATATCTGGATTCCGGAGCCGCTGGTAATTTCATGGACTGGGAAATCGCATCGTCCATGAGACTTACTCTTTTGCCCCTCACCACGCCATTGGTGGTCTTGGCGATTGATGGTACTGTTCTCCCAGGGGGACCTATCCGCTTCCAGACCCTCCCTGTTAAGATGTCGGTAGGGACACTCCACCAGGAGTGGATATCCTTCCTTATCTTACCCAAGGCCTCAACGCCTATAATTTTGGGTCTCCCATGGTTACAGCTCCATTCTCCTCATGTGGACTGGACTACTGGACAGATCCTGGCTTGGGGTCCCTCCTGTTCCTCGTCCTGCCTACCCAAGGTTGCCCCCTGTGAATCTGAGCCGGTCATTCATTCCGGGTTGCATAACCATTTACATTTCTCTGTCCCTAACCACCCTTGGACGCACAGCCAGGCTAGCTTGTCTACAAGTCCTGCAGTCGCTACGTCTTGCGATGCGATTCAGGTAGTCGCTACACCTGACTCAGCTATTCACTCTGCCTCTGTACTAGTTATGCCAGTCCAGCCCATGCCCAGTGAGCCTCCTACTTTTTCTTGTTTGGGACATTCTGCTTGTCCTTCAGCCATTCAGCTTGACTCCGGCGACATGTCACCTTCTAACCAATCTGACTTCAGGGTTCCACTGACATCTGCCCAGTCTGATGGTCCTGTGCAAGATGACCAGTTCCCCTTTAAGGGTCTAGGGGACCCTCCTCAGATTTCTGTTGATCCTCTCATGCCCTTGCTTATTCCTAGAGAGCCTTTGGTCCTCAATAGATCTTCTTGTCATCTCCCTACCTCGTTTTCGGTCTCTGAGGATAATCTTAAGTACGAGGTTAGACAAGTTCTGGATTCTCGGCTCTGCAGAGGCATTCTTCAGTACCTTGTGCATTGGAGAGGTTTTGGTCCTGAGGAGGCGTCTTGGATCGCTGCATCTGATGTCGCTGCACCTCATCTGTTGAGAAGGTTTCATCAGAGATTTCCCTTTAAGCCTGGGTCCAGGCGGGGGAGGGCCCATAAGAGGGAGGGTACTGTCATGGATATGCAGTAGTGTTTGTCTGTCAGCTTACCTTCCTTCCCATGTGTTCATCTTAGAGGCCTGAGCCCTTTCACCTGGCTTCCTTTATAATCTCCTCCCAGCCTGACTCCACCTCAGGCCCTATCACTGAACACTATATTAACCTGTGCACTGCAAGCCTGCTTTGCTGATCAACGTGTTTGTTAGGCATTGTGTGTTTGGGTTCCTGCCTGCCGTGTGCTACGTCTGTCTCTCTGTTACGTTATTGGCTTGTCCCCGACTATCCCTGTCTGCTCATGACCCTTGACCTTCGGCTCGTTCTTTCGTTATCCTTGTCTGTTTGTGGCCCCTGACCTTCAGCTTGTTATTCGGTTCTCTCATATCTTGTGCTGCTGCTTCCCCTCTTTTCCCCTTATCCTACGGGGCGTGAGCTAGGAAACTCCAGGGGCCGCGACCTGGTCCCAGCCTGCAGCATAACATCCTCACCACTAGAGGCCCTGGAGAAGACCTGCTGGGTCTTAGACTCCGCGCCCTGGGGAATCTTGGCTCTAGCTTCCGTTAGGATCCCGGTTGTGCTCCTCTGGTCCCGCTTTCCACAACCACCCAGTTTCCTATCCGCAGCAGTCAGCCATAGGGTTCACTACCTTGCGGTGCACTCCTGTCCCCCTACGGTGTGCATCTGTCACCTGGCCACAGGTGACCTTGACAGTAACGTCCCTGTCCATGCCTGCTGGACCATGAGTCAGCGGTAATATGCACCTTACCGCTGACCGCCCTGTCCAGCGAGGCCAAGACATTGCCTTCCACATGCCGGTAGAGAGCCGGAATCGCCTTCCGTGAGAAAAAGTGGCGTTTGGGAACCTGCCACTGAGGAACCGCACATTGCACAAACTCACGGAAGGGGGCCGAGTCTACCAACTGAAAAGGCAGCAGTTGAAGCGCTAGCAATTTAGCTAAGCTAGCATTCAACCGCTGGGCATGTGGATAGCTGGGAGTGAACTTCTTTCGACGGTCCAGCAGCTGGGGCAGGGAAATTTGCCTGCTAGAATCGGACGTCGGTGTACTGCTAGCAGAGTGCCCGCAAGTACTTGGCTGTGACACACCTAATTCTACACCTTCATTCCTCTCAGTGCAGGTTTCAGAGAGGACTGAAGGTATAGTGGGGTTGGAGATCCCAGCTGATGCGGTGCAAGAAGAGGTCCGCTTTGTTCTTTGGTGTGGGTCTTTAAGGTAGGCTTGCCAACGAGCTGCATGGCAGGTCAACATATGTCTGGTCAAGCATGTGGTGCCCAAGCGGGTGATGTTTTGGCCACGCGATATACGCTTGAGACATATGTTGCAAACAGCAGCTGTGCGATCTGATGCACTCGACTCAAAAAAGGCCCACACCAAAGAACTTTTTGAATAACGGGCAGAGGCAGCGCCCTGCACAGGCGGAGCTCTGCGGTGTGATTCCGTCGGTGTGCTGCCCTTACGCTGGCCCCCCGAGGGCATCCTGCCTCGTTGGAGATGTGCCTCCTCCTCATCCTCCTCCTCCTCCTCCTCTCTCCTATTAGGCACCCACGTGGAGTCAGTGACCTCATCATCCCCTCCCTCCTCATCACTGGAGCCAATCTGGCAGTATGCTGCAGCTGCTGGAACATGACTGCCAGATTGGTGTCCTTCTTGAGCATCCCCTCTCTCTGCTCTCACGCTACTGCCTTCCTCTAGCTGGGTATCATCATCAGACCCTTCAAAAAGCTGGGCATCCTCCTGGAGCATGTACCCAACACTGTGCTCAAACAGTTCGGGGGACTCCTCATGAGGACATGGTTGGTCTAGGGAAGGAGTGACTGATGATGACATTGATACCAGGGAAGAGGACGCTTTGGCAGCTGCTTTGCCAGTACCCTGAGCCTGGGTGAGAGAGGATGAGGAGGATGAGGAGGGCTTGGTCATCCACTCTACCAAGTCTTCGGCATGATGCGGCTCAACACGTCCAGCTGCCGAAAAGAAGGACAAGCGTGTCCCATGGCCACGTGCTGATGGCGATGCACCGCGTCCACGACCAGCACTGTTGTCTCTAGACACAGAGCCTGCTTGCCCTCTTTTATTGGCTCCTGACTGTCTGCCTCTCCTTGTTTGCCTTCCAGACATTCTAATGGCCTGCAGGGAAATGGGAAAACCAGCAATAAGGGCTAACTTCAGGAGTATATTTTGCAGGAATCACACTACGCCTGCTGTAGGTGCTGCAAATGCCTGTTGGTGTAACACACCAGGAAAAAGCAGCAATACAGGCTAACTTCAGGTGTAATATGATCAGGAGGCACACTCCGCCCGCTGTAAGTGCTGCAAATGCCTGTTGGTGTAACACACCAGGAAAAAGCAGCAATACAGGCTAACTTCAGGTGTAATATGATCAGGAGGCACACTCCGCCCGCTGTAAGTGCCGCAAATGCCTGTTGGTGTAACACACCAGGAAAAAGCAGCAATACAGGCTAACTTCAGGTGTAATATGATCAGAAGGCACACTCCGCCCGCTGTAAGTGCCGCAAATGCCTGTTGGTGTAACACACCAGGAAAAAGCAGCAATACAGGCTAACTTCAGGTGTAATATGATCAGGAGGCACACTCCGCCCGCTGTAAGTGCTGCAAATGCCTGTTGGTGTAACACACCAGGAAAAAGCAGCAATACAGGCTAACTTCAGGTGTAATATAATCAGGAGGCACACTCCGCCCGCTGTAAGTGCCGCAAATGCCTGTTGGTGTAACACACCAGGAAAAAGCAGCAATACAGGCTAACTTCAGGTGTAATATGATCAGGAGGCACACTCCGCCCGCTGTAAGTGCCGCAAATGCCTGTTGGTGTAACACACCAGGAAAAAGCAGCAATAGAGGCTAACTTCAGGTGTAATATGATCAGGAGGCACACTCCGCCCGCTGTAAGTGCCGCAAATGCCTGTTGGTGTAACACACCAGGAAAAAGCAGCAATACAGGCTAACTTCAGGTGTAATATGATCAGGAGGCACACTCCGCCCGCTGTAAGTGCCGCAAATGCCTGTTGGTGTAACACACCAGGAAAAAGCAGCAATACAGGCTAACTTCAGGTGTAATATGATCAGGAGGCACACTCCGCCCGCTGTAAGTGCCGCAAATGCCTGTTGGTGTAACACACCAGGAAAAAGCAGCAATACGGGCTAACTTCAGGTGTATAATGTGCAGGAGGCTTAGCAACAATGACACTGACACTGTCCCCTGCCTATCCTTCTCTCTCCCTGCACACAAGGTTTATCAAAGTATATGACACTGACACTCTCCCTGCCTATCCTTCTCTCTTCCTGCACACAAGGTTTAGCAAAGAATATGACACTGACACTGTCCCCTGCCTATCCTTCTCTCTCCCTGCACACAAGGTTTATCAAAGTATATGACACTGACACTCTCCCTGCCTATCCTTCTCTCTCCCTACACACAAGGTTTAGCAAAGAATATGACACTGACACTCTCCCTGCCTATCCTTCTCTGTCCCTACACACAAGGTTTAGCAAAGAATAGATTTGACACTGTCCCTGCCTATCCTTCACTTTCCCTGCTCCGGAACACACTACACGAGGCCGCCGCGCTGGCGGCCTTTTATAGTGCGGGGCGTGTACTAAATCCCCTCAGCGATAATTGGTCACAGGCATCCTGCCTGTGGCCAATCATTGCTCTCCTCGCTGCCGGCGCTGTGATTGGCCAAGCATGCAGGGTCACAGTGCATGCTTGGCCAATCAAAGCGCCGGGATTACACTGCGATGGCGCAGTGTATTGTGGGGCGTTCGCGTCACTCGAATTTGGCGCGAACGGCCCAAATCGTTCGTTGTTCGCCGAATGCGCGAACAGCCGATGTTCGAGTCGAACTTATGTTCGACTCGAACACCGAGCTCATCCCTACCCTAGAGCATTCAGAGTAGGGATGAGCTTCGTGTTCGAGTCGAACATACGTTCGACTCGAACATCGGCTGTTCGATCGTTCGACGAAGATCGAACGATTTGGGCCGTTCGCGCCAAATTCGAGTGACGCGAACGGCCCACAATGCACTACGCCATCGCAGTGTCATCCAGGCGCTGTGATTGGCCAAGCATGCACTGTGACCCCGCATGCTTGGCCAATCACAGCGCCGGCAGCGAGGAGAGCAATGATTGGCCACAGGCAGGATGCCTGTGGCCAATTATTGCTGAGGGTGTTTAGTACACGCCCCACACTATAAAAGGCCGCCAGCACGGCGGCCTAGTGTAGTGTGTTCCGGAGCAGGGATAGAGCAGCATAGGCAGGGACAGTGACTTTTATTTCTTTCTTGCTTAACCTGGATTCCTTTAGTTTAGGGAAAGAGAAGGATAGGTAGGGAGAGTGTCAGTGTGTTTTGTGCTTGTGCTATAGTGTGCTTAAAAAAAACATTTTTTCTAGGGACAGAAAACTGTAGGTAGGGAGAGTGTCAGTTTCTTTCACTGTGCAAGTCCTTGTTTCTAGGGACCTGGAAGGACAGTGAGTGAATTCTCCTTGTGCTATATTGTGCTTAAAAAAAAAAAAATTTCTAGGGACAGAAAACTGTAGGTAGGGAGAGTGTCAGTTTCTTTCACTGTGCAAGTCCTTGTTTCCAGGGACCTGGAAGGACAGTGAGTGAATTCTCCTTGTGCTATATTGTGCTTAAAAAAAAAAAAATTTCTAGGGACAGAAAACTGTAGGTAGGGAGAGTGTCAGTTTCTTTCACTGTGCAAGTCCTTGTTTCCAGGGACCTGGAAGGACAGTGAGTGAATTCTCCTTGTGCTATATTGTGCTTAAAAAAAACATTTTTTCTAGGGACAGAAAACTGTAGGTAGGGAGAGTGTCAGTTTCTTTCACTGTGCAAGTCCTTGTTTCCAGGGACCTGGAAGGACAGTGAGTGAATTCTCCTTGTGCTATATTGTGCTTAAAAAAACATTTTTTCTAGGGACAGAAAACTGTAGGTAGGGAGAGTGTCAGTTTCTTTCACTGTGCAAGTCCTTGTTTCCAGGGACCTGGAAGGACAGTGAGTGAATTCTCCTTGTGCTATATTGTGCTTAAAAAAAACATTTTTTCTAGGGACAGAAAACTGTAGGTAGGGAGAGTGTCAGTTTCTTTCACTGTGCAAGTCCTTGTTTCCAGGGACCTGGAAGGACAGTGAGTGAATTCTCCTTGTGCTATATTGTGCTTAAAAAAAACATTTTTTCTAGGGACAGAAAACTGTAGGTAGGGAGAGTGTCAGTTTCTTTCACTGTGCAAGTCCTTGTTTCCAGGGACCTGGAAGGACAGTGAGTGAATTCTCCTTGTGCTATATTGTGCTTAAAAAAAACATTTTTTCTAGGGACAGAAAACTGTAGGTAGGGAGAGTGTCAGTTTCTTTCACTGTGCAAGTCCTTGTTTCCAGGGACCTGGAAGGACAGTGAGTGAATGCTCCTTGTGCTATAGTGTGCTTAAAAAAAACATTTTTTCTAGGGACAGAAAACTCTAGGTAGGGAGAGTGTCAGTTTCTTTCACTGTGCAAGTCCTTGTTTCCAGGGACCTGGAAGGACAGTGAGTGAATGCTCCTTGTGCTATAGTGTGCTTAAAAAAAACATTTTTTCTAGGGACAGAAAACTCTAGGTAGGGAGAGTGTCAGTTTCTTTCACTGTGCAAGTCCTTGTTTCCAGGGACCTGGAAGGACAGTGAGTGAATTCTCCTTGTGCTATAGTGTGCTTAAAAAAAACATTTTTTCTAGGGACAGAAAACTGTAGGTAGGGAGAGTGTCAGTTTCTTTCACTGTGCAAGTCCTTGTTTCCAGGGACCTGGAAGGACAGTGAGTGAATTCTCCTTGTGCTATAGTGTGCTTAAAAAAAACATTTTTTCTAGGGACAGAAAACTGTAGGTAGGGAGAGTGTCAGTTTCTTTCACTGTGCAAGTCCTTGTTTCTAGGGACCTGGAAGGACAGTGAGTGAATTCTCCTTGTGCTATATTGTGCTTAAAAAAAACATTTTTTCTAGGGACAGAAAACTGTAGGTAGGGAGAGTGTCAGTTTCTTTCACTGTGCAAGTCCTTGTTTCCAGGGACCTGGAAGGACAGTGAGTGAATTCTCCTTGTGCTATATTGTGCTTAAAAAAAACATTTTTTCTAGGGACAGAAAACTGTAGGTAGGGAGAGTGTCAGTTTCTTTCACTGTGCAAGTCCTTGTTTCTAGGGACCTGGAAGGACAGTGAGTGAATTCTCCTTGTGCTATATTGTGCTTAAAAAAAACATTTTTTCTAGGGACAGAAAACTGTAGGTAGGGAGAGTGTCAGTTTCTTTCACTGTGCAAGTCCTTGTTTCCAGGGACCTGGAAGGACAGTGAGTGAATTCTCCTTGTGCTATATTGTGCTTAAAAAAAACATTTTTTCTAGGGACAGAAAACTGTAGGTAGGGAGAGTGTCAGTTTCTTTCACTGTGCAAGTCCTTGTTTCCAGGGACCTGGAAGGACAGTGAGTGAATTCTCCTTGTGCTATATTGTGCTTAAAAAAAACATTTTTTCTAGGGACAGAAAACTGTAGGTAGGGAGAGTGTCAGTTTCTTTCACTGTGCAAGTCCTTGTTTCCAGGGACCTGGAAGGACAGTGAGTGAATTCTCCTTGTGCTATATTGTGCTTAAAAAAAACATTTTTTCTAGGGACAGAAAACTGTAGGTAGGGAGAGTGTCAGTTTCTTTCACTGTGCAAGTCCTTGTTTCCAGGGACCTGGAAGGACAGTGAGTGAATGCTCCTTGTGCTATAGTGTGCTTAAAAAAAACATTTTTTTCTAGGGACAGAAAACTCTAGGTAGGGAGAGTGTCAGTTTCTTTCACTGTGCAAGTCCTTGTTTCCAGGGACCTGGAAGGACAGTGAGTGAATTCTCCTTGTGCTATAGTGTGCTTAAAAAAAACATTTTTTCTAGGGACAGAAAACTGTAGGTAGGGAGAGTGTCAGTTTCTTTCACTGTGCAAGTCCTTGTTTCCAGGGACCTGGAAGGACAGTGAGTGAATTCTCCTTGTGCTATATTGTGCTTAAAAAAAACATTTTTTCTAGGGACAGAAAACTGTAGGTAGGGAGAGTGTCAGTTTCTTTCACTGTGCAAGTCCTTGTTTCTAGGGACTGGGAAGGACAGTGAGTGAATTCTCCTTGTGCTATAGTGTGCTTAAAAAAAACATTTTTTCTAGGGACAGAAAACTGTAGGTAGGGAGAGTGTCAGTTTCTTTCACTGTGCAAGTCCTTGTTTCTAGGGACCTGGAAGGACAGTGAGTGAATTCTCCTTGTGCTATATTGTGCTTAAAAAAAACATTTTTTCTAGGGACAGAAAACTGTAGGTAGGGAGAGTGTCAGTTTCTTTCACTGTGCAAGTCCTTGTTTCCAGGGACCTGGAAGGACAGTGAGTGAATTCTCCTTGTGCTATATTGTGCTTAAAAAAAACATTTTTTCTAGGGACAGAAAACTGTAGGTAGGGAGAGTGTCAGTTTCTTTCACTGTGCAAGTCCTTGTTTCTAGGGACTGGGAAGAACAGTGAGTGAATTCTCCTTGTGCTATAGTGTGCTTAAAAAAAACATTTTTTCTAGGGACAGAAAACTGTAGGTAGGGAGAGTGTCAGTTTCTTTCACTGTGCAAGTCCTTGTTTCTAGGGACCTGGAAGGACAGTGAGTGAATTCTCCTTGTGCTATATTGTGCTTAAAAAAAACATTTTTTCTAGGGACAGAAAACTGTAGGTAGGGAGAGTGTCAGTTTCTTTCACTGTGCAAGTCCTTGTTTCAAGGGACAGAGAAGGACACCTGAAGGTAGCCCTTATTGCTTTTTTCCCATCTCCCTGCAGGCCATCTATTAGAATGTCTGGAAGGCAAACAAGGAGAGGCAGACAGTCAGGAGGCAATAAAAGAGGGCAAGCAGGCTCTGTGTCTGGGGGCAACAGTGCTGGTCGTGGACGCGGTGCATTGTCATCAGCACATGGCCATGGGACACGCTTGTCCTTCTTTTCCGCAGCTGGACATGTTGAGCCACATCATGCCGAAGACTTGGTAGAGTGGATGACCAAGCCCTCCTCCTCCTCCTCATCCTCTCTCACCCAGGCTCAGGGTACTGGCAAAGCAGCTGCCAAAGCGTCCTCTTCCCTGGTATCAATGTCAGACTCATCATCAGTCACTCCTTCCCTAGACCCACCATGTCCTCCTCCTGAGGAGTCCCCCGAACTGTTTGAGCACAGTGTTGGGTACATGCTCCAGGAGGATGCCCAGCGTTTCGAAGGGTCTGATGATGAAACCCAGCTACAGGAAGGCAGTAGGGTGAGAGCAGACAGAGGGGATGCTCAAGAAGGACACCAATCTGGCAGTCATGTTCCAGCAGCTGCAGCATACTGCCAGATTGGCTCCAGTGATGAGGAGGGAGGGGATGATGAGGTCACTGACTCCACGTGGGTGCCTAATAGGAGAGAGGAGGAGGAGGATGAGGAGGAGGCACATCTCCAACGAGACAGGATGCCCTTTGGTGGCCAGCGTAAGGGCAGTACACCGACGGAATCACACCGCAGAGCTCCGCCTGTGCAGGGCGCTGCCTCTGCCCGTCATTCAAAAAGTTCCTTGGTGTGGGCCTTTTTTGAGGCTAGTGCATCAGATCGCACAGCTGCTGTTTGCAACATATGTCTCAAGCGTATATCGCGTGGCCAAAACATCAGCCGCTTGGGTACCACATGCCTGACCAGACATATGTTGACCTGCCATGCAGCTCGTTGGCAAGCCTACCTCAAAGACCCACACCAAAGAACAAAGCGGACCTCTCCTTGCACCGCATCAGCTGGGATCTCCAACCCCACTATAACTTCAGTCCTCTCTGAAACATGCACTGAGAGGAATGAAGGTGTAGAATTAGGTGTGTCACAGCCAAGTACTTGCGGCCACTCTGCTAGCAGTACACCGACGTCCGATTCTAGCAGGCAAATTTCCCTGCCCCAGCTGCTGGACCGTCGAAAGAAGTTCACTCCCAGCCATCCACATGCCCAGCGGTTGAATGCTAGCTTGGCTAAATTGCTAGCGCTTCAACTGCTGCCTTTTCAGTTGGTAGACTCGGCCCCCTTCCGTGAGTTTGTGCAATGTGCGGTTCCTCAGTGGCAGGTTCCCAAACGCCACTTTTTCTCATGGAAGGCTATTCCGGCTCTCTACCGGCATGTGGAAGGCAATGTCTTGGCCTCGCTGGACAGGGCGGTCAGCGGTAAGGTGCATATTACCGCTGACTCATGGTCCAGCAGGCATGGACAGGGACGTTACCTTTCTTTCACGGCCCATTGGGTCACTCTTTTGGCAGCTGGGAAGGATGCAGGACAAGGTGCAGTAGTGTTGGAGGTTGTCCCACCGCCACGCCTCCAAAATGCTACTACTGGTTGTGACACACCTCTCTCCTCCACCCCCTCCTCTTCTTCTTCCTCCATGGCCTCTTCCTGTGGTTTGTCCTATGAACCAGCGGTGCTCCGTAGCCGTTCACGGGGCTACGCAAGTACGCAGGCAAAAAGATGCCATGCCGTGCTTGCGCTGGTGTGTTTGGGGGACAGAAGCCACACTGGGGCAGAGGTCCTGTCTGCTCTGCAGGGCCAGGCCGAGAGGTGGTTGACGCCACGCCAGCTTAAGCCAGGAATGGTGGTTTGCGACAATGGCACCAACCTCCTCTCCGCCCTCCGACAGGGACAACTGACCCATGTGCCCTGTGTGGCTCACGTCCTTAACCTGGTGGTGCAGCGGTTCTTGGGCAGGTACCCGGGCTTACAGGATGTCCTGAGGCAGGCCAGGAAAGTCTGTGTGCATTTCCGCAGATCTTATAATGCCAGTGCTCGCCTGGCTGAGCTGCAAAAGGAGTTGAACCTGCCCAAGAACCGCCTTATATGTGACATGCCCACCAGGTGGAACTCAATGTTGGCCATGCTGCAGCGGCTGCACACGCAGCAGAGGGCCATCAATGAGTACCTGTGCGACTACGGCACCAGGACAGGGTCAGGGGAGCTTGGTTTTTTTTCTCCACGCCAGTGGGGCATGATCAGGGATGCATGCACTGTCCTGGCACCATTTGAGGAGGCCACGAGGATGGTGAGCAGTGACAGTGCATGCATCAGTGACACTGTACCTCTTGTCCACCTGTTGGAGCACACGCTGCGTGGAATAATGGACAGGGCACTTGAGGCAGAACAGAGGCAGGAAGAGGAGGACTTCCTTGCCTCTCAAGGCCCCCTTTACCCAGACAGTGTTCCTTCTGTCCCACCCATCGCACAGGAAGAGGAAGAGGAGGAGGAGGAGGAGGAGGAGGAGGATTGTGTCAGCATGGAGGTGGAGGCTGGCACTCAGCATCATCAGCAGCAGTCTTTTAGGGATGATTTACAGTCCCAAGAAACCAGTGGACTTGTACGTGGCTGGGAGGAGGTGACTGCGGATCATGTCGTCCTTAGTGACCCAGAGGACTCCGGAGCGAATGCCTCAGCAAACCTATGCTGCATGGCCTCCCTGATCCTGCAAAGTCTGCGGAAGGATCCTCGTATTCTTCGGATCAAGGAGAGGGACCATTACTGGCTGGCCACTCTCCTTGATCCACGGTACAAGGGTAAGGTTGCGGACCTTATGTTACCGTCGCAGAGGGAGCAGAGGATGAGACAACTCCGGGAGGCCTTGCAGAAAGGTCTGTGCAACGCGTTCCCAGAGACTGGGAGGTTACAAACTCCTGGTCCAGGACAACGAGTTGCTGAGGCTTCGGCCAGTCAAAGAAGGAGCGGTGGGGAAGGTGGCCGTCTGACCGATGCGTTCAGACAATTCTTTAGTCCGCAGCCCCAAAGTATGATTGGTTCCAGCAACCATCGCCAGCGTCTGATAAACATGGTGCAGGAATATCTAGGGGCAAGGTCAGACTTGGACACCTTCCCCACCGAAAATCCTCTGGCTTACTGGGTCTTGAGGATGGATCACTGGCCAGAGCTTGCACAGTATGCAATTGAGCTACTGGCCTGTCCTGCATCCAGCGTTCTTTCGGAACGCACATTCAGTGCTGCTGGAGGATTTGTCACGGATCACAGGGTGCGCCTGTCCACCGACTCGGTTGATCGACTGACTTTCATCAAGATGAACCAGTCTTGGATCACCACCAGCTACCACACACCTGATGCTGATATAACAGACTAATTGATTTTAACATGTCACGTCCCTTCAAGACTGATGCTGATGCTGAGTGCCTGTGCTGTTATGTTGACTGGCTATCCTCCTCCTCCGAGTCCTCAATGATACGATTGATGATGATAGCTTGGAAGATCATTTTTGTTTATGGGTGCCGCCACCAGTGGCTAAGGCCCAATTTTTCAGCCCCTGTTTTACAGGGGCGTGTACTTACAATTTTTTTAGCAATAATTTGCCATAGGGCTCATTGCTGTGCTCCAAGTACAGTATCTGTGAGGGGTTGTAGTGTTGTGCCACCAGTGCCTAAGGCCCAATTTTTCAGCCCCTGTTTAACAGGGGCGTGTCATTACAATTTTTGAAGCAATACTTTGCAACAGGGCTCATTGCTGTGCTCCAAGTACAGTATCTGTGAGGGGTTGTAGTGTTGTGCCACCAGTGTCTAAGGCCCAATTTTTCAGCCCCTGTTCAACAGGGGCATGCAATTACAATTCTTGATGTAATAATTCACAGCAGGGCCCATTCCTGCACCCACCAAGAGTAAGTCTGAGGGCTTACAGTGTTGTGGCAACGCCACCACCACCACCACCACGAAAGGCCCAATTTTTCAGCCACTGTTCAAAAGGGGCATGTAATTACAATTCTTGATCTAATAATTCACAGCAGGGCCCATTCCTGCACCCACCAAGAGTAACTCTGAGGGCTTACAGTGTTGTGGCAACACCACCACCACCACCACCACCACCACGAAAAGCCCAATTTTTCAGCCCCTGTTCAACAGGGGCATGCAATTACAATTCTTGATCTAATAATTCACAGCAGGGCCCATTGCTGCACCCACCAAGAGTAACTGTCAGGGCTTACAGTGTTGTGGCACCAGCACCACCATCAAAGCCCCAATTTTTACTACCACTGTTCAACAATTATATGTAATTAAAATTCCTGATATAATAGTTGACAGCAGGGCGTTCCAGCACCAACCAAGAGTAACTGTGAGTGCTTACAGTGTTGTGCCAACACCAACAACTAAGGGGCCTATTTCTGCAGAGTATATACGGCAGGTCCCTACTTTCAAACATCCAACTTACAAACGACTCCTACTTGCAAACGAAAGAAGACAACAGGAAGTGAGAGGAAATCTACCCCTAGGAAGGAAAATTCTCTCCTGTAAGAATAAATATGGGAGAAAGGTGTCTCCTCTGTACTGATGCTTTATCAGCAATCCTTGTTTCAAGAAAAACACCACATTTCAAAAACAGTTGTCATTGGGACGGAAAGTGAGGTGAAATGTTCTGAACAGGGGCACAGACAGCAAAACAAATGTTACAGGGGTGATAACCCTTACCTATGTTTCCCAAAAAGTTTAAAAATAGATTTTTGGGCTGGAGCTACAGTTCAACAATGTACCTGTTCAAAATTACAAACACATTCTACATAAGAACAAACCTACAGTCCCTGTCTTGTATGCACCGCCTGTATACGGCTGTTCAGAGTATATAGGGCCTTTTTTATTTTATGTGCGGGGTTCCCCTTAATATCCATACAAGACCCAAAGGGGCTGGTAATGGGCTGGGGTAGGGGGGGGGGGGGGGGTCATGGGGTAGCTATGCCATTTTTCTTAAAGATTTTCATCCATATTACCGGGACCAGACATTACATTAAAGCCGCAAGAAGTTTTAAATGGCTTTTTTTTCCTTTAGAAGTGTCATTTTGTGCAGGGACAGTTCTAAACACGGGAAACACGTGGCACTTCACAGGCATACTTTAGACACCCCCCAGGTACGATATTTAAAGGAATATTTGACTTTTTTTTTTCACTTTATGCATCATTAAAATGACTGCTCCCGAAAAACGACCGTTTTTAAAACTTCTTTTTGCATTGATACATGTCCCCTGGTGCAGAACCCGGGTTCCCAAACCCTTTTTAGGACAATAACATGCATAATAGTTGTTATAATTAGCACTTTAGAATTCGAACGTTCGCATCCATTGTATTTAATAGGGTTCTAATGTTCGTACGAACTTTCGGTCCGTTCGCGGGTTCTGGTGCGAACCGAACCCGGGGGTGTTCGGCTCATCACTAATTCAGAGTATGAATCATTAACCACTACTCTCTGAATAGTCAGTTTTCTATCCATTTACAAACTGATTTTCCAGGCCTGTAGACTTTACCTTACACATTAGTCTTGTGTTGGAAACTGTGTCAAATGCTTTCACAAAATCCAAGTATACCACGTCCACAGCCACCCCTCTGTCCAAGGTTTGGACCTCCTTATGAATAGAAATGAAATTTGGCTGACAATTTCTGTCTTTCATGAATCCATGCTGACTTTTGCTTAAATATTGTATACTCACCTTTCCATAATTTTCCTTTCCTGGTGCAGCTTCATAGCAGCATACAATTGGTTGTAGCTCCGCCCCCACAACCTGATAGGACTGGTTAACTATAAATCAAAGACAGACCTGGCTCACAGCATCAGGAAAGGAAAATTACGGAAAGGAAAAAGCATATGGAAAGCAAAGGGAAAACACTGCCACTTACGCAAAAGCTTATTTAAATCTTTCTTTGACAGGCCTGCACCACCAGAATTGGGCTCTGGCTATATAGCTCATTTAGAGGCTGTACAGGAAGGACTTCCACCCAGGAGAGGCTGAACAGCTATGATTAAGCACTGACCTTCAGTGTGAAACATGTAAGCTGTTACCCCGGCTATGCTGTGATGATTTTTGGTGTGATCTTCAATTCTTTACAATAAAGGCGACCGTCAAAGGTTTTTTGGAGTGCGGCTGTCCATATTTTACATTTTCTTCTCTATATGCTACGTGCATTGCTGGCACCCACGGTAGTCCTGATACTACAAATTGCTGGAGCGTGTTCACCTGGAGCGGTAAAAATCTCTCTCTAACCAGGAGAGGCTGAACCATGTTCCCCAGACCACCAGAATAGGGCTCAAACCATATAGCTTTTAAGTCAGGTTAGGGAGACTTAAAACAAGACCTTCTTGATAAGATAGTAAGTCCAAATTGATGAATGAAAAAGGTGCGTTTATTCACTGCAGTGGAGAAATACAGTACACAGTAATATGAGAGAGGTTTGTCTCAGCTGATTGACTGAACTACTTGTGGATCCCATCCCGAGTACGTATAGTAAAGAAATTTTCCTCAAATTGGGATTTTAAATGGACCACAGGCAGTATTTTAGAAAAATTATTGCAAATTTTATTATTGAATATAGAAAATTGCATGACACATAATGGACAATGGTAAAAACAAACACATGAAAATGGGGACAAATATAAACCAGCTGAAAAGGTAGCCCAGAAACTGTCAACCGACAGAGCGTCCAACGCGTTTCAAAAAACACTTATGCCGCGTACACACGATCGGAATTACCCACAACAAATGTTCGATGTAAGCTTTTTGTCGGATATTCCGACCGTGTGTAGGCTCCATTGGACATTTGCTGTCGGAATTTTCAACAACAAATGTTTGATAGCAGATTCTCTTTTTTTCCGACAAGAAGAGTTCTTGTCGGAAATTCCAACCGTGTGTAGCCATTTCCGACGCACAAAAGTGCTGGCCATGCTCGGAATTCGACGCATGCTCGGAATCATTGTACTTAATTTTTCTCGGCTCGTCGTAGTGTTGTACGTCTCCGCGTTCTTGACCATCGGAATTTCCAAGCAATATTTGTGCAACTGTATATATGCAAGACAAGTTTGAGACAACATCCGTTGGGAAAAAAAACACGGTTTTGTTGTCGGAATGTCCGATCGTGTGTATGCGGCATCAGTGTAGATCTTCTTCAGGGACTGAAGGGGCTTGAAGTTTCCAAAGCTGTGACTTAAATCCCAAATGTATACGTTTCACGGACCAATGACAGATGATTAAAAAAATAGAGAGTGAATGAGTGGTCCCTCAACCGCACATACACGCTGGCTGCAGCTTCATGAACCCAGATGGCTCCCACGTGTCAAGGGGAGTGTGTAGTACTAGGGATAAAGCTTCGTGTTCGAGTCGAACACACGTTCGACTCGAACATCGGCTGTTCGATCGTTCGTCGAAGATCGAACGTTATGGTCCGTTCGCGCCAAATTTCGAGTGGCGCGTCACGGCCCATAATTCACTGCGGCATCGCAGTGCATTGCTGGCTGATGATTGGCCAAGCATGCACTATGACCCCCATGCTTGGCCAATCACAGCGCCGTCTGTACAGAGAGCCGTAATTGGCCAAAGCCAGGGTGGCTTTGGCCAATCATGGCTCAGAGTAGTAGGTACATGCCCCACACTATATAAGGCCGCCTGGAAGTCGGCCTTGTGTAGTGTGTTGGCGTTTGTGAAAGAGACAGTTTCAGAGAGAGAGACAGTGTCATTTATATTGAGTTAGATAGAGCAGGCAGGTGAGTCAGTTAGCTGCTGTTACAGTGTGTAGAGGATATATATGCATCCTAGGTGTTGTATATATATTTATACACTGTATTGAGTTTAGCTAGATCCGTTCCTGTTAGTCTCTATACTGTGACAAGCAGGCCGGTGATTGGGCTAGCTGCAGACAGTCAGTGTTTCACTTAGTGTACTACTGTGTGCTTTGCATAGCATTCACCTAAAGCTCACCTGGATACAGTTATTCTCTATACTGTGACAGGCAGGCCGGTGATTGTGCTAGCTGCAGACAGTCAGTGTTTCACTTAGTGTACTACTGTGTGCTTTGCATAGCATTCACCTAAAGCTCACCTGGATACAGTTATTCTCTATACTGTGACAGGCAGGCCGGTGATTGTGCTAGCTGCAGACAGTCAGTGTTTCACTTAGTGTACTACTGTGTGCTTTGCATAGCGATCACCTAAAGCTCACCTGAATACAGTTATTCTCTATACTGTGACAGGCAGGCCGGTGATTGTGCTAGCTGCAGACAGTCAGTGTTTCACTTAGTGTACTACTGTGTGCTTTGCATAGCATTCACCTAAAGCTCACCTGAATACAGTTAGTGACTAATACTATTATAGTGGTGTTCTCATAATAAAACCACAAGCAGAGAGCTGCAAGTATTTTCAGTGTACTGTGTCCTCTGCACAGTTTTCACCTAAAACTAACTGAAAACAATTGCTGCTTTTCCCATACTAACACCACAGCAGGTCATTAGTATGTCTGGAAGGCAAACAATGAGAGGCAGACAGACAGTCACGAGGCAATAAAAGAGGGCAAGCACGCTCTGTGTCTAGAGGCAACAGTGATGCTGGTCCTGGACACGGTGCATTCTCATCAGCACGTGGCCGTGGGAAATGCTTGTCCTTCTTTTCGGCAGCTGGCCATGTTGAGCCGCAACATCCCGAAGACTTGGTAGAGTGGATGACCAAGCCGTCCTCCTCCTCCTCATCCTCTCTCACCCAGGCTCAGGGTACTTTGTCTGGCAAAGCAGCTGCCAAAGCGGCCTCTTCCCTCGGCTCAATGGAATCAGTCACTCCTTCCCTAGCCCCACCATGTCCTCCTGAGGAGTCCCCCGAACTGTTTGACCACAGTGTTGGGTACATGCTCCAGGAGGATGCCCAGCGTTTTGAAGGCTCCGATGATGGAACCCAGCTGGAGGAAGGCAGTAACGTGAGCTCAGAGAGAGGGGGTAGTAACGTGAGCCCAGAGAGAGGGGGTGCCCAACAAGGTCAGCTATCTGGCAGTCATGTTCCCCCAGCTGCAGCATACTGCCAAATTGGCTCCAGTGATGAGGAGGGAGGGGATGATGAGGTCACTGACTCCACGTGGGTGCCTGATAGGAGCGAGGAGGAGGAAGAGGAGGAGGCACATCTCCAACAAGGCAGGATGCCCTCCAGGGGCCAGCTTAAGGGCAGCACACCGACTGCATCACACAGATTGTACTCAAGAACAAACCTACAGTCCGTGTCTTGTTTGCACCGCCTGTATACTGCTGTTCAGAGTATATAGGGCCTTTTTTTATTTTGGGTGCGGGGTTCCCCTTAATATCCATACAAGACCCAAAGGGGCTGGTAATGGGCTGGGGTAGGGGTGGGTGATGGGGTAGCCATGCCATTTTTCTCAATGATGTTCATCCATATTGCCGGGACCAGACATTACATTAAAGCCGCAAGCAGTTTTAACCACTTAAGCCCCGGACCATTTGGTAGCTAAAGGACCAGAGGTGAATTCAGAATTTTGCACTGCGCTGCTTTAACTGTAAATTGTGCGGACATGCAATGTTGTACTGAAACGAAATTTGTGTCCTTTTCTTCCCACAAATAGAGCTTTCTTTTAATGGTATTTGATTGCCTCTGCGATTTTTATTTTTTGCGATATAAACAGAAAAAGACCGAAAATTTTGAAAAAAAATGATATTTTCTACTTTTTGTTATAAGAAAAATCGAATAAACTCAATTGTAGTCATACATTTAGGCCAAAATGTATTCAGCCACATGTCTTTAGTAAAAAAAATATCAATAAGCGTATATTTATTGGTTTGCGCAAAAGTTATAGCGTCTACAAACTAGGGTACATTTTCTGGAATTTACACAGCTTTTAATTTATGACTGCCTATCTCATTTCTTGAGGTGCTAAAATGGCAGGGCAGTACAAAACCCCCCCAAATGACCCCATTTTGGAAAGTAGACACCCCAGGGAAATTGCTGAGAGGCATGTTGAGCCCATTGAATATTTTTTTTTTTGTCCCAAGTGATTGAATAATGACAAAAAAAAAAAAAATTACAAAAAGTTGTCACTAAATGATATATTGCTCACACATGCCATGGTTATATGTGGAATTGCACCCCAAAATACATTCTGCTGCTTCTCCTGAGTACGGGGATACCACATGTGTGGGACTTTTTAGGAGCCTAGCCACGTACGGGACCCCGGAAACCAAGCACCGCCTTCAGGATTTCTAAGGGCGCAAATTTTTGATTTCACTCCTCACTACCTATCACAGTTTCGAAGGCCATAAAATGCCAAAATAGCACAAAACCCCCCCAAATGACCCCATTTTGGAAAGTAGACACCCCAAGCTATTTACTGAGAGGCATGATTAGTCCATGGAATATTTTATATTTTGCCACAAGTTGCGGGAATATGACAAACTTTATTTTTTTTGCACAAAGTTGTCACTAAATGATATATTGCCCACACATGCCATGGGCATATGTGAAATTACACCCCAAAATTCATTCTGCTGCTTCTCCTGAGTATGGGGATACCACATGTGTGGGACTTTTTGGGAGCCTAGCCGCGTACGGGACCCCAAAAACCAAGCACCGCCTTCAAGGTTTCTAAGGGCATAAATTTTTGATTTCACTCCTCACTACCTATCACTACCTATCACAGTTTTGAAGGCCATAAAATGCCAAGATGGCACAAAACCCCCCCAAATGACCCCATTTTGGAAAGTAGACACCCCAAGCTATTTGCTGAGAGGCATGTTGAGCCCATTGAATATATTTTTTTTTTGTCCCAAATGATTGAATAATGACAAAAAGAAAAAATGTACAAAAAGTTGTCACTAAATGATATATTGCTCACAGATGCCATGGTTATATGTGGAATTGCACCCCAAAATACATTCTGCTGCTTCTCCTGAGTACGGGGATACCACATGTGTGGGACTTTTTGGGAGCCTAGCCGGGTACGGGGCCCCAAAAACCAAGCACCGCCTTCAGTCTTTCTAAGGGCGTAAATTTTTGATTTCACTCCTCACTACCTATCACAGTTTCGAAGGCCATAAAATGCCAAAATAGCACAAAAACCCCCCAAATGACCCCATTTTGGAAAGTAGACACCCCAAGGAAATTGCTGAGAGGCATGTTGAGCCCATTGAATATTTTTTTTTTGTCCCAAGTGATTGAATAATGACAAAAAGAAAAAAAAAATGTACAAAAAGTTGTCACTAAATGATATATTGCTCAAACAAGCCATGGTTATATGCGGAATTGCACCCCAAAATACATTTGGTTGCTTCTCCTGAGTACGGGGATACCACATGTGTGGGACTTTTTGAGAGCCTAGCCGCGTACGGGCCCCCGAAAACCAAGCACCGCCTTCAGGATTTCTAAGGGCACAAATTTTTGATTTCACTCCTCACTACCTATCACAGTTTTGAAGGCCATAAAATGCCAAGATAGCCCAAAACCCCCACAAATGACCCCATTTTGGAAAGTAGACACCCCAAGCTATTTGCCGAGAGGCATGGTGAGTATTTTACAGCTCTCATTTGTTTTTGAAGAAAGACATATTTTTTTTTTTTTTCTTTTTTACATTTTTAAAACTTTGTGACAAAAAGCGAGATCTGCAAAATACTCAACATACCTCTCAGCAAATAGCTTGGGGTGTCTACTTTCCAAAATGGGGTCATTTGGGGGGGTTTTGTGCCATCTGGGCATTCCATGGCCTCCGAAACTGTGATAGGCAGTGAGGAGTGAAATCAAAAATTTACACCCATAGAAATCCTGAAGGCGGTGCTTGGTTTTCGGGGTCCTGTACGCGGCTAGGTTCCCAAAATGTCTCACACATGTGGTATCCCCGTACTCAGGAGAAGCAACAGAATGTATTTTGGGGTGCAATTCCACATATAACCATGGCATGTTTGAGCAATATATAATTTAGTGACAACTTTTTGTAATTTTTTCTTTTTTTTTTCTTTTTGTCATTATTCAATCACTTGGGACAAAAAAAAAAAAATATTCAATGGGCTCAACATGCCTCTCAGCAAATAGCTTGAGGTGTCTACTTTCCAAAATGGGGTCATTTGGGGGGGTTTTGAACTGTCCTGGCATTTTATGCACAACATTAGGAAGCTTATGTCACACATCATCCACTCTTCTAACCACTTGAAGACAAAGCCCTTTCTGACACTTTTTGTTTACATGAAAACATTTTTTTTTTTGCAAGAAAATTATGTTGAACCCCCAAACATTATATATATTTTTAAAGCAAAGGCCCTACAGATTAAAATAGTGGGTGTTGCATTTTTTTTTTCCTCACAGTATTTGCGCAGCGATTTTTCAAACGCATTTTTTGGGGGAAAAACACACTTCTTTTATTTTTAATGCACTAAAAAACACTATATTGCCCAAATGTTTGATGAAATAAAAAAGATGATCTTAGGCCGAGTACATGGATACCAAACACGACATGCTTTAAAATTGCGCACAAACGCGCAGCGGCGAGAAACTACATTCATTTTTAAAAGCATTTAAAAGCCTTTACAGGTTACCACGTTAGATTTACAGAGGAGGTCTACTGCTAAAATTACTGCCCTC
This sequence comes from Rana muscosa, assembly GCA_029206835.1. Lineage (NCBI taxonomy): Eukaryota > Metazoa > Chordata > Amphibia > Anura > Ranidae > Rana > Rana muscosa. The sequence continues at coordinate 761,745,421 of CM055116.1, read as the reverse complement.
GATCTGACCTTCGCGGTGATACCTCACATGCATGATGCAATTGCTATTTACATATGACGCTAGACCGACGCTTGTGTTCGCCTTTGCGCAAGAGCAGGGGGGGACAGCGGTGCTTTTTTTTTTTTTTTTATTATTTATTTTGCTTTTTTATTTTATTTTTAAATTGTTCCTTCCATATTTATTTATTTTTTATCATTTTTATTATCTCAGGGAATGTAAATATCCCCTATGATAGCAATAAGTAGTGACAGGTACTCTTTTTTTGAAAAAAAATGGGGGGTTAGACCCTAGATCTTTCCTCTGCCCTCAAAGCATCTGACCACACCAAGATCGGTGTGATAAAATGCTTTCCCAATTTCCCTCCCACTGCTTGTAAAAGCAGTCCAGAGGCTAATTAGCCACTAGGATTGCTTTTACATGAAAGCCGGCCGCTGGCTGAAAAGAATGATACCCGCAGGCATCAATCTGGTATAACCATTCAAAGTCCAGCAACATACCAGTACGTTGCTGGTCCTTGTTGGACATGTATTGTAATCTTTTTTTTCATGCAGCCTGTTGGCTGAACGAAAAAAAGAGATTGATCGGTGGGTATGCCCACCATTAGAATACCTCCCTTCATCCACCCACTTCTAATGATGGGCATATATGCCGAAGCATGGGGGCATCCTCCCGCAAAAAAGTTATGCCGCGTACACACGGTCGGACTTTTCCACGGGCAAGCCTTTGTCGGAATTTCGACCGTATGTACGCGGCATAAAAGGTTATGCCGCGTACACGCGGTCGAACTTTTCCACGAGCAAGCCTCCGTCAGAATTTCGACCGTATATACGCGGCATTAGGAGCAAAATCGCTCCTCCGCCCCTGCTGCCCCCATGCTTCGGCATATATGCTCTTTTTTTAACTGTGGTGGTGAAATCACCTCCTACAGCGTTGGAGTCACGGCTTTATGTATCGTGGGAGCAAACGCTGTTGCTGTCAAGATAAATAAATCCGCGATGCAACTGAATGGCGTACCTGCTAAGCAAATGATGGTTAACATTAAAACAAAGTAACATTACAGTACAACAGTAAGACCTTACCATACCATACCTGGAAAGCAAATACCAAAACAAAACCTAGTAAAAAATAAAACATTTTTTTAACGCAACCTGTGCCTAAAATATATATATGCCGAAGCATGGGGGCATCCTCCCGCAAAAAAGTTATGCCGCGTACACACGGTCGGACTTTTCCACGGGCAAGCCTTTGTCGAAATTTCGACCGTATGTACGCGGCATAAAAGGTTATGCCGCGTACACACAGTCGGACTTTTCCACGGGCAAGCCTCCGTCGGAATTTCGACCGTATATACGCGGCATTAGGAGAAAAATCGCTCCTCCGCCCCTGCTGCCCCCATGCTTCGGCATATATGCTCTTTTTTTAACTGTGGTGGTGAAATCACCTCCTACAGCGTTGGAGTCACGTCTTTATGTATCGTGGGAGCAAACGCTGTTGCTGTCAAGATAAATAAATCCGCGATGCAAATGAATGGCGTACCTGCTAAGCAAATGATGGTTAACATTAAAACAAAGTAACATTACAGTACAACAGTAAGACCTTACCATACCATACCTGCAAAGCAAATACCAAAACAAAACCTAGTAAAAAATAAAACATTTTTTTTAACGCAACCTGTGCCTAAAATATATATATGCCGAAGCATGGGGGCATCCTCCCGCAAAAAAGTTATGCCGCGTACACACGGTCGGACTTTTCCACGGGCAAGCCTCCGTCGGAATTTCGACCGTATATATGCGGCATTAGGAGCAAAATCGCTCCTCCGCCCCTGCTGCCCCCATGCTTCGGCATATATGCTCTTTTTTTAAACTGTGGTGGTGAAATCACCTCCTACAGCGTTGGAGTCACGGCTTTATGTATCATGGGAGCAAACGCTGTTGCTGTCAAGATAAATAGATCCGCGCTGCAACTGAATGGCGTACCTGAAAACAAAAAATTACATACCTGAAAAGCAAGCATGATAAAACATTGCAGAATAGAATACAGTAAAAAAGAGCAGAACAATAGAGAGAAAATAGAGAGAGAGAGAGAACAATAAAACGACAACTATTTTTGGTTTTTTTATTTTATATTTTTTTTGTGTTTTGTTTTTTACGTTTTTTTTTTTTCTTTTTTACACTTTTTTTTGTAACTTTACCAACTGTAATGGTTCGGGTCTCTCAAAATGTAATGGCATCTTGGGAGACCCTGTGTAAGTGTGTCCTAGTCTGTGAAATGCTGTACCCTACGCTAAAACTTCACTTTTGAGTGGTAGCGATCAAAACATTCACCAAGGCAAAGACCAGGTTTGTCAGGACAGAGTGGACAAAAAACACGGGTGTCACGCCTAAATCCGTGCTTGCTACAGACACGACATCTTTTTTGGGGGGTTCGTTGGGTAGGGGTACTCGGGAGGGCATACGGATAATGCCTCTCATGCAGCCGGCTTACTGCATTTGGTAGGGGATGGTGAGGTGCAGAACCGCCTGGATACAGGAGTTCTGTGACTATCTCATTCTGGAATTTTAGAAGAGATAAAGTCCCGCCTGAAGCTCTGTATAGCACATGAGCGTTCAGCAAAGCCAATTGGAATAAGGATAGAGACACTTTTTTGTACCAGCGTCTCGCCTTACGGTCAATTAGATACGGCGCCATCAACTGGTCGTTGAGGTCCACCCCTCCCATATTTTTGTTATATTCGTGGACACAGAGGGGTTTCTCCACAACACCAGTCGCCGTACGAATTTGGACTGTCGTGTCTGCATGAAGGGAGGTAAGAAGGAAAACATTCTTATTGTCCCTCCACTTCATAGCGAGCAAGTTATTACACTTCACGCAGGCTCTCTCCCCCAGCCTAAGACGGGCATCTACAAGCCGCTGGGGAAAGCCCCGGCTATTAGGTCGCACGGTGCCACATGCTCCAATCTGATGATCAAGCAAGTGACTAAACAGTGGCACGCTCGTGGAATAATTGTCCACATACAAGTGGTACCCCTTTCTGAATAAGGGTGACACCAATTTCCACACTATCTTGCCAGCGCTCCCTATGTAATCCGGGCAGTTGACCGGCTCAACCTGACTATCTTTTCCCTCATAAACCATAAAGCTCCATACATAGCCTGTTGCCCTGTCACAGAACTTATAGAGCTTGACCCCGTATCTGGCACGCTTGCTGGGAAGGTACTGCTTGAAAGCCAAGCGGCCAGAAAATTTAATCAGGGACTCATCAACGCAGACAACTTGATCGGGAATAAACAAGGCTGCAAAACGTTTGTTGAAGTGGTTTATGAGGGGCCGAATTTTATACAGCCGGTCGTACTCAGGGTCCCCACGTGGACGACAAAGTTCATTGTCGTTGAAGTGCATGAACCGCAAAATCTGCTCGTATCGTGTCCTGGGCATGGAGGCAGAGAACACGGGCATGTGGTCAATTGGGTGCGTGGACCAATAAGCACGCAATGACGGGAATTTATGTGTGCCCATGTTGAGGGAAAGGCCCAGAAAGGTCTTAAATTCGGAAACCGTAATTGGTTTCCAATCTTTGGCAATTTTAGGCAACTGGGGGTTAGCGGCGATGAATTGACCAGCATACAAATTACTCTGGTCCACAATAGATCTATAGAGATCTTCCGTGAAAAACAGCAAATAATAATCGATTGGCATAAAATCAGCTGTTTCCACCTGAATACCGGGTTGGGCAGTGAATGGGGGAAGTACGGGTTCTGCAGAAGTGGTGGGGACCCAATCAGGATAGGCGAATTCTGCAGGAAGGGCACTATGGGCACGACGGGCCTGCCTTTGTCTTCTTGGTGGCAGCGGGACACTACTTGTGCTTGCCACCTCGCCAGCTTGAACTGCACTTATGGGACTCGCCACGTCACCACGTGATACTGCAGTGCTGGATGTACGCCCAGGCTGTACTAGGCCGCTGGTGCTTGCCAATTCACCAGAAGGAATAGCGGCGCTTGTACTACTCTGCTCCATGATACGAGAGCCCTGCGGTTCTTGCTCCTCAACAGCCTCAGAAGATCGGGATCGGGTATGCCTGACCTTAGCAGGGACCTCAACTTCGTCGTCAGAGCTATCTGACGTGGGGCCGCTGACGTCACTGTCTTCTACGGGAAGATATTCTGAGCCTGAATCTGACAGATACGTGACCTTCTCTTCACTATCTGTCATGCTCAGAATCTCGTAGGCCTCTTTACTAGTGTACCTTCAACTTGCCATTTTGGGCTCTAAATTTAGGGGTACACTAGTAAGATTCACAGGTAAAAAAAAGCACCTGACTGTCACCAAATGTATCAAACGCTACCAAAAAAACTGTTAGCGATCGCAGGGATCAGGACTGTCTCTGCGAACGCTGCAGTTATGTGTGTTGTGTTTGGTAAGTGACAGTGATCGATCGATACTGCACTTGGGTGGGCTGGGCTGGGCGGAGGGGCTAAACGCAGGTACTAGCAGGTATCTGGGCTGATCCCGCTAACACTGCGTTTTTGGGAACCCTAAACCGCTGGGGACGCTAGTATAGATCTGATCAGATACTATACCACTAAGGGAGGTGTATGCTTTGCGCGTGGGTGTTAGCGTTACTGGCACTAACCTAAAGCTGCCTGGGGCGACGCAGACCCTCTCTGGCGCTAAAACCTAATTGATATCACCCGCCGGGCGATCAGGGGGTTAAACCTTTATTGGGTTATATACGGCGGGTGCCCTGATGCTATAAAAAGCAAACTAACCAACCAGCGTCACCTGTAACCTTTATATGGTGATCACTGGTGAAAGGGTTAACTAGGGGCAATCAGGGGATTAAAACCTTTATTAGGTTAAATATGGGGGTACCCGACGCTATATAAAAACCTGACGGGTTACCTAAATAACGAAATAACTCACTGGGTAACCAGTGTCACCAGTGACGCTTATACGGTGATCACTGGTGAAAGGGTTAACTCTAGGGGCAATCAGGGGGTTAAAATAATATATGGGGGTACCTGACGCTAATAAAAACCTGCGGCGAACCTAAAAATAATTAACTGGCTATCTAGGACACCAGCGACAAGAAAAAAGCGATCGGAAAAACGATTGCTTAGTGACGCTGGCGTTAGGGGGTGAAAGGGTTACCTGGGGGGCGATCAAGGGATTAAACCTTTATTAGGGGGCTACCTTGGACCTAAAGGGGCCTAATCCTAACTGCCCTGCAACTTTTTACAGTCACAAATGACACTGATTGCAGTGATCAGTAAAAAAAATGATCACTGCAAACGGTGCACTGTGACTGGGGGTACTGGGGGTGATCTGGGGGGTGATCTGGGGGTGACTGGGGGGTGATTTGTGTGCCTACGTGTACTGGTGTCAGTGGGCTGTTGGTGCACTTACTGTGAGATGTCTTCTCTCCTCGCGCCGGATCGAAAAGACCGACACGAGGAGAGATGACATCACTTCCTCCTGCCTGTGTTTACATTACAGGCAGGGGAAGCTCTCTCATTCGCCGGGAGCGATCGAGAGGGGGTGGCCGGAATCGAACGGCCGTCCCCTCATGCCGGATCGCTCCCGAACACTTAACCACCGCTCACTGTACATAAGGGGGGTCCGATCGGACCCCCCAACTATACAAAGGCGATCACGTACATATACGTGATTCTGCCTGTCGGTGCCATTCTGCCGACGTATATTTACAGTGGGCGGTCGTTAAGTGGTTAAATGGCTTTTTTTCCTTTAGAAATGTAATTTTGTGCAGGGACAGTTCTAAACACGGGAAACACGTGCCACTTCACAGGCATACTTTAGACACAACCCAGGTACGATATTTAAAGGAATATTTCACTTATTTTTTTCTCACTTTATGCATCATTAAAATCACTGTTCCCGAAAAAACGAGCGTTTAAAAAAAATCTTTTTACATTGATACATGTCCCCTGGGGCAGGACCCAGGTCCCCAAACCCTTTTTAGGACAATAACATGCATATTAGGCGTTATAATTAGCACTTTAGATTTTGAACGTTCGCGTCCATTGTATTTAATAGGGTTCTAAAGTTTGCATGAACTTTCGGTCCGTTCGAAGGTTCTGGTGCGAACCGAACGGGGGGGTGTTCGGCTCATCCCTATGTAGGACATGGGTTAGGTAATTATTTTAATTATGACGTATCTCCAGTTAGCGTAAACTAATCAGAAAAGACAGTCTATTCCTCCAAAAGCGAGTTGGAGCCATCTGGGTTCATGAAGCTGCAGCCAGCGTGTATGTGCGGTTGAGGGACCACTCATTCACTCTCTATTTTTTTAATCATCTGTCATTGGTCGGTGAAACGTATACATTTGGGATTTAAGTCACAGCTTTGGAAACTTCAAGCCCTTTCAGTCCCTGAAGAAGATCTACACTTAGGCCTCGTACACACGGCCGATTTTCTCGGCAAGAACCAGCAAGAAACTTGCTAGCAGAGAGGTCTTGCCGAGTAAATCGGTCGTGTGTACGCGGCTATCGGGTTTCTCGTCGAGAAAACCGACAAGAAACCTCGACGAGAAAATAGAGAACCTGCTCTCTATTTTCTCGTCGAGATTCTCCTCGGCATGTTTCTCGATGAGAAAAGTGAGTGTGTGTACACTTACCTGTCCTCCCAGAAGCCCGCGCATGTTCAAAATGAATTTGACGCATGCGCGGTAGCTTCATAGGCATACGTAGGGTATACCAAGATGGCGGCGACGGCATCGAATGTGACGAGCGCAAGCTCGTCGTAGTCGATGACGTCACCGCGTATGCTCCATTCAAAGAACCGCGGGTTCTTTGAAACGAGCGTGTGTACACTCGGCCGGGACAAGTTTCTTGTCCAAGAATCTCGTCGAAAAAAACGACATGTTTTTTTCAACGAGAATCTCGGCCGTGTGTACAAGGCCTAAGTGTTTTTTGAAACGCGTTGGACGCTCTGCCGGTTGACAGTTTCTGGGCTTCCTTTTCAGCTGGTTTATATTTATCCCCATTTTCATGTGTTTGTTTTTACCATTGTCCAATTTATATTGTTTTGCGTTTGATTATGTGTCATGCAATTTTCTATATTCAATAATAAAATTTGTAATAATTTTCATAAAATACTGCCTGTGGTCCATTTAAAATCCCAGTTTGAGGAAAATGTCTTTACTACAGTACACAGTAACCCAGCTCATATGAACTGAGTGAAAGTCTTTCTGCCGTTACAACTAAAGGCTATAGTCATGAATATGCATAAGGTCTATGCGTGATCTAGGTGTGACTGTATAGTTTAGTCCAATCAGTGTCCATATCTTCTTAATAGCAAGCTAATAGTTAAATGGGTGTTAACATCATGTGACTGGAAAAAAAAAAGGGATTTCAGCAGTATTTGGTCAGTTCAAACTGGTTTGATCCGAAAGTTTATTCTTGGAGCAGTCTTAGTTTTATCAGCAGTGCAAGTTGTCACAGGCTGAGAAGTTTTGTTTCATAAGAAAGGAAAGGAAACACGCAAGTGTATTATACATTTTTAAAGTGACAGTCTCTCTGTGTGTGTATATATATATAAATAACTCAACATTATTGGAGCCCTATATTCCTAATAATAGCTCATTTAGAGGCTGTACAGGAAGAACTTCCACCCAGGAAAGGCTGAACCTGGCTGGTGCGACAAGGGGTAAAGGCTACCACGCGACTCCAGTCCTGATCAGGTGAGGAGAAAAAGGAGAATGCTGCTAGCCAGGTTTGCCTTTGATTTATAGTTTACCAGTCCTATCAGGTTGTGGGGGCGGAGCCATAACCCATTGTATGCTGCCATGATGTGCCAGGAAAGGAAAATTACAGAAAGGTGAGTATACAATTTTCCATTTTTAAGCAAAAGTCAGCATGGATTCATGAAAGACAGAAGTTGTCAGACAAAGCTCATTTCTATTCCTAAGGAGGTCCAAACCTTGGACAGAGGGGTGGCTGTGGACGTGGTATACTTGGAGTGACCCCTCCTCTTGACCTCTATGGAGGGGTCACTATCATATCTTCCCTGCCTAATATAATACCAGAGGGTCCACAGTACCACTTCACTACTAAGTGGAGTAAAGTTCTTCTTATGCCGCGTACACACGATCGAAAATTCCGACAACAAAACCGTGGATTTTTTCAGACGGAATGTTGGCTCAAACTTGTGTTGCATACACACTGTCACACAAATCATGTCGGAAATTCCGAACGTCAAGAACGCAGTGAGGTAGAAGACGTACGGTGAGTCGAGATCAATGAAGTTCAATAGGCAGTTCGGCTCTTCTGCTTGATTCTGAGCATGCATGTTTTTTTGTGCGTCGGAATTGCATACAGACAATCGGAGTTTCTGACAAGAACTTTTCTTGTCGGAAAATTTGAGAACCAGCTCTCAAATTTTTGTTGTCGGAAATTCCGAAAGCATATGTTCGATGGAGCCTACACACGGTCGGAATTTCCGACCAAAAGCTCACATCGAACATTTGTTGTTGGAATTTCCAATCGTGTGTACGCGGCATTAGGCTGTATGTGGATACACATCTTTACTCATTCACATCACCCATCTCGGCATCATCTGAATCTGCTAGATTGGCTATTTATTTCTTGGGGTCATCTTCCTCAGTTCTAACTGCCATTGTAGTAATCTTTTGTATTCCACATTTAGCACACCTGCAAAACAAATAAGCAAGCAATCCTATAACAATGATTTATACGAGGACAAAAACAATATGTTGAATCCATGAAAATTTACCATTTCTAAATAAAGTGTAATCTGGGTTTGTCATATTTTCTATAATGTAACATTGTATACCTTTTTCCCTTACTGAACAAGGGGATATTCCCAAGGGCCTTAGGTTATATTTAGCATAAGATGTATTTTCATAATAATAGAATATTTGTGGTATCTCTAGACATACTGGTATTGGGGCATCTTTGTATTGCTTAAAATCAGAGTGAAGGTAAATTGGTTTAGCATCTGGAGCCTTGGCAAGGCCAATTTTTGGCTTGGCCCATAAGGATACAGCCCACAGAGCCCCCCTTACATCAGAGTTCCCAGAATTTCCACTTACGCTGTAACAGGGATCTTTGCTGAATCTGGAATGTAAAGGGGAACTCTGATTTAAGGAGGGGGTCCAATGTAAGGGGAAATGCTGGGGACACTGGTATAAAGGGGAACACTGATGTAAGGGGGTCTCTGCTCACCAAAGCCGCATTTTCATCAGTCCACAGAGCACCCGTTACATCTGAGTCCCTCTTACATTAGTACTCACTGGGAGGCATGAGAGAGAAGGAAGGGGGAGACTTCACTCACAGTTAATTGGATGGTGAGCATCTATCGACACCTTTCCTCTTCTGGTTGCTGGGCTTCAAACTGCCCGCCCACACTTCCGCCTCTGAGGCATAGTACTGCTGGGAAATGTGGGTGGGGCAGACACAGGAGGAGAGGGCGGGAAGAGAAGAAGCTGATCAGCTCTCTCCTGTCTGTTCCTGGGGGGGGGAGGGGAGGGGGGGGGAACTATCAGCACTGGCTCCGGGCTGTGAGACAGAGAAACTCGCAACTCAGATCCCTGCAGCCGGTGGGGAGCCACCGTCTGGGCTCTTGGAGCCCCCACAGCGACGGAACTCCAGGACCTGGTCACAAGTGTGACCTTTGCGACCCTGGTATTTCCACCACTGGCACAACCACAATCCTAATGTATGTCTCACTGTTGCAGCACAGCTCCATTCATTTTAATAGGTTGAACTGCAGTACTGCCTTCTGAACACAACAGAGAATAATTTTAGTATGTGTATACCCCTGTATGGCTACTTTTGCAACTTAAAGGGTAGCTCCAAGTTCGTGGTTGAAAAAAGTCACAAAAAAACAAAACACATAGCATATACAATTGCCACGCAAGCAATATTGTAATTAATGTTATTTAAAACAAATTTTCCCTTTTCAATTTGCATTGCTGTAATTTAATGCAATATGACAATCTGGAGTTGTTCCATACACAGTTTGTATACAGAGCACCCCCCCTGCTAGTGTGATTGGCTTACTGATTTTTCCAGAAGACTTCACTAAGATAGAAATAAGAGAGGTATGGACTCCAGAGAGAGAGATATAATTTTGCCCCTGTTCAAATCATTAGTAAGACCTCATCTGGAATATGCAGTTCAGTTTTGGGCACCAGTTCTCAAAAAGGATATTGGGGAACAGGAGAAAGTGCAGAGAAGGGCAACCAAACTGATAAGAGGCATGGAGGAACTCAGCTATGAGGAAAGATTAGAGGAACTGAATTTATGCACTCTTGAGAAGAGGAGATTAAGGGGGGATATGATCATCATGTACAAATATACAGTATAAGGGGTCCATATAGTGAACTTGGTGTTGAGTTATTCACTTTACGGTCAACACAGAGGACAAGGGGGCACTCTTTACATCTAGAGGAAAAGAGATTTCATCTCCAAATAGGGAAAGGTTTCTTCACAGTAAGATCTGTGAAAATGTGGAATAGACTCCCTCCAGAGGTGGTTCTGGCCAGCTCAGTAGATTTCTTTAAGAAAGGCCTGGATACTTTCCTAAATGTACATACCATATTTATCGGCGTATAACGCACTTTTTCCCCCTGAAAATAGGGGGAAAATCACGGGTGCGTGTTATACGCCGATAGTGTACCTCGGACGGGAGGGGAAGGAGGAGGATCGAGCTCCGCCGGAATTCACTGAGCCGCCATCTCCTGTTTACTCGACTCTCACTTGGCTCTGACATCACACACACAGTCCCGCCTCTGCCACCGGCATTGGACCAGTGTTCTATCAATCACAGGAGCTGGTCCAATGCCGATGGCGGAGGCGGGACTGTGTATGTGACTGCCGATGCGACTGAGAGCCGAGTGAACAGGACATGACGGCTCGGTGATTCCCTCACTGCACGAGAGATGGTGAGGCTGCAAATGGGCACATAGGCTGCATTTAGGCTGGAGATGGGCACATAGGCTGCAGATGGACACAGACTAGGCTGCATTGAGGCTGCAGATGGACACTGACCATAAAATAAAATAAACGTTTTTCTCCTGAAACTTCCCTCTTAAATTGGGGTGCGTGTTATACGCCGATAAATATAGTAATATAACTGGGTACTAACATTTATACGTAAAATTGATCCAGGGAAAATCCGATTGCCTCTCGGGGTATCAGGAAGGAATTTTTTCCCCTGCTGTAGCAAATTGGAGCATGCTCTGCTGGGGTTTTTTGCCTTCCCCTGGATCAACTGTGGGTATAGATTTGGGTATATTGGATTGTACGATATATATTTTTTGCTCATTTTTATGGACTAGATGGACTTGTGTCTTTTTTCAACCTGACTAACTATGTAACTATATAAATAAAATTTTAGAACTGCCCTACAACAAAAATAATTTTTTTTGTTCAGATACTCCCAAATGGTAACTCACTTCTAAACAGATGCAGACCTTGCAGGTTTCCTCATTAAAACACTGCAAATGCACCAGCTGATTAACCACTTCAAACCCGCTGTATTATGAAAATGTGTCTGGGCAGTGCTTTTCCACCATCCAGTAAAAACAACAACAAAAAAAATGCACACTAACATTTAAACCAAGGTCAAATCACCATTCCAAACAGTATCAGGATTAGTACATTTGATACATTTTCCTTTTTTTGACGGCTATTTTATGTGTATGTTGTTTTTTATACATCTAATAAACCACCCAGCGTTTTACAACGATAACGCACTATCCTGGTCCCTTTTTTCATCCCGCCCACGTCTGGCCCTCGATCCGAGGGAAGACCGTTTTTGGTGAGAGATACCCAGCCTTGCTGAGGACGGTAATGCAGCCTTCGGCGGTGAGGAGGGCGATAGGAGCCTGGAGTCTCGAGATCCGGACCATCTTGTCAATTTCAAAGACCCCGCAGAGGGTTATATCTGCAGGCTTCTGAGACCTCGCTACTACCGGGAGGTCCACCTGATCTGGTAAGGGTCCCCACTATTTGTAGTGTGTCTCACAAGGAGGAATCTATTCCTTGGTGTTGGTGAAAATCAGTCTGAACTTTACCATTCATCTCACTCTGCTTGTGTCACACTGGAGTTTTGGATTCATCTACAATATTAGAATCTGTTTCTGTTTGGAGACATTGGACTTTTATTTTTGTTTTATTTTAAATTTTTGATTAATCCTACCTGGTTTCGGTTTCACTTCACCTTTTTGTCTATTTCCCTTGAGCACCAGTTATTGGTTCAATGCACATGTTTTGGTGGACTTTTTCTTATATAGATATATGTCATTATTTTTCTTTCACTGAAATCCATGTATGCTTTATGATATTTTTGGTCTTATCATTTGTCGATTTGTTTCTGCACAAGATACACCAAGTTGACATCTGAGCACCTTTTACCATTACCATTATTTATTTTATTTAGCGCAACTATTTCCTTTTTTACATTTGATACATCAACATCTAATTCTCCCAGAATATTCCCAGATATTCAAAAATACAGAGATGCTCTGGAGCAAATAATATATAAGAAAACATTCATTTCATTCCTTTCCTTTGACAGGAGGCCTTCCCCTGCCACTACAAATATATCCAATCTTAATTATAGATTTAAATTAAAATTAGAACTTGATGCATCTTTCCCTTTTCTCCATATCTTGTCAAACTTCTGAGAAGTGTTGCGTTGAGCATAAGTATGTTTTTTGAATATGCATATTTATCCATTTCACAGATCCAGTCACCAAGACTAAGAGGGTTGGGTGAAAACAAATTAGTCTTTCATCTTACGTGCTATAAATAAAGATCCCATAACAGGCACGGTCTGGTCACAATCCAGGCCATTGGACTTTACATAACACAAATGACATAACACAGAATCTCGGATCAGCATGGTATCAATATACAGAGTTTAACAGCATTTTTAATTACCGGCACACCAGGTAAAGTATCCCTAATCACCGCCACAACAGTTACAGTGTCCCTGATCACCGCCACACCAGTTGAGTCCCGTACACATGGGCCTAATGTTGGCCTAAAGTTTTTTTTTCTTTTTGATGGCAGGTAGGTTGTGTGTTGAAGAGACTCTGTATGTTTCGCCATTAAATCTGTTTCCCTGCCTGCTAGCATTCTGTCAAGAGTTTTTTTTTTTGCTGTCTATGTATCCACTGGAGAGAATTACTCTGTGTATCTTTTTTTTACCTGGAACAGAACATGATGGAAATTTAAACCTTTAAGGCTTCATGTACACTAGCCTTCACTGGCAGTACCTAAACTTGAGTTTAGAAGCTTTTGGTTAATTTTTGCCAAAGCTCCTAAACTCAACTCCATAAAAGACTGTCCATGTACACATAGGCTTTTAGCAGAGTTTAGGAGCTGCTGCATTTAGGTGAGCCTCAACCTACGTCTCCTGAATGTGGAAGAACTGCGTTCAGAATAGGAACATTTCAGGGCTGGACTGGGACCAAAATTTGGCCCAGGACTTCATCCAGACCGGCCCACTTTAATTCAATAAAATGCTGGCCCCCACCCCCCCAAAAAATCACGCCCACTAAAAGGCCCCTACATCCATTATTGTATATCATGAGAGGGTGAGCGAGAGGGGAATGAGAGAGGGAGGGTTGAGGGAAAGGAGATGAGAGGGGGTAGGTGAGAGAGGGGGGTGAGTGTAAGAGAGAGGGAGTGAGCGTAAAAGAGAGGGGGTGAGTGTAGGACCCCTTTCACACTGAGGCATTTTTCAGGCGCTTTTGGGCTAAAAATAGCACCTGTAAAGTCCCTGAAAAACGCCTCCGCTGCAGTCCCAGTGTGAAAGTCCTCCAAGCAGCATCTTTGGGGCGGTGGAGGAGCGGTGTACACACTGCTCCTGCCCATTGAAATGAATGGCTGAGAGACAGAGGAGGGGGCTGAGAGACAGAAGAGGGGGCTGAGAGACAGAGGAGGGGTCTGATAGATAGAGGAGGGGTCTGAGAGACAATGGGAGGGAGCTAAGAGACAATGGGAGGGAGCTGAGAGACAATCGGAGGGAGCTGAGAGACAATGGGAGGGAGCTGAGAGACAATGGGAGGGAGCTGAGAGACAATGGGAGGGAGCTGAGAGACAGAGGGAGAAGCTGAGAGACAGAGGGAGAAGCTGAGAGACAGAGGGAGAAACTGAGAGACAGAGGGAGAAACTGAGAGACAGAGGGGGAAGCTGAGAGACAGAGGGGGAGAGCTGAGAGACAGAGGGGGAGAGCTGAGAGACAGAGGGGGAGAGCTGAGAGACAGAGGGGGAGAACTGAGAGACAGTGGGGGGGCTGAGAGACAGAGGGGGAGCTGAGAGACAGAGGAGGAGAGCTGAGAGACAGAGGAGGGGTCTGAGAGACAGAGGAGGGATCTGAGAGACAGAGGGGGGTCTGAGAGACAGAGGGGGGTCTGAGAGACAGAGGAGAGGTCTGAGAGACAGAGGAGGGGTCTGAGAGACAGTGGGGGGCTGAGAGACAGAGGAGGGGGTTGAAAGAGGGGGACTGAGAGACAGAGGGGGGGGACTGAGAGACAGAGGGGGCAGAGAGACAGAGGGGAGGGCTGAGACAGACCACATAGCACTGTCCCTTTCTGCAGTCCCTCCTCTGCTCACCTCCCCGCTGTCTCAGTGTTCTGGCATGTTTGTGTAGGATGCCAGGTACCTGATGGCCATCAGCGTCGAGTCTCCCTCTTGATCCGGGGGGTGCTCACGCTGCTTTGTCCCTTACAGCGGAGCATTTTCTCTTCCTCCGGGCTCCCAGTCAGCCTGCCCTCCGGCCCAGGCCGCATGGTTCCTGGAGCAGAGAGGAGGTGGAGGAATCGAGGTTCTGGGAGCGCCAGGGTGGCCGCGCTCGCTACTGTCCGCCTCTTCGGTGGTCAGGGAGGGGGTGGAGCTCTTCTCCCTCGGAATTTTACATCCAACTGCCCTCCTCGATGGTCACCTTCCCCGAATCCCCGCCGCTGTTTGCTGCCACGCTCCCGCTGCCGCCGAACTGCATAAAAAAACGGGCCACAAAAAATTTTTTTGTGAGGGCCGCTGTTTGCTGCCACGCTCCCGCTGCCGCCGAACTGCATAAAAAAACGGCCCACAAAAAAACAAATTTTTTATTCTTTTTTAAACGGCCCACTGAGCCATCGGCCCACCGGGAAACTCCCGGTAGTCCCTATGGCCAGTCCATCCCTGGAACATTTTGACCGCCGACTGCAAAACACAGCAAATTACGGCGCGATTTTTCTGCGTTTTCCCAGCAGCAAATGTACGCCTCTTGCACACAAGCACCTGGAGCCAAACCCATGTTCAGCCATTGATTTCTTTGAACAGCTGTATGTAACACCTGTTGCTCCTTGGCAGGGAAATATGCCCAAATTTTATTCATTTATGGCCTATGCCCAAATTTTATTTATCTATGGCCCAGGCCCAAATTTTATTCATTTACTGTCTCTGGTACAAGATTCGGGAAGGTAATTCTTTAAATTGGGGCCCCTGATCTGGTGACAAGTATATTACTTCCTGTTGTGTCTCTGGCACAAAATGTATAAGCATTATGTGTCAGCAAAAATCCCCCCCAACAAAAGCACTGAGCACCAATCCCAATGCTAACCCCCTAAGGATAAATCCCCCCTCCTCCAAGTACAAATCTTTGCACCCCCATCCTCCAAATTACCCAGTTCAAATAAATGCCCCCCCCCAAAAAAAAATGTATTCGCCCCCCCTAGCACAAATCCTCTACTCCTAAAATGTCACCTCCTAGTACACATCATCTCCCCTGACTTCAAATTACCCCCTCCCAGCACAAATTTCTCCCAAATCCCCCCTTATTGCACAAATCTTCTCCCCCATCGCCCCTCCCAAAACAAATCCCCCTAAACCACCACTCTTAGCACTCCTCGCCCCCAAATTTACCCTGCTAGAACAATACTTATCCTCTGACGCCCCCCCAAATTCCCCCTTCCAACACAAATCCCCTTCCCCCAATCTCTTTGTTGCGCCCCTCTGCCTCACATGATACCGCAGTGTGCCCAGGGCAGCCCCTCCCTTGTCCTGGCCCTGTTTTCTGGGACAAGTGAAGAGAAATCTTCGCAATGGAACACAGAAAGCAAAAAAGAAAAGCTGGAAAAAGTTTTATCTCACTTATAGACAAAAAATGCTACCTCCCTGCGCTGCTTACACTTACCATCTCTTTGCTTTCTCACCACTCTTAAAGATTGAGGCCACATGGAAAAAAGTTTTCTGGTCAGATGAGACTAAAATTGAACACCTCAACACCAAACGATGTCTGGCGGAAATCCAATACAGCTCACCATATAAATAACGCCATTCCTACAGTAAAGCATGAAGGTGGTAATATCCTGTTATGGGGTGTTTCTCTGCATCAGGGACTAGAGCACTTGTCAGGATAGAAGAAAAATGGATGGAGAAAAATACCATCAAATTCTTGAGGAAAATCTACTGGAAAAAGGTTTACCTTCCAACATGACAATGACCCAAGTCACACAGCAAAAATTACCACACAGTGGTTGAAGGAGAAAAAGGTGAATGTCCTTGCATTGCCTAGTCAGAGCCCAGACATAAACCCAATTGAAAATCTGTGGAATGACTTGAAGACTGCAGTCCACAAACGGTCACCATCAAATTTAACTGAACTTGAGCAGTTCTACAAAATAGAGTGGGCAAATATTGTCTAGATGTACAAAGTTAGTAGAGACATATCCCAACAGACTAAAGGCTATAATTAAAGAAAAAGGTGGTTCAACAAAATACTGACATAAGGAGGGTGATCCTTTTTCCAACTCAGTGATTCTGTTGTTTTTTTTTCTGACATGTTGGTGTTATAGCTTTCCCTTGGTTGTTATATGTTGTAAATACAGCTAGATAGTGCAAACACATTGTCTGTCTTCATTTCAGGCTGCAAAGCAACAAAAATGGAAAATTGTATCAAATACTTACCGTAATTTTCCTTTCCTGATGCCAATACATTGTAGCACACATATGATATAGCTCTGCCCCTATATCCACCCACAGGACCTGTTTAGCTCTATAAAAGTCTGACTGAGAGCTACCTCCCCCATTCTCCGTATAAAGCACAAAGATCAGAGGAAGGGTTTCTTATGCTGCCATGTATTGACGTCTGGAAAGGAAAATTACGGTAAGTATTTGATACAATTTTCCTGACGCCAACATGGCAGCACACATATGATAAATAATGAGCTTTTGAGAGGGAGGGTTTAATGCTGCAAAATTAGTCTTTATTTAACAATAGACATAGAAGCTTGGATAGTATTCCTCCCAAACTCTACTTTAGTAAGAGCTGCTGGATGCACCCTGTAGTGTTTTAAGAACGTATGATGTGATAACCAACTAGCCGCTTTGCACACTGTGTCCAGAGACACTCCTGCCCGTGCCGCCCAAGAAGAAGACGACATCACCCTGGTTGAGTGAGCTCTAACCACCTCTGGAGGATCCTTCCCGGCCGCTCAATATGCCCCTTGAATAGGTTTTTACTATCCAGACCAAGATGGTTCTGGCCGAGGCCTCTTTCCCTTTAAATTTTCCGGTAGGTATGATGAAAAGTCTGTCGGAACGTCTGAATGTAGAAGTAGCCTATAAACAGGCTTTGAGGACTTTTGAAATGTCCATCTCCTGCAAATCAGCATCTGATTCCACTGGGAAGGCTGGAAGCACCCATTCACTGGAGAGATGAAATATCAATGCCACTTTTAGAACGAAGTGATCCAATGGTCTCAGCATAAACCTGTCTGGGAAGAACATGGAATAAGGTTTGGCTGCCCCCCATTCTTGGAGTTCCGACACCCTTCCCCCTGAAGTTATGGCTATTAAGAAAGCCGTTTTTAAGGTGATATTTCATAATGAACAGTCTTCTGTCGGAGCACAAGGAGGGTTTGCTAGAAACTTGAGGACTACTGCCAGGTCCCATGTAGGGAACCTATTTCTCTTGGGAGGGCGTAGTCTAAGTACCGCTCTCATGAAGTGCTCCACCAGCAGGTTCGCTGCCCCTTTCTTTTGGGTAAAAGCCGAGATGGCTGAAATTTGCACCTTAAGCGAACTTAGGCTGAGCCCCAATCTAATCCGGATTGCAGTAAAGACAGGATTTAAATTACATTTGGGTCACTAGGGTCAAATGGACATCCAGCTGCAAAGCTTGTGAACCTATTCCATATTCTGGAGTAGATGGCATTGGTTGACCCCTTTCTGGTACTCTGTAAAGTTCTAATACCCTCTGGAGAACATCCCAACTCTTGTAACCCCTTCCTTTCAATCTCCAGGACGCTAAGGCCAGTCGTGATGGTTGCGGATGTATGATATCTCCTTGCAACTGGAGATGAGGAGTCACCAGTAGAGTGATCGGTGGGCACAGGCTGAGATCCATTGCCAGAGAGAACCATGGTCTGGGAGGCCAGTAAGGTAATTGTCAGAGAAACATTCAGCTGCGAACTGGCCAACATGGCTGTGTCCCTGCGCGCATGCGCGGCGGAACGGCGCTCCCACACATGCGTGGCACAACCGAACGACGCGCGCATGCACGCAAGTGCACGCATCACATGACTTCCTAGCTGCCTAGAAAAGCTGAGCAAGTACTCAGAGGAATTGCTGGTTTGTCTTTAGCTTCCTGTACCTGAGTTCCTGCTTCCTGTGATTACCTGCTGTGACCCAGATTGACCCTGACCTACTCTGATCTCCTCCTGGACCGACCTCGGCTTGTTTAACGGACTTTGTTCCGGTCTCCTGTGTTTGACCCTCAGCATGTGACTTGGATTGTCTGCTTACCTGTGTTTGATCCTCAGCCTGCTTTAGACTTCCTTCCTGACTTCTCCTGCTGGATCCTGATACCCATCGGCCCCTGCTCCAACTCTACAGTACATCCACGCAAGCTCTACCCTGCCTGCTGGTAGCTTGTGCCTCTTGGTGCCATCCACCCTCTGTATCACCTCCAGGGGGCGGAGTGCGCTTAGTCGCAACAGCGAACCGCTCTCGGCATCTCGGCCTTGGTGAGTACCCTATTCTGATAGTAATATTGGCAAGCTGCCTGGAGCTGTTGCTGCAAAGTAGCTTTCCTGGTATAGGGTCATCTCCACATGACCAACATTTGCCTTTCGGGCGCTGAGCCCTCAGGAGAAGCTGTGTGCTTTCTCTTAAGCGTACATTTGCGCCCTATGTACTGGGGTCTGTCAGGACTGGAGGAGTCACTTTCTGCCCTGGAAAAATCCTGATGATCCAGAGGGCCTCTGGACCTCCTAGAGCAGGAGTATGAGTGGCCAGGGCTGCAATAGACAAGAAGGTACGCTCGTCCAGGCATAATGCAATCTTTTTCCCGCAATCTTCTTACTTACCCAAACTTACCTGGTATTGTGGTGGTCTTTGTTATGTGGCGTTAGGCTCATGCTGGTGGAAGAACTGGTGGCAACAGAGAGAAATAAGGGAAGCGAGAGAGGGGAAAAAAAATATACCCCCTTTTTTTTTGGGCAAAGAGAAACAAATTTAAAAAAAGAAATCTGGGCAAACCCATCCCCTAGTAATACATTCTTCCTTGCATGCGCGCGGGAGACTTCTTTCCGTCAAGGTCCGGCGTCCGCCGGGCCTTCAGCCGAGAATCCCCTGTGCGCATGCGCCGCTGCAGTCAGCGACGCAGTGCAAGGGGAATATCTCCTAAACCGTAAAGGTTTATGAGATATTTCTTTTACCTACAGGTAAGCCTTAGTATAGGCTTACCTGTAGGTAAAAGTAAAAAAAAAGACTATACAACCGCTTTAACCGTCATTGACCGTTCCTCAGAATGAGATGCTGTCTCTCTGCATGCCTGAATCGCAAAGGCATCAATTTGTATGCAATCAGGCAGGCCCCTGCACTACATGGTCCCGGCAAATCTAAAGGAAATCAGACAACAAAAGCTTCACAGTGTGTATGGGGTCTTTAGAGACATGAGAGCAAGAAAAAGAAAAAAAAACATTTTATAGAGAGATTGACAGACCTGGAAAGAGTTCCATAGGAGAGAAGACATCATGCAGTCCCAGCTGCTGGATCCGGACTCCAAAGCAGGAATGCCACAAAAGGATTGTCGTTTCTGAGTAGAGAACACCTCGACCCCCAGAAGGGGGTTCCCCATCTTGTTGGTGCGTTTAGAAGCCTAAGATGTGGGACTGCGTGCTGGGAGAGGCTGAACCCAGGTGGACTCCGACATAGTTGGCAGGTAAGAGCTTTATCCTGAGTGTAACGGCCTGTAGGTGTTGATCTTTGAGGACAAAAAGGAGAATGGGGGAGGTAGCTCTCAGTCAGACTTTTATAGAGCTAAACAGGTCCTGTGGGTAGATATAGGAGCGAAGCTATATCATATGTGTGCTGCCATGTTGGCGTCAGGAAATGTGATAATTTTAATGGGGGGCTGATTCTTTTCTATACCCACTGTAGATTATGGCAGATTAAATAATCTAGGACCCTCCCAACCATGAGAGCTTTAGCATAGAATACTCCAAAGCAAAAGATTTTTCAAGGGTGTCAATAATCTATAGTAAAGGCTGCTTGTGTTTTTCATTACACCTTTGTTAGATTTTGCAATTACAATTTAGCAGTTACAAATAAGTGGCGCTTTTATGCCACAGCGGTCTGCGTATGCAAGTTATAAATGGACATGAAGGCCTCATTATAGGTCACCAGTAAAATTCTACCCACCAGCTTTACTACTCTTTCAGTTGAACATTTGACATAGTTCACAAATAAGTTTAATTTTATAACCAATTTTTTTATCTCATTATCCTTGCACCTTTGCTCCAGCATAGTTTTGCTGAAAAGACAGCGTTAGGCCCCTTTCACACTAGCGGACGATTCAGATCCGCCTGTCAGTTTTTCAGGCGGACCTGAAAGAACGCTCCATACATCTCTATGGAGCGACGGATGTCAGCGGTGACATGTCCGCTGACATCCGATCCGACCCTCTCCGCTAAATCCAGACGGATGGAAGATCGGATGAAAACGGACAGACGGTCCGTTTTCATTCGATCCCCCCCATAGAGGAAAGCGGAGATCTGACAGGTCCGTTTCTGCACATTGTGCAGAGACGGACTAGTCATCGGCCGGCTCAATAGGGCTCAACGGAGCATTCCCCGCTGAGCAAGCAGGTGTCTAAAACCGGTTCCGCCCGTGTGGAAGGGCCCTAAGGGTTCATTCATGTCTCTGAGTTTTAGTGTGTTGCATTTGGTAAGGGTTTACAAATAAAAACAAAAAACAAAATGTTGAACACCCGTCAAGAGCAATGAATGATATCAGATATAAAACACATCCAAATGCACTTCCTGCAGGGTTGTGAATGTAGTTTAACCACTGGACCTTCGGAATGTTTTATCCCCTTTATGACCAGGCCAATTTTTGCTATCTAGCACTGTGCTACCTCACCTGGCCATTGCTCAGTCATGCAGCACTGCATGCAAATGAAATTGATCTTGTTTTCACACATATAGAGCTTTCTCTTGGTGGTATTTGATCATCCTGGATTTTTTATTTTTTTATATAAATGAAAAAGACAGAAAATCTTGAAAACAAAACAAATATTTTTAGCTTTCTGTTATAAAACATATCCAATAAAAATCAAATGTCTTCATAAAACTTAGGCCAAATGTATTCTGCTACATGTCTTTGGTAAAACAAATTCCCTATAAGTGTATATTAATTGGTTTGTGCGAATGTTATAGCATCTACAAATGATGGTATATATACTGGAATATACACAGCTATAGACGCTATACTGTAATGGCAGTGATGATCAGGCACTACTTCTTTACTACTAAGATTGGGAGATCTGGTGAACCATGTGGTTTGAATGCAGGGCAATAAGCTTCTGAATGTTTTACAATTTGAGAGTGTCTAAGTTCATGTCATCTTTATCTCATGTGTAGGTGAGGAAGAACCACGAGTGGTGTATGTGCACAGACAGACATGACCTAAATGAACTCCACTTGGCTTTGTTTCTAAAGTCTAACTACCAAGTACTTAATTGTACCTTTAGCTAAAGGTTAAATATTACCCTAATGTACAGTACAGAGTTGTAGACTCAGTGAAAAGCATGAAACAGAGTTCAAACATTCACAAAACTGCTATCTAGAAAAAACAAACAAAAAAAAGATTTTTTATTTTATTTAGAGGTCTATGAGAACACGCTTGCTAAAGAAATATCTGTATAATTTGTAAAATGGAAATTTAAAAAATTGGGTTATGAGAGTTTCCAAATACTTTGGTGAATGTTCACTCAGCTCCTAGTTAGATAAGAGATTGATTTGATGCTGTGGATTACCCCTATGCCCTAGCCTAGACCAGGGATATGCAATTAGCGGACCTCCAGCTGTTGCAGAACTACAAGTCCCATGAGGCATATCAAGACTGACAGCCACAAGCATGACACCCAGAGACAGAGGCATGATGGGACTTGTAGTTTTGCAACAGCTGGAGGTCCGCTAATTGCATATCCCCACCCTAGATCAACATTCACCCCAGTCCAAGCCCACTTGAGGAAATAGTTAACTGGTCTGGATTTCCCAGGCTTCTCTAAATTGTTTTCCCCTCTTAAGCAAGTTAGCGATAAAACCTTCCTTAGGAAAAAAGATGCAAATACAGTGCCTTGAAAAAGTATTCATACCCCTTGAAATTTTCCACATTTTGTCATGTTACAACCAAAATCAAATGTATTTTATTGTTTTTTTTTGTGATAGACCAACACAAAGTGGTACACAATTGTGAGGTTTAAGGAAAATAATAAGTGGTTTTCATAATGTTTTAGAAATAAATATCTAAAAAGTGCGGCGTGCATTTGTAATCAGCCCCCTTTACTCTGATACCCCTAACTAAAATCTAGTGGAACCAATTGCCTTCAGAAGTCACCCAATTAGTAAATAGAATCCACCTGTGTGTAATTTATTCTCTGTATAAATACAGCTGTTTTGTGAAGCCCTCAGAGGTTTGTTGGAGAACCTTAGTGAACAGACAGCATCATGAAGACCAAGGAACACTCCAGGTAGGTCAGGGATGAAGTTGTGGAGGAAGAAAGAAGTTTAAGGAAGGTTAGGTTATAAAAAAAATATCCCAAGCTTTGAACATCTCACGGAACAGTGTTCAATCCATCATCCCAAAATGGAGAGTATGGCAAAACTACAAAACTACCAAGACATGGCCGTCCACATAAACTGACTGGCCGGGCAAAGAGAGCATTAATCAGAGAAGCAGCCATGAGGTCCATGGTAACTCTGGAGGAGCTGCAGAGATCCACAGCTCAGGTGGGAGAATCTGTCCACAGGACAACTATTATTCGTGCACTCCACAAATCTGGCCTTTATGGAAGAGTGGCAAGAAGAATGCCGTTGTTGAAAGAAAGCCATGAGAAGTCCCTTTTGCAGTTTGCAAGAAGCCATGTGGGGAACACATAAAACACGTGAAAGAAGGTTCTCTGGTCAGATGAGACCACAATTGAACTTTTTGGCCTAAAAGCGAAACGCTATGTGTGGCAGAAAACTAACACTGCACCTCACTCTGAAGACACCATCCTCACCGGGAAACATGGTTGTGGCAGCATCATGTTGTGGGGAAGCTTTTCTTTAACAGGGACTGGGAAGCTGGTCAGAGTTGATGGGAAGATGGATGGAGCCAAACACAGGGCAACCTTAGAAGAAAACCTGTTAGAGTCTGCAAAAGACTTGAGACTTGGGTGGAGGTTCACCTTCCAGCAGGACAACGACCCTAAACATACAGCCAGAGCTACAGTGGAATGGTTTAGATCAAAGCATATTGATGTGTTAGAATGGCCCAAAGTCCAGACCTAAATCCAATAGAGCATCTGTGACAAAACTTGAAAATTGCTCTGATAGAGCTTGAGCTATTTTGCAAAGAAGAATGGGAAAAAAATTCACTCTCTAGATGTGCAAAGCATCCCCAAAAAGACTTGTAGCTGTAATTGCATGAAAGGTGGTTCTACAAAGTATTGACTCAGGGGGGCTGAATACAAATGCACGCCAGACTTTTCAGATAATTATTTGTAAAAAAAAATTGAAAACCAGTTATTTTTTTTCCACTTCACAATTTTGTGCCACTTTGTGTTGGTCTATCACATAAAATCCCAATAAAATACATTTATGTTTTTGGTTGTAACATAACAAAATGTGGAAAATGTCAAAGGGTATGAATACCTTTTCAAGGCACTGTATTCTGGCAGTTTTCTTAAAAGCTAAGTTCAACTTTTAAATAAACTGGTTCATGCAGACAAGGGGTCTCAGTAGTTAAAATACTCTGCTCCATATATAAAATATCATTTAATACAAATGTATGCCTTTTCTGTTACCTATTAAACCTGGCTGAAATGCTCCCAAAGTTTACCCTTCTACATGCTGGCTTATTTCCAAGACATGTGCTACAACAAAATGGCTGTAATGAGGCAGGGAATTGAAAAGTATCGGCCTGACCCATTTCCTAACATGTAACACCAATTTTGTTATTGTAGTTGTAAAAAGTGATATTTCATATGATATTATGCAAATTTGGAGCATTAGAGCTCTATTTTCTCAATTGCTGCAGGCAATTGAATGAACCATGGCGGAGGAGAAGGCAGAATTCACAAGCATTGAGCAACGAGCCATCACAAATTTCTTCTTCCTGCAGAAGAAAATGCCAAAGGAAGTTCATAAGCATATGATGGGAAACACTTGGTGACCAAAGCCTATCAAATTGAAGAGTGAAGAAATGGTGTGCAAACTTTCTGCCTGGTGAATTTTCGGCCAAAGATGCTCCAAAATCTGGAAGGCCTATCACATCGTAATCTCCTGAAAATGTTGATTGTGCGCATGACATAATTTTGGAAAATCCGCTAATCTCAATCAAACAAATTTGCTGAGACTCTACAGATATACAAGAAACGTGTGGGGTTCATAATTCATGATTATTTGTATATGAACAAGATTTCAGCCAAGTGGGTATCAAAATGTTAGAATGCTGACCAAAAACGTGAAAGAGTGAAAACAGCCAAGATGATTATGCAGCATTTTAAGAAAAGTGCTATTTTTTTGGAACGACACTTGATGAAACATGGCTGCACGACTATGATCCTGAGACCAAACAGTCCTCACAGTGATGGCAGTTGGGTTCTCCGACTCAGACTTGCAGTTCCAGTGCGTTCCAGTTCCATAAAAAAAAGGAGCGCATGTTGCATTTTTCCTGCACAGATCTGTACTGGAACGTGGTAAAACGCATCAAAAACGCACCGTAACGCATCAGACCCCAGTACAGTGTTTCTTCCCACTGTACTGGGGTCCAGTGCATGTAGGTGCATTGTACCGTGTTTCAGTACAGTTCTGTGCAGGAAAAATGCAGCATGTGCTACTTTTTTTGGGGGGGGGGGGGGACCATCTGGAATGCACCTGGAAGCCCATCAAAAACCGTAACACATAAAAAAAGTGTAAAAACATTAGTTACACTTACCGGTAACGTCTTTTCCAGTAGCCTTTCAGGACAGCCACCATTGAGAGATAGGCTCCTCCCCTTCCTCAGGAAACACTGCGCCAGCCCATAAATTCTTACTTCCCCTGCCGGACCTCAGTTTTTCTCGAGATCACCTCCGGCCAGCTGGGGAGACACAAGAACACATTAATAACATACTATTATATATCATTATCATGCTGCGTTCCGGTCTTTAGTAAGACCCCCCAATTCTTAGGGTGGGTAACTAGGGCTGTCCTGAAAGACTACTGGAAAATACGTTACCGGTAAGCGTAACTCTAATTTTCCCTTATCGTCTTTCAGGACAGCCACCATTGAGAGGATAGATGAGCACTTACCAACTAGGGTGGGACTACAGATTGCAGAACCTTTCGCCCAAAGGCCTGTTTACCTGCCGACACCAGGTCCACTCTGTAGTGCTTTACAAAAGTGGAGTAGCTGGACCAGGTTGCGGCCCTGCATATCTGGTCTGGTGTTGCTCCGGTTCTTTCTGCTTGGGAGGCTGCCAAAGCTCTGGGGGAGTGTGCCTTTACCCCTGTAGGGATCTCCTCCCCTGATAGAGTATACGCCTGCTCTATTGTTGTTCTAAGCCATCTGGCAATAGTGCGTTTAGACGCTTTATTTTGTTTTCTGGGGCCAGAAAAGGATACAAACAGTGAGTCTGACTTCCTAAATGCCTTAGTCAGCTCAAGATGCATCTCCTGACGTCTAAAGAATGAAATCTTAATTCCCCTTCTCCCACAGGATTGGAACAAAAGGAGGGTAGAACTACCTCCTGGCTTCTGTGAAACCTCGAAGCCACCTTGGGTAAAAAGGCCGGATCTGTCTTTAAAACGACTTGATCTGGAAAAACAACACAAAATGGGGGTCTAATTTATAGGGCTTCAAGCTCACTGACCCTCCTGGCGGTAGTTACCGCTACCAAAAATACTGTTTTTAAAGTAAAATTCTTTAGAGAACATTTGACTAAGGGTTCTAAGGGAGTTCCCGTTAAAGTCTGTAAGACTAGGGAAAGATCCCACTTAGGAAAAGAAGAAACTGTAACAGGTCTCTGTCTTGTTAGGGCCCTGAAGAATCTGATTATCCACTGGTTGGTGGCCAGAGGCTTTTCTAGATAAGCACTGAGTGCTGAGACCTGACTCTTCAGCGTACTTATGGATAAGCCTTTATCTGCCCCGCACTGTAGGAATTCCAACACTGTTGTGGGGCTCTGTACCGAAAGGGAGCTTCCTTCACACCATTTGTTGAAGCGGAGCCAGACTTTCTTATAAATCTGACGCGTCTCCTTCTTCCTACTATTGAGGAGGGTGACGATCAACTTGTCTGAGAAACCCTTAGACTTTAATATTCCTTCTTCAGTAGCCAGGCCGCCAGTTTCCACTGGTGTACCCGGGGACAAAGGACTGGGCCCTGAGAGAGAAGATCCTCTCTGGGAGGTAGCAACAGGGGAGGTTCTACAGCTAGTTGCTTGAGGGTTGAGAACCATGCCCTCTTGGGCCAATATGGTGCCACCAGAATCAGGGAAGTGTTCTCCGATTGGAACTTCCTTAGAACTGCCGGTAGCAATACTGGAGGGGGAAAGGCATAGCAAATTTTGAACTGCCAGTTCTGGTTCAGCGCGTCTACCCCCAGTGCACCATCCCTTCCATTTAGGGAGAAAAAACAGGGGGTTTTCGCGTTGCCCCTTGCCACGAAGAGGTCGACCTCCGGAAGTCCCCACCTTTCAGTTACTAGATTGAAGACCTCCTGATTGAGGACCCAATCGCTCTCTCAGCTGCCTCCAGCTGAGGAAGTCCGCTACCACATTCTTCTCTCCTCTCAGGAAAACAGCCGAGAGCGAGAGAGAGTTGGTCTCAGCCCAGTTCAGGATGTCTGTCGCTAGGGCCAACAGGACTCCACTTCTCGTGCCGCCCTGCTTGTTTACATAAGCCACGGTGGACGAGTTGTCTGATCTCACCTGAATGTGGTGGCCCTGGAGTTCCTTTTTCAAAAATTTGAGGGCTAGTCCTACTGCCCTCAACTCCTTCCAGTTGGACGAGCGCTTTATTTCCTCGTCCTTCCAGGTGCCCTGTGATAGAAGGGAACCTAGATGTGCCCCCCAGCCCGTGCCGCTGGCGTCTGTGGTTACCACACGAGAAACTGGGATGAGCCACAGACGTCCTTGTGATAGGTTTGCTACCTTCCTCCACCACCAAAGAGATCTTTTTACTTGGGGTGGCACCTGAATTAAGGTGTTTAGTTCCTCTGGACTGTGGTCCCACACCCTCAGGACGAGGGCCTGAGGAGGACGGAAGTGTAGACCTGCCCACTGCACGGCTGGTAGGGTAGAAGTCTGTAGTCCCAGCGTGGACATTAGGGATCTTATGGAGATCAGCTGATTGCACTGGAGAGAGGCTACAGCTCTGTCCAGCTTTTGTATTTTCTCCCCTGGGAGAAAGACCTTTGACAGAGTTGAGTCGAGTAGGTAGCCTTGGTACGTGATACGCTGTGAGGGTATGAGACTTGACTTCTCCAAGTTCAGTAACCATCCCAGGCCTACCAAGGTCTTTTTTGTTAGCTTGAGATCTTTGGTTAGTTGTTCTGGAGACGATGCAAATAGGAGCCAGTCATCCAGATACGCTATTACCGACACTCCTTGGAGTCGCAGAAAGGCCATGGCTTCTGCCAGGACCTTGGTAAAAATGCGGGGCGAGGAGGATAGCCCGAAGGGCAGAGCCTGAAACTGTAGATGTACTAGCCTTCACTCCAAGTTTACTGCTAGTCGTAGAAACCTTTGGGAGGATTCCGCGGTAGGGACGTGTAAATACGCATCTCTGAGATCCAACGAGACCATGAAGCAGTTGTGAGGTAGCAGGGCCCTGACCGTGAAAATTGACTCCATACGTAATTTTTTGTACGTGACTGACCTGTTTAGGGGCTTTAAATTCAGAATTAATCTGAATTTGCCTGAGGGTTTTCTGACCACGAAAATGTGTGAATACAATCCCCTCTCCTCTTGCCCTACTGGTACTCTGCAAACTACATTTTGAGACTCTAGGTCCCTCAGAGCCTCTAATAGAGCATCGGCCTTGCCCTGCACTTGGGCAGCTGTGTGACAAGAAACCTTTGTGGGGGAGGTCTTGTAAACTCCAGGAGATAACCCCGTCTTATAATCCCCAGAATGAATAGGTTGGGGGAAATTGCCTCCCATTGGGGGAAGAAGGCCCCCAGTCTTCCTCCCACCCTGTCTAGAGGGTCATGGTTTTTTGCTGGGCTGTTCAGGAGGGCGAAAAATCGCTGCTCCTCTGCCCCTGCCTCTTTGGCCCCAGGCCTTCTTTTGACCTTCAGGCTTAGGGACTTCCCTGCATCCTTGAGGACGAAACCCCTTTTTTGACTGTACTGGGGTCTTGCGTTTGAAAGGGAAAGACTTTTTCCTGTCCGCAGTGCGGTCCAGTACTGTTTCTAAGCCCGGCCCAAAGAGTAGGTCTCCTGTAAAGGGTATGCCACATAGTTTGGCTTTGGAGGCGCTGTCGCCAGGCCAAGTCTTAAGCCAAAGGGCTCGTCTGGCCGAATTGGCCAGGGCTGCTGATCTGGCTGACATTCGTACTGACTCCGCTGAGGCGTCTGCTATGTATGCGATACCTCGCAAAATCGTAGGAAATTAGGATAGGATCATTTCCTTGGGCGTCCCTGCCTCAATATGTTCCTGGATTTTTGTCAGCCAGTGTTCCAGGTTTCGGGCTACAACAGTGACAGCCATCTCTGGTTTTAAATTGCCAATAGTAGAATCCCACGGCTTTTTTAGGAGGGAGTCTACTCTTCTATCCATTACGTCAGATAGAGCTCCCATGTCTTCAAACGCTAGGTCTGTGTGTCTAGAGACCTGGGAGAAGGCGGAGTCTAGTTTGGGAGTCTTATTCCAAACAGACGCGGGGTCCTCTGCGAAAGGGAACCTTCTCTTCAGGGATCTAGAGAAAAATGGTTTCCTTTCAGGATCCTGCCATTCCTTTTTGACGGTTTCAACCAGTACTTCATGTACTGGGAACACCTTTTTTCTTTTGTTCCCCTAAACCCCTGTACATTTGGTCATGGAGTGTTAGGGCCTTTTTATCCTCCTGGATATTGAGAGTTGTATAAATTGCGCCCAAGAGGTCCTCTACCTCATCCAGGGACAGTTTATACCTAGAGGATTTCCTGGACTCCCCGTCCCGGTCCTCACCCTCAGATCCCTTCTGGGAATCAGTGGCGCTGTCTGCTTGTGCATGCTCCACCTCCGAAGGGCCTGGGGTTTCCTCTGCCGTAACTGCAGCAGCAGGTCTGGCAGGTGCACAAGGCTGAGCCTGTGGCGTGGTTGTAACCTGAGCTGGATAAGCAGGGAGCTGAAATTTTTCAAACAGTGATTTAAAAGACGAGAAGGTGGATGAGAGCTCTTTAACTGAGGCTGCTAATCCAGATTCCTGCTCGGACTCCCTCTCCCTGACCAGGGTATCTATTAGTGGTGCAACGGATCGGTGACGATCCGTGTTTCGAATGGGTCACCTCGTTCGGATCGGCACACACCGCGATCCGCGGCCTCGGCCTTAGGAAAGGCCGTGGCTTCGGCCTAGCTCCGGAGCCGCGGCCATCTTGGTACACCCGGCGGCGGCGGCCGCCTTGTGCGTGCTGACGTCATCACCCCTCACCCTCGCTGCTCGTGGATCTGAACTGGCCGGCGGGAGAGGCTAAGGTAAGTGGGGGAGATGCCCATTACAGGGGGAGAAGATTGTGGATATTACAGGGGGAGAAGATTGTGGATATTACAGGGGGGGAAGATTGTGGATATTACAGGGGGGGGGAGATTGTGGATATTACAGGGGGGGAAGATTGTGGATATTACAGGGGGGGAAGATTGTGGATATTACAGGGGGAGAAGATTGTGGATATTACAGGGGGAGAAGATTGTGGATATTACAGGGGGAGAAGATTGTGGATATTACAGGGGGAGAAGATTGTGGATATTACAGGGGGGAAGATTGTGGATATTACAGGGGGGGGGAAGATTGTGGATATTACAGTGAGGGGGAAATTACGTGGATATTAGTAATTTTTTTTTTTTTTGCCGATCCGAAAGTGATCCGATCCGTGACCATTGATCCGAGGATCGATCCGATCTGTGAGTTTTTTGATCCGTTGCACCCCTAGTATCTATGCAGTCTTTACATAGAACCTTAGTCCAGGATTCTGCTAAAGTGTCCCTACAGGAGGCACACTTCTTTCTAGAGCTATGTGTTGACTTTGACGACTTCTCTACAGCTTTCTGAAATACAGCAAAAATGCAGAAAAATAACATATCAGAAGGATGGTTACAACCCAGGGAGTGCGCTAGCCCTCGTTTCAATATGCAGGGACTAGGGCCTCCCCCCTCTGACCACCCAGAGGGTCTGTCCCCCCCATGGACAGAACCATACATGGAGGGGCAATCCCAGATAGAGTGGACCCTCCCCAGGGTGCTCTTACCTTGGGAAGGCTGGATGTAGCGTCTGTCGTCTGGGGATCGTCTGACATGTTGCAGGTGGTTGCCTGCTACTGAGTCTCCACGCTGCCTGTGCGCGTTCCCGACTCCTCCAGCCAGCGCCCGGCCCCCTATCACCACCGCGATCCGGAATCGGAAGTCACGGGTCAGAAGGGAACATCCGCCCACCGTCGGAAATGACGTCACCCGCCGTCCGGCCCCCGCTGGTTCAAAAAAATCTTGCGGTCTGTACGCTTGTACAGGTAGGCTAAGATGTCCCCTCTGCAGCGGCCCTGTGGACGCGATAGGGGTCCCCCACAGCCTGCCACCGCGCTCGGCGAGGATGAGGTGGCTCAGATGGCGGGTATGTACCGCACCTTTTGTACCCTGGAAGCCCCTGCTTCCATCCTGGGTAACTGTTTTGGCTTCAATCCCTTGACTGAATCAGCCTGGCTCCTTGCACAGTGTCTCCCCGCCGGAGGAAACGCTAATAACTGAGGTCCGGCAGGGGAAGTAAGAATTTATGGGCTGGGGCAGACTTTGCTGAGGAAGGGGAGGAGCCTATCTCTCAATGGTGGCCGTCCTGAAAGACGATAAGGGAAACGTACATACAGGAACGAAGCTGGAGGATGTTTTTGTGGTGTGAACTAGCCCTTAGGGTTTCAGTGCATAGACCTTCCACCCCTATTCATGAAATCTTGCTCTGCACTATTTCCTAACCTTAAAAAGACATTGAAAGGACAGACATTTTCAGTGGATTCAGAAGTCATAGCAGCAAAAGAGCAGTTTTTCTCAGAGCAGACTTATTTTTTTTGGAAAGGTTAAAGAAATTGGAGAGATGATGTGCTAAAAGGGAAAATTTATATCATATACTTACCGTAATTTTCCTTTCCTGATGGACTCCATGGCAGCCTACGTGTGGGTTAATCCCACCTCTCATACCTCATAGGACCCTACTCCCATAAATCTTTGCTTCTAGCCAGAGACCGTGTTCCGTAATATAGCCTACTCCAGCAATGGGAGGGAACTCCTGCTGCCATGGAGTCCATCAGGAAAGGAAAATTACGGTAAGTATATGATATAAATTTTCCCTTTTCCTGACAGACTCCATGGCAGCCTACGTGTGGGAAATGACTAGCCATACACACCCGGGTGGGCAAATGCTGGTTAAAGAAAAAAAGGTTTAATTGACACCGTCAACAGATAAAACATGTAAACCAAAATTAACCTAAGACAAAGAAGCCGGTTCTACACAATAGTGCGTCATAAATGTGTTTATCGACGACCATGAGGCCGCCTTGCAGATTACTTCTGGGGAGACATGACGGACGGCCGCCCATGATGTGGAGACGCTCCTGGTGGAATGAGCGGTCACTGCCTCTGGTGGAGCCAGACCCTTCGCCTTATATGCCCCTTGGATGGCCTGAACGATCCAGGCTGCGATGGTTCTGGAAGAAGCACGCAAACCTTTGTTTTTCCCTTGAAAGAAAATGAACATATGATCAGATTGGCGAAACAAAGCTGTGGCTTCCAGGTACTGTTTCAAAACTTCTCCAACATCTAAAGGATGGACATTAGAGTTCTCAGGTGATCGAAAGGTAGGAAGAACGATTTCTTGATTCTCATGAAAAACTGATGTTACCTTAGGATTTGATCCAAGCATGGGAATCATAACTACACGATCCGGAAAGAAGGTCAGGAATGGTTCTTTGGAACCTAGGGAACCAATTTCGGAAACTCTTTTACCCGATGTTATTGCTACAAGGAAGACCACTTTGAGGGAGAGCTCCTTGATAGATAGTTGACCCGTGTGTTGTCTTTCTCTTTCTGAGAAAAAATCCAAGACCAGAGGAAGGTCCCATTTGGAGAATCTCGGTTTTCTCTGAGATCTGAGCCTTATAGCTCCTCTGAAGAATTGTCTGACAAGAGTGTGTCTAGCCCAGGATATCCCTGTAAAGGCCGAGATAGCCGAAATCTGCACTCTTAGGGAACTAACTGACAGGGACAGATCCAGGCCGTTTGGAGAAAACCTAGAACGTCTTGTATCCTGGGGTCGTCAGGAGAACCATTAATCGTAGAGATATAGTCTGTGAATTTTTTCCAGATCCTTTGATATACTTTGTTGGTATTAGCTCTTCTGGCGTTCAATAATGTAGAAATTGCTCTGCTTGGGCAACCTATTGCCTCTAGCCTTCCCCTCTCAAAAACCAAGCCATCAGACGGAGATGGGCACGGATGAAGAGTTATTTCCTGAGACAGGAGATCTGATCTGGCTGGGAGGGGAACTGGACTCTGGAAGCTCAGCTGTAACAGGAGAGGGAACCATGGCCTGTTAGGCCAGTATGGAGCTATTGCCACAATTTCGGCCTTCTCCCCCCTGAGTCTCGATAGGAACCGTAGAAGGACGGGTATCGGGGGAAAGGCATAAGCCCTGTTGAATCTCCACTGATCCGTCAGAGCATCCACTCCGAAGGCCTGGGGACAACGACATCTCGTGTAATATTTCGGTAGTTTGAAATTGCACGGGGAGGCAAACAGATCTACTTCCGGTATAATTCCTAGGGATAGGATCCAATTGAAAACCTCGGTGTGGCGAGACCATTCGTTGTTGTCGAGGGTTGTTCTCGAGAGAAATCCGCCTGTAGGTTCTGAGGTCCGGGAAGATAGAAAGCCGTCAGGTTCGTTAGATTTGTCTGGGCCCATGTCATGATTGGTTCTACCTCCCTCAGTAGAGAGAGACTGCGAGTGCCTCCCTGTCTCTTGATATACGAGACTGCTGACGTGTTGTCCAGCCTTAGGAGAACGGAGGTACCCTTTATCAGGTGAAGAAAGGCTTGTAGAGCACAGAAGGCTGCTCGGATCTCCAGGACATTGGACACTATCCTTCTGGACGGGAAGTCCCATTTCCCCTGAGCTACTTCCTGCATGCAGAGAGCTCCCCAGCCTCTGTTGCTGGCATCCGTTGTGATTGTGACCCAGGAGATGGGGGCTATGGAATGGCAGTTGAGAAGATTTTTCCGTAGTAGCCACCAGGGAAGGCTTTCCCGCATGGACGGAGTTATCCGTATCCAATGGTCGCGAGATCCTGGCTCCCACTGCTGGAGAAAACCCTTCTGAAAAGGACGCATCTTCCATTGTGCCCATTTCACCATCGGGGCTGTGGATACCATGGTGCCTATTATCCTGAGGCACTGTGAAGCTTTGAGGAGAGGAGAGGCCATTGCCCGACGAATCCTGTCTCGAACCACTGGAATCTTCTCCAGGGGTAAGGAGATGGTACTTTGTATTGTATTGAATTGAGCGCAGAGAAAAAACAGAGACTGCGTAGGTTCTAAATGACTTTTCTCTTTGTTCAACAGCCAACCGAATTCTGTCAGCGTGGAGATGACCTGAGACTGATGTTCTAAAAGTTGCTCCCTGTTTTGGGAAAGTAATAGCAGATCGTCCAGGTAGTGATGTAGCCGGATTCCTCTGGTCCTGATTAGAGCTACTACAGCCAATAAGAGCTTCGAAAACGCTTGCGGCGATGTTGTAAGCCCGAACGGGAGACATACGAACTGGAGGTGAGTATGGCCCACTGCAAACCGAAGGTACTTTTGAAATTCCACAGCTATCGGGACGTGAAAGTAAGCGTCCTTCAGATCTATGGATACAAGCCAGTCGCCTGGCTGAACTGTCTGACGTATAGTGAGTATTGACTCCATTCTGAATTTTTCCTTTTTTATGAAGGTGTTTAGAAGAGTCAGATCTATCACTGGTCTCCAAGAGCCGGTCTTTTTTTGAACCATAAACAGGGGTGAGTACATCCCCTGGAACCTTTTGTCTGTTGGTACATGTATGGCGGCACCCTGGGCCACAAGAGTGTCTGTGTAAGAAAGAAGGATTTGTTTCTACTCCTCCGAGCAGGGTAGTACTGTGGGTACGAACTGAAGTGTGGGTGGACTGACAAACACCCAGGAGTGACCTGAAGAGACTGTTTTGACAGTCCAGAAGTCTTTTATCGAGGCTGCCCAGACGTGTCGGAACTGAAGTAGCCGAGCTCCCACTTGTTCCGTCTGGGCCGACCCTATATCAAAAGGACTTAGGGGCCTCCCGTCCGCCTGAAGAGGCTACTTTTGTGGATTTTTGACCAGAAGGCTGATTTCTTCTCCAGTTCTTTCTGAATTCTCGCCCTGGCCTATAACGGCGAGCATCTTTTGCATGATCCTGATCTTGTCTCTGTTGAGGTCTTTTTTGACTAAAAAAACGATGATCCTGAGGAAGGAACCCTGACTTACCCCCTGTGGCACGGGTGATAGCGCTGTCAAGCTTATTCCCAAAAAGGGAAGATCCTTGAAAGGGGATCCTGCACCATGCCTGTTTAGAGGCAGGATCAGCTACCCAAGGATGTAGCCACAAGGCACGTTTAGCTGTAACGGAAGAAAGCATGACACGTGCCACCAGGCGAATAATATCAAGAGAAGCCTCACCCAAAAAAAACGACGCCATTCTTAGTTCATGGATAGGCATGCTTCTGGCTAACTCCTCAGAGACATTTGCTAAGGAAGAATCCACTTCATCTGTCCAGGCCTCCATTGCTTTGGACAGGGTTGCAAGGGCTAATGCTGGCTTACAGGCCATGCCCGCAGTGATATATATACGTTTAAGATCCGTATCTATTTTTCTTTCCAAACCGTCCCTGAAGGAAACAGAGTCGTCTAGCGGGAGGGTAACATGTCTTACCAACCTCATCAAGGCTGCATCAATCAGGGGAGCTGATTCTAGATGTTTCACATCCTCATTTTTGAATGGGTACATCTTTGCGATTTTGGAAAGTAATGAATTTTTCCTTTCTACGCCAGTCCATTCATCTGTAATAATATCCCCAAGTTCACCCAAAAAGGGGAAATTTGGGCGCTCCTTCTTAAGTTGTTTGAAGTACTTCCTTTGTTTAGAATGATCTTCTATTGGATCATCCCATTTTAAAGCGTCTTTGACTGCTTTGATCAAGTCTGGAACTGAAGAGAAATCAAATCCTGTGGTATTGCTGACCTCTTCAACGTCACAATGTGAAGATTCGCTTGAGGAGCAATCATGCCGAGAGGGACCCGGGATTTCGGGGTCATCCTGCACCAGAACTGGTGCTGGGTCCACAGGAGGAATGGTGGTACGGCTGGAGTCAGTTTTGCTCAGGGATACCTGGACCACTCTTCTGACTAGTGCCTCCACTTGGTGGTCTCCACCTTCTCTCTCTCCTACTGCTCGGGAATAGCATGGCTCACAGAGGGATTTACCTTCCCGGACCTGAGCCTTACAACCCCAGCAGACTCTTTTCAGAACGACTGGAATGGCGGTGAGAGTGGTGCCTAGACCTAGACCTGGGCTCCTTACTATGATGTCTGGAGGATGATCTATGATGTCTAGCACTAGAAGAAGAATGTTGATGTGTTTTAGATTTAACATTATCTTCGCGTGCTGAGTGTCTATTTTCAGACCTAG
The DNA here is from genome assembly GCA_029206835.1 of Rana muscosa. Taxonomy (NCBI): domain Eukaryota; kingdom Metazoa; phylum Chordata; class Amphibia; order Anura; family Ranidae; genus Rana; species Rana muscosa. The sequence goes on along the minus strand of CM055116.1, from coordinate 761,708,992 downwards.
AGGGGCTGAGAAAAGAAAAGAAGGAAAATACATTGGCTCATGTAAAAGAACCCAATACTGCCAAGCAGAAGGAAAGAAAAAATTCCTACCTGCAGCGCAAGGGTTGGCCACTGGGGGGCGGTGAGACGTCCATAGCTCAAGCTTGGAAACTACAAAATAAACCATACAATAAATACAGGGAAGGAAAGTCTAATAACAGCCATCTCTGTAATAAAAAGGTTTCCTACCCTTACCACGCCAAAACGAAGCACCGGGAAGTAGCTGGCTGAGCCTGCAGGACATCCCAAGTTATAGCTGTATCTGACAGCTATTTAAACTTGGTGCCGACGATGACGTCACCGCGCCCCCAGCACGAAACAGCGGAGCTCGTGCGCATGCGCGAACGCCGCCGCGATCCGAATTGCGCATGCGTGAACCAAGCCTCGATCTCGGACGAGGTTCACTGCAATGCACACAACCCAGGAGAGGTGGCTTAGTGGAACGCAGATGCGCTCCAGCCGCCATAGAGCCGAGAGAAAAAGCAAGACAAACGACACACAAACACTGCTGCCATATTTAAAATTAACAAGCGATGCATACGATACCACCCAGCACGATCCTGATCCAGCCTGGAACTTTAGGAGCCATCCATCCACTGCACGACCTGGGCGTTTTTCTCAATGGGCCTCCCGCTAATAGCTAGGACGTTTGGCCAAGTTGCCGCTTGCCCGCCAATGGCCGGGTTAGTAAGCTCTTCGTGGCACCGCAAAAATGTCGCCTGCATCCACCCTGCTAATAGCTGGGCTAGTTGGACCTCCAAACAGAACCGTCATGAAAACTCGTGCAACCAGGACTAAATCTCAGTGAAAACTTCTTTAAGGTAAGAAAAGTACACCTTGGTCCTAGAAGGAGGACAAAAAAAGGAACAAGGTCTCTGGCTAGAAGCAAAGATTTATGGGAGTAGGGTCCTATGAGGTATGAGAGGCGGGATTAACCCACACGTAGGCTGCCATGGAGTCTGTCAGGAAATGTGTTTTACTTAGGTTAGAGAAGTAGGCAAGTCTCATTGCTCTAGTTCATTTTATTGTTAGTCGGGCTAAGAAATTTTCAGCCTTCCTCGTAAGTTGATTGATATATTGCCATCTATATGGGACCCCTTAGTGTGCAAACATTGAGGTGCTCCTTTCTTCCCACAATTGCCAGATTTTTGCCTGACCAAAAGAAATTGCATTACATAACTTTTTGCTATCCGTTTGAAACCAAAATAATTCTTTCAAAGAATCACTGTATCCCAAGCTGCCTGCAGCCATTATACATTTATAAAACATCAAAAAGCAGACCCATTATCTCCATGTGTCTACACGCAAAACAAAAAAAAAAAAACAACTTTAATGGAATGAATTTTACAAAAAAAAAAAAAAACTCAGCTTCTTCATCATTACTAGTTTGCTCTATAGGCTATAAAAGGCTTCCTATATTTAAGTTATACAGTACACAATGCCAAGCTCCACAAAGATGTTGCTGTCTGAAATACCGTAATTATTAACTAAAGCAGCTGAGCTGATATCTGTATATACACTATACGGCAAAATGTTTGCGGACACCTGCCCATCACACCTATATGAGCTTGTGGACATTTACATTCCAAAACCGTGGCTACTAATATGTAGTCACCTCTCAAGCCCCATACACACTATCAGTTTTCTTGCAGGTTTTTCTCTTCAGGTTTACCAAAACCATCTAATATGAGGTCAAACCTTGAGAGTTTCAATTCGTATGCAATCAGGCAGGCCCTTGCACTACATGGTTTTGGTAAACCTGAAGAGAAAAACCTGCAAGAAAACTGATAGTGTGTATGGGGCTTGACACTCTTTTGTGGCCACAACAGCCTTTAAGTCTTCTGGGAAACTTTTCACAAGATTTTTAAAGTGTGTCTGTGGAAATTGTGCCCATTGAGCCAAAAAGAGCATTTGTGAGGCGAGATAAAACACTAGTATAGGATGGGAATGCCCAGCTTGCAATCTGATTTTCTATTTATCCTAAAAAAAAAATATATGGGTTGAGGTCCATGCAAGGCACTCAAGATCCTACACACCAAACTCAAATGGGGCACAGTCTAACTGGAACAGAAACATGCCTTCCCCAAACTGTTGCCACAAAGTAGGAAGTGGACAGTTGTTACATTGTGTAAAATACCTTTCTTTGTATGCTCTACCATGAACAGTACTGACTGGAAACACCTGAACTCTAAAATTTGGAGGGGTGTAGAGATTTTGGGGTCTGTTTACTACAGGGGAAAAAAGACTGTGAATTTTGCAAAGATCAGTTGCTCCAGAGCTTAGTAAATGAGCAGAAACTCTGCTGACTTCCAATCGTGTGCAAGCAAAAATGCATTTTTATTTTTATTTTCCTTGCATGTGATTGGGTACACTTTGCAAAGTGAAACTTTACCTCATTCACAAAGTTCTGGAACAACTGCACTTGTACCAGGCAACTTTCGTTTATTAAATTAATAAAATGTAGTAAATTAGTAAATTAACCCCATTGTCTCATTACAATATGTTGTGGAGAGGGGGAAAGGGAAACCTTTGGGGTATGTTGATACTATATGAATAAAATAAACCACACTTCCTTATATTAGAAAATAAAAATAATATAATGTGATAGCACAGACAATAAATTATATAAATATGTTTATTTACAAGCCTTAACAAAAATATGTAATAAACACTAATAAATATTTAAAAAAATACAAATTGCTTTCCAATCATGACTAGATCAAAAATGTTTGCAAAAACATAAAAGTAGAAAAAAAATAAAATCAAAAAGGTTTGCTGAAAACAATCACGTTTTTAAAAACAAATGCCATCAAGTAGTCTTAGAAACCCTATGACAATGCTACCGTACTTGAATCTGTACTCTGCAGCCAAATTTCATTTCTTTTGCCAATTATACCATATTAGCTGTTTAAAATGGTATTTTTTTTCTTGGAGAGAATATTAACTGCTGTGGAGCAAATCTGGGAACGGCTTCAGCATTTCAACAGGGCTCATTCGTTTTTAAACAGGTTCAGCGGAAAAATAAAAAAAATAAACTTGATACGGTAAGTCAATATGTGTGGCTCAATCTAAACCACTGTGGCTGTTGCTGGTGGAGATTAGGTTTTCTGGGATATCTGATTCTAGAACACTGGCATCAGAAAAAGGTGAACTTTTGTGACCATTTTGATGCCCAGCTTCCTCAGAACAAACCTTGTATGAGCCCACGGCTGGTTTTCTTTTTGAAGATTGCCTTCTATCCTTTCCACTAGATGATTCTTTGGATTTTTTACTTGCACTACTTTTTCTACTTTTGCTGGAATCTGATGCTGAGCACTCGTTACCAGCTTCTTTCTTTTCTGACAGGAAGGCTCTTTTTAAACCATCTGTATTCTGCTGTTCAGAAGCCATCATGCTGTTCTGCTGTGACTCCAAATCCTTTATAGGAAGATCAAACACTTTGCTCTTCAAGCTGCTGGCGTGAATTTCATCAGATTCACCAGAAGGAGGGAAGGCTGCTGCAGTCATGACACAGGGTTCTACGGAAAGACCTGGGGGGGCACCTTCCTCATCCCTTTTCTAAGCCATGAAAGAAAAATGAGCAAAAAAAAAAAAGAAAAAAAAAAAGAGCAACTTAAAAACCAAATCTGGAAAGAACAGTTTACATCTAACCCAGGCACATAATATAAATGCAATATGATTTCAGAAAAGCAACTGCGTGTCTGAAAATAAAAGCGTATACCATTTTATGAGCCTCTAGATATACAAGTTATACACATATGGAGAATTCCAAAATATAAACTCTGCATGATCACACCTCCATAACATGTCTTAGCTGTCAATTGTGATAAAAGCAGACTCCGTCACAAAAAAGCTCCAATTATTTCCAAAGAAACTCAAGCAGTGTGAGACAAAGTAGCGTTTTTTCAACTTTGCTACAATATCATTCATCTTTATTCACCACATCGGGTTGCACCGTGTACTGCATTGCAACATGCTGCAATGAAAAAATAAAACTAGTGTATGAAAAAATAAAACTAGTGTATATCCTACATTTCTTTTTAAGCAAACACCACTGTAGCACAGTGGTGTAAAATGAACTCATAGGACTTAAAGCAGAAGTAAACCCATCAATGAAACAGTTTCATTTCCGGCACGTGGCAGAAATGTAACACTCCCATTGGTTGTGCTCTCAACCAAACTGTCAAACCATCCAATGGCTGGTGTCATAACTGATCACATGTGCAGCATCATGGCAGTTGTAGATTAAACAGAGGCAAAGATGGCATCTTCCCTGGCTGAAAATGATAGGGGGGTTTACTTACATTTTAAGTCAAATTGCCTTGTCTATGCGTTAGGACTGCGTTGGACAATGCTGTCCAGCACAGCCCAAATCTTATGGCGCAAACCTGCCCTAAAAACAGAGTATAGCCTCCTACACACGATTGGATTTTCCAACGGGAATTGTGTGATGACAGGCTGTTGTCGGAAAATCCGACCGTTTGCACGCATGCTTTAAAATTTTCCGACAACAAATGTGTGTTGATAGATTATCCGATCATGTGTACAGATGTCCTTCGTAAAAAAATCCAAAGTACAAACACGCATGCTCAGAAGCAATGCTAACCATAACACAACAGAAGTTGCCCAAAGGGTGGCGCTAAAGAGCTGAAAACCACGTAGTTTCGTGTTTGTTGGCTGACAATTATTTGCCGTTTGTATGCAAGACAAGTTCATGGCCAACTCCCTTCAGATAGAAGTCCTACGCTTTGTCCGATGGAAATCCGATTGTGTGTACGAGGCTAATTACTGACCTTAATCCATTGTTCTACAATCTTCTTCCTAGCAGGTTCTGGTTGTAATGGCTGGTCCCCTGTTGGCTGTTTTCTTGCAAGTCTCTGACCAGTGCTGTTACCATCCCTCTTAAAGTGATTGTAAAGTCTTGTTTTTTTTTTCCTATAAAAATAACAAACATATTATACTTACCTGCTCTGTTGCAATGGATTTGCACAGAGCAGCCCGGATCCTCTTCTTCTCGGATCCCTCTTCTGTGCTCCTGGCCCCTCCCTTCTGTTCAGTGCCCCCCACAGCAAATTGCTTGCTATGGGGGCACCCAAGCCAAGTCACAGCTCCCTGTGTCCATTCAGACACGGAGTCCTGACCCGGCCCTGCCCTCTCTCTCCCCTGATTGGCTAGCTGACTTTGATTGACAGCAGTTGCATCCATTGGTGCCGCTGCTGTGTCTCAGCCAAATCAGGAGGGATAATCTCGGACGGCTGAGACACTCGTGGAAATCGCTGGACAGAGGGACCTCAGGTAAGTGTTAGGGGGGCCACTGCACACAGAAGGATTTTTATCCTAATGCATAGAATGCATTAAGATAAAAAAAAAAACTTTCTGCCTTTACAACTCCTCTAACGTCATTACATACAAGGCAAGTCCAGCTGCCAATGGCTGGTCCTGTAGAATGATTAAGAGGGCCAACCCACATGTTGGCGTTGAGGAAAAGAAGGCTAGGGCGCTGGTTGTTGGAAGACTGCAAATTATTTTAAGTAATACGCAGTATCAGAACATTCCATCAACAAAATAAAACATTCTTTATTTGCTAGGAGAATGATACCTTTTATCATTTTACCAGCTTGGAGTTCAACTTTAGAAATAAAATATACTGTTTGCTGCATACCCGGATTGAATCCACCTACACTTGTCAAATTACACTTCGATAAAACAAGTTAACACCTTTGCTTGCTTTCTTGCAATGGCAAAGCATTTATTAAGATATACTGAATAAGTGTCAGGGTTCACTTACACCAGTACATGATAGGGGAAAGAATTAGACAGGGTTCACACTGATGCGATGCGGGTACCACAGAGATTCCTGTGCAGGTTCCCGCGCCGCATCAGAATCGCAGGCAGTTCACACTGCGCTCTGTGAATCGCTGCGGGTGTTAATATAATGTTAATGACACCCCCAAATCGGTTCGCAGTGCGAATTGTGGAATCGGATCGCATGGGTCTGAACATCTATGTGATCCAATTCCAGGATGGACATAAAAAATGTCCTGCACCATTTTGGTGCGAATGCAATGCAATTTCAGCCATACAAACTGTATGGCTGAATTTGCACTGCACAGACATTGCATGTGAGGCTTGTAGTGCAAATCACATGCAACGTCTCGCATCGCACCAGTGTGAACTCAGCCTTACTGTTTTATCTGAAATTAGGATCTCATGTAGCCAGTTTAATCGCAGCAGGTCTAGCGTGTTTTCGTTTTTTTTGAGGATTTCTAAAGAATGATAATGGTAAGAGTAGTAAAAGAAATCATCAACCATCAACAATGAATATTCTAATTTCTGATTACCTGATCAACCAGGAAGGTTTTTTGCAGGTCATTGTGGGTTTCAGAGAAGGGTGGTTGGGCTTTTCCAATTGTAGAAGACAGCTGTGGATCTCCTGGCATGGCGAAGTCAGACTGTTCAATGCCTGCCATACTGGCAAGCTGACCTAAGCTGAAGAACAGAAAATAGGATTTTTTACTCACCGTAAAATCCTTTTCTCTGAGTCCATGGACCGACACAGCTTCTCTATTGACAAAGTGGGTATTATCCGTTAATTAGGAGTGACTAGGCAGAAAAACTTGTAAAAAGTGTTGCATCACACCTTCTACAGTACCGCCCAGGGGGCGGACCCTCTGGGTATACCCTCTCAGTCTGCACATCGCAGATCAGTTCGTCAAAAAGCAGTACAAACTTAAAAGGAGGGGTGGGTGCTGTGTCGGTCCATGGACTCAGAGAAAAGGATTTTACGGTGAGTAAAAAATCCTATTTACTCTTTCGTCCATGGACCGACACAGCTTCTCTATTGACAAAGTGGGACGTCCCAAAGCAGTGTCAGAGAAAAAACGAGGGGTGGTAACAGCATAAAAACAAACTTCACCCCAAAACACAAAACAGCACTCCTCCAACGGAGGAGTTGCAACTCTAAACAGCCGCCTGCAAAACCTTGCGGCCGAAAGAGGCATCCGAAGATGCACCTACATCAACTTTGTAGAATTTTGTGAAAGTGTGAGCGGACGACCAAGTCGCCGCTTTACATAGTTGGGAAACAGACGCTTGATGTCGGAAAGCCCAAGAGGCACCTATTGCCCTGGTCGAATGCGCCGTGACAGGAAAGGGGGGCGCCTGACCCTTTAAGGCGTAAGCCTGGATTACTATCTGTCGGATCCACCTAGAGATGGTGGCCGATGAGACTGCTTGGCCCTTCTTGGGACCAGCCACCGAAACAAACAGTGAGTCTGACTTCCGGAACAGGGAAGTAGCAGATATGTATACTCTCAAAGCTCGGACAACGTCCAAGGAATGCAACGCCGACTCCTTAGGATTCGACGGCTGAGGACACAAGGATGGAAGTACAATGTCTTCGTTGAGATGAAAAGCCGAAACGACCTTCGGAAGAAAGGAAGGCTGCGGCCGCAGCACCACCTTATCCTTGTGGAAAATCAAATAGGGAGCCTTGCAGGACAAGGCTGCCAGCTCAGAGACTCGTCTAACTGACGTAACAGCCACCAAAAAGACCACCTTCTGAGAAAGTGTCAACAGGGGAATATCTCTAATATTCTCAAACGGTGCCTTCTGAAGCACCGAGAGGACCAGGTTCAAGTCCCACGGAGGTAACGGGGGGCGGACCGGAGGGGCCACATGTCGAACCCCCTGCACAAATGTACTCACGAGAGAGTGAGTCGCCAGGGGTCGCTGAAAAAAGACAGCCAGGGCAGATATCTGTCCCTTAATCGTACTTAGGGCAAGCCTTTGGTCTACCCCATGCTGTAAAAACAGCAGGATTCTGGAAACCAAATAGGTACGCGGATGCCATTTCATTTCCTCACACATGGAGATGTAGGCCCTCCAAGTGCGGTGATAGACCTTCCTAGAGGACGGTTTCCGAGCACTTCTCATAGTAGAAATTACTGAGTCTGACAGGCCCCGGTCTCTCAGTACCTGGTTCTCAACAGCCATGCCGTTAAAGCCAATGACTGTAAAGCAGGATGGAATATGGGACCTTGCGACAGCAGGTCCTTCCGTAGTGGTAGGCGCCAGGGGACGTCTGCTACCAGACGTACTAGATCGGCGTACCAAGGACGCTGAGGCCAATCTGGAGCGATTAGGATCATTGGAATTCCCTCTGCCTCCACTCTGCGGAGCAGAAGAGGAAGAAGCCTTAAGGGAGGGAAGGCATAGATTAGCCGATACTGGCCCCACGATGCTACCAACGCGTCCGTTGCGTCTGCCCATGGGTCTCTTGACCGGGCCACAAACCTCAATACCTTCCGATTGAGTCGGGAAGCCAGAAGATCTACGTCTGGTGTGCCCCATCTTTGGCAGAGGAGTTGGAACACCTCCGGGTGTAAGGACCATTCTCCCTGGTCCAGCATCTGGCGGCTCAGGTAGTCCGCCTGCCAGTTTTCCACACCCGGAATGTACACGGCCGACAGTGCCGGTACGCTCCTCTCTGCCCACTTCAGGATGCGAGCGATCTCCGATGCTGCAGCTGAGCTTCTTGTTCCTCCTTGATGATTGACATATGCCACTGCTGTGGCGTTGTCTGACTGGATCCTGACTGGACGCCCTTGCAGTCTCTGAGACCATTTGAAGAGGCACAGCTTGATCGCCCGGATCTCCAGGACATTGATCGGCAGGAGGGCTTCCTCTGGGGTCCAGCGACCTTGCGCCGACTGGACACCCCAGACTCCCCCCCAACCTGTAAGGCTGGCGTCCGTCGTGATCACTATCCAGTAAACCGGAAGAAATGACTTCCCGGCCATTAGAGCCGGTGCTGTCAGCCACCATACCAGGGATCTCCTGACTAGGTGGCTCACTCGGATTTGATAATCCAGAGATGAAGGGCATCTGTTCCATCTGGACAGAACTTCCCTCTGTAACACTCGAGTGTGGTATTGAGCATATGGGACCGCCTCGAAGGAGGCTACCATGAGGCCCAACACTCGCATGCAAAAACGGAGTGACGACCAATTCCTGGAAGTCAGCTGCCGTACTGCAGCCCGGAGGGTCTGCAACTTCTCCACAGGGAGGAATACCTTTGCCTCTGAGGAATCCAGAATCAACCCCAGGTACACTAGGCGTTGAGTGGGCACCAATACTGACTTTTGCGTGTTTAGTATCCAACCACAGTCTCGAAGAGTCTGACAGGTAATGGACACGCTTACCTCTAATTCTGAGCTTGAAGGGCCCTTCAGCAGAAGGTCGTCCAAGTAACCTGTGATAGCGATACCCCGCTGTCTTAGAAGTGCCAGAATCGGAGCGAGCACCTTGGTGAACGTCCTGGGTGCTGAGGCAAGGCCAAACGGGAGGGCCACAAACTGGTAGTGGTTCTTCCCGATAGCAAATCGCAGAAACCTCTGGTGTCTGGAGTATATGGGGACATGCAGGTATGCGTCCTTGATGTCCAAGGAGGCCAGAAAGTCCCCCGGATGGAGAGCCGTGACTACGGATCGAACCGACTCCATCCGAAATCTTTGTACCTTCACAAAGCAATTGAGGGCTCTGAGATCCAAGATTGGACGAACCCCCTCCTTCTTTGGCACAATGAACAGATTTGAGTAAAAACCCTGACCCCGTTCCTGTTCTGGAACTGGAATAACTACCCCGCGTTCCAGTAGACCCTGGACCGCCCCATACAGGGCCTCCCGACGGGTCGGTAGTAGCTGGAGATTGGAGGTGATGAATCTGTCTGGTGGACAAGAGAGAAATTCTATCTTGTAGCCTGAGGAGATTACTTCGCAAACCCACCTGTCGGAGACTAGAGCAGTCCACTGAGTCGCGAATTTGCGAAGACGTCCCCCCACCCGAGAGCTGGGTGGGGGCGGACCTTCATGTGGACGCAGATTTGTCCACAGGCTTGTTGGGTCTGCGGGACCAAGGACGCTTTTGTCCTTGGGCAGGCGCTTTATCGGCCTGGGGTCTTTTCCCTGTCGCCTTAAGAGGGCGAAAAAACCGCTTACGTGCAGTAAAGGAGGGCCCTTGCCCTTGGCGTGGTCCCCTACCCTTGCTAGTTTGGGGAAGCAAAGTGCTTTTACCTCCTGTAGCATCCTTGATGATGTCATCCAGAGAAGCCCCAAAAAGTCTGTCGCCCTTAAAAGGCAGATCCAATAGGGCTTTCTTGGAAGTCTGGTCCGCAGACCAGCCCTTTAGCCAGATCAGGCGGCGTATTGCTACTGCATAAACCGAAGCTCTTGACAGCAGGGGAATAGTATCCATGTCTGACTCGCAGACAAACTTAAGGCCCTGGACCAACTGGTCGGCCAAAGTTATCTCATTAGGAGGAGCATCTCGCTCCTTTAACCCCTGGAGTAGCAATTTTGCCCATTCAGTAAGTGTCTGAGACACTAGGGCCCCCGCCAATGCCGAGCGTACTGCTGAGCCTACCACTGAGTATAGGTAGCGAGCGAGTGCTTCAGCCTTCTTATCCACAGGGTCCTTGAAAACAGGAGCCCCTTCTACTGGAATAGTGGTGGCTCTATTAAGTCTGGACACCGAAGGGTCCACTATAGGGGGAGAGGTCCATATCTTCAGAAAACTCTCCTCAAAGGGGTACCGTACTGCAAACCTCTTTGGGGCTGTAAAGACCCTCAGTGGGTTCTCCCATTCCTTGTATAAGAGTTTGTCAAAATAAGACACACAAGGGAACACCTTAGCAGTGCGGGCAGGTTTACGAAACCCAAAGGGGACTGGAGTATCTGCTACTTCTTCAGTCCTTTCCAACTTTAGCGTATCCCGCACTGCAGTAATAAGGTCAGATACCAAAGCCGTCTCGCGTACTGACCTGGACTTGGAGTCCTCCTCACTGTCCGATCGGTCACGGTCTGCAGTCTCTGATGCATCAGAATCTGGGCCATGAGCCGTAGCTGGACCTGGTTCTGCATCAGAAATATCCCCAGAAGATTGCAGGGGACGGGGGCGTTTATTACCCCCTGTATTCCCGTGTGCTGCTTCCACCCTGGCAGCAAACGCCTCTAGGATTGCCGACATAGCGTCCATAGACACCTCAGGGACACCAGCTGCTAAATCTGGTGTTTCAGGGGAGAAGACATCTGGCTCAGATGCCATGCTGACCACACGCTGACACTCACAGGGCTCCAGGCAAGATATCAATAGGCCACCCTCCTGCGCTGCAGAGATGCTGGGTTACCCAGAGGACTCACCACCCTGGATAGGTACTGCTATGCTGCGCCTATGATGCTGTCCCCTTGCTGCTGTGTCAGTCTGCTTCTTTTATCAGCACTTCCTGTGTGAATTTTCGCGCCAGTGTAATGCACCCTAGAGGCCGGAGGCTCTCGCAAAATGGTTGCCAAAACCGTCTGTATGGAAGATAATGTGGGCTCTAAGAAAATGGCCGCCGACAGAAGATAGAGGTCAGGCAGCCATAGCCCACAAAAAAGATGGCCGCCGAACGGCAATATCTGCATACAGGGTGGACAAACATGGCCGCCGATCACCTGATAGGGGCCAGTGGGTGTGGCCGAACTACAGGAAGATGGCCGCCAGGCAGTTACAAGAGGCCAAACTTGGCATGGACCACCTCAAAATGGCCGCCGACAGCATGGAGACACAGAAACACAGGTAAGCAAAAATGACATTTCTTTTAAATGTTAGTTACAGCCAGCCCCGCTCCAGTGGGACCCCCTAGGTGACCCCCAGCACCCAGCAACCTTTAGCTAGAAGCCCAGGGAGGAGGGAAAGGCAGGGAGAGAGGGAAGAAAGGGGCCACAACCACTTACTTGATCTCTCCAGGAATGTCCAGCTAAATCACCCAGCCGAGGCAGGGGAGTTTTACTTACCTATCCTGCATGTATTCTGCTGGAAGACATTCCAAACAGATCATCGTCCGCGCACGGAAGGTGACTGTTGGCCAGGCATGCTGTGATTGGACCCAGAAGGGACGATCATATGTATGCCCTGGAGCATGACGCTCACCGGACAGGCTGCTGCGACTCGGCCGTAAGGTCAGCCGAAGCTGAGCGGTCCGATGCAAGCCTTGGAGCGTAAGCTCACCGGCCAGGCTGCTGCGACTCGGCCGTAAGGTCAGCCGAAGCTGAGCGGTCCGATGCAGGCCCTGGAGCGTAGGCTCACCGGCCACCCGTGGAGCGACGGGCATGTCGTGGAAAACCCAGCGCGTAGCTAGGGTCGGCACACGCTCGATGGCCGAAACTGGGGAGACTACAAGGATCGAGGATCCAGCCTGTCACCCAGTCGGCAGTTGATCGAAGATCGCAGGAAACAACAAATGTAGCAAAAAAATAAAAAATATATATATCTTTTTTCCCTGGACCAATGAGCCCGAAGGGAGCCATGTCCTACTCCTTGCTAGACAGAAAAAAACTGATCTGCGATGTGCAGACTGAGAGGGTATACCCAGAGGGTCCGCCCCCTGGGCGGTACTGTAGAAGGTGTGATGCAACACTTTTTACAAGTTTTTCTGCCTAGTCACTCCTAATTAACGGATAATACCCACTTTGTCAATAGAGAAGCTGTGTCGGTCCATGGACGAAAGAGTAATATGGATTTTTAGAGTGCAGTGAGCAGAACATTTTTGTTGATTCGGCAAAAAAACTAAAACATGTAAGCACAGTTCCAAGTGTTTTTAGGCCTAGTACACACCAGTGCAATTTCAAATGCAACTTGAGATGCATAGAATTGCGTGACAATGGAAATCAAATTGCTTTCAATGCTGTCCATTCACAAAATGCAGCACAGCACGCCGCAAGGTGAACTTACACTTTAACCACCTGACCTCTGGAAGGTTTTACCCCCTTCATGACCAGGGCATTTTTTGCACTGCGCTACTTTAACTGGCAAATGCTCGGTCATTCAACACTGTACCCAAATAAAATGTATATATTTTTTTTTTTTTTGCAAACTAAAAAAAAGTTTTCATTAAATTTAGCCCAAAATTTATTCTGCTGAATTTCATTGGTAAAAAATAAAACAAATCAGTGATTATTTAGTCTGTGTGAAAGCTACAGTCTACAAACTATGGTATAGATATACACTGTTCATAAAAATTAAAGGAACACTTTTTAATCAGAGTATAGCATCAAGTCAATTAAACTCCTGGGATATTGATCTGGTCAGTTAAGTAGCAGAGGGGGAGGGGTGTATACAGAGGAATTAACAACAGGTGCACTAGATGGGCAACAATGAGACGACCTCCAAAACAGGAATGGTTTTACAGGTGGAGGCCACTGACATTTATTTTCCATACTCATCTTTTCTGACAGTTTTTCACTAGTTTTGCATTTGGCTTGGGTCAGTGTCACTACTGGTAGCACTGTGGCAATGATCATAAATACTGACTGGTGACCAGTATTTAAAAAACAAATAAAAAACAAACATTAAAATAATTTTTATTTTAAATGTTTTTTTTTATTTTTTACAATTTTTTTACATACTGTCATCATAGTGGTTTGGTGTCACCATAATAACACTGACTATGTTTGCTGTAACAGCAATTATTTTAACTATCATAAATGGCTTTCATTAATGACTCATTGTTTAGGGTACCATGTGATCACTGGTGACCAATCAGAGATCACACACAGTAGTAAACAATGATGTCATGAATGTTGTTTACTAGGTGACATGTGATCGCACAGCAATCTCGTGGTATCTTGGCAGCAGCCTGATACTGAACACCGTTGCGCGCCCCATTGAGCATGAGCAGGGCGATATACAGGTACGTTGTGGTGTCTGCTCAAGCCTCCAGGCAGCAGTAAAATTACTGTTGGCTGGTCGGCAAGTGGTTAAAGCGGTTGTATACCCGCATTTTTTTTTTTACACCTGTAAAAGAAAAGGCATAATGAGCTTGTATGCACAGCATATGTATAGGTGTAGGAAAAGTAAAAAAAAAAGACTATACAACCGCTTTAAGGACCAGTGTTGCCAAATTTCAGATGTCTCTGGAGTTTGTAACCAACACCGCTGTGTCCGTAAAACACCCAATAGATAATAATGTTAATGGTCTAGAGCTAGATGTGGCAGATTACACCGAAAATATTGACTTTGTTGGTATGGTGTTTCCCATACATATTGGGGCGTGTTTACATCATAAATGTGTTCGTTCATTGCGGTGCTATTCATTTTGAATGACACCCCAAAGCCCCTAACAGCGCACCTGCACTGCAATGCACCTTATCACTGCGGCGTGCTGCAAAAAAATGCAGCAATCCCTATTTTTCCATCCATTGCAGCTTGTTCATTTGGAATGGGCTGACTAATGTAGCACAATTCAATGTGCATAAATGTGTGGACTGTGGTGCAGGGTGTTTTGGTGTAAATGGGCCCTTAGCATTCAAACAGACATAGTTAAATGTTTGAATAAGGTTAAACATATGGGAAAGTTTAGTAATGCTTGGGTACACGTTTTTTTTTTTTGTTTTTTTTTTTAGTTTTTTAACAGTTTTAGTGCAAAAAACATGCAGTGAAGAACAATGAGGGTGCATTATACTTCAGTCCAAAGAGATTGCATTTTGAGGGTAATTTCCACATTAGGCATAACAGCCAATTGTCTGTAAATGATCATATCTTGGATTAGTAGCATGTTCCACTAGACACATTAAAAGGGTTGTAAAGGTTTGTTTTTTATTTTCTAAATAGGTTCCTTTAAGCTAGTGCATTGTTGGTTCACTTACCTTTTCCTTTGATTTACCTTCTAAATGTTTTTTTTCTTTGTCTGAATTTCTCACTTCCTGTTTCTCCTCACTAAACTTCACACCATCATCCGAGTGGTGTGGAGTCAGCCAGAACAGCTTACTGAACAGCTTACTGAGGAGAAACAGGAAGTGAGAAATTCAGACAAAGTAAACAAAGAAAAAAAGTATTTAGAAGGTAAATCAAAGGAAAAGGTAAGTGAACCAACAATGCACTAGCTTAAAGGAACCTATTTAGAAAATAAAAAACAAACCTTTACAACCCCTTTAAATGTGTCTAGTGGAACATGCTACTAATCCAAGATATGATCATTTACAGACAATTGGCTGTTATGCTAACTAGCTTAAAGGAACCTATTTAGAAAATAAAAAATGAACCTTTACAACCCCTTTAAATATTCATTTAAACAGATTACACAGAAGACCTGATATGCACTGTAAACTGGCTACAGTTACCCAACAGAGCTAACAATTACCATAATTAGTTGCAGACAGAAACAAAGTATCAGGCTGGGTTAATACTCATGAAGTTACTGCAGCCAAGCACTAACTGGCAGACAGATCCCTAGCAAACATAATACAAAGTCCATTTATGTTGTATATTCTTCAATGTTTTATATATTCTTCAAAATGTGCTTTATCAAAATGGTGATTTTTTTAAACTTATAAACACTAGCAGGTATGCAGAACCACATAACAGTGTGGAATGTATTCAGCAGGGGGGGGGGCATAAATGTATAGGACAGGGTACATTAAACCAATTTGTTAGCCTTTTCAACCTCCTTATATAAAGGCAGTACAGCAAACGAGACCACCATTCTAAAACAATATCTACTGTATATCACCTTTTTTCATAGCAATATCAAAACTGTATATTCATGTTGATGCATCATTTGACAAATCATGATAGCATCACTCTCTCCAAGTCTCCTGAAGTCAGTCCTCCAAGATCCTCCACTTCAGCAACTACATAGGCATGTCAGACTGACAACAATTCCATTCAGGACAGGCTCAGTTAACAAGTGTAGCTACTGTATATGATAAAATAAGATTTGAATTTTGTGAAAACAACTTTAAGTGTAGAGAGCAATCAATGTGATCACACATGCAGCAATGCGGCCTTTAATAGTGCATACGTATCCTAGCAGATATTGTATCTGTCTGCATCCAATGGTGGCAGTAGTTGGTACAACGGTCCATTATTAGTGGTCTAAAGCCCTGTACACACGACCCAGAATCCCGTCGTAAGAAAAAAACGACGGTTTTCTCGACGAGATTCTTGTCAAGCTTGACGAGATTCTTGCCAACAAACTTTCCTTGCATACACACTGTCAATCAAAAATCTCGTTGGTGTAAAGCGCGGTGACGTACAACACGTACGACGGCAGTATAAAGGGGAAGTTTGATTCCAATAGCGCCACCCCTTGGGCTGCTTTTGCTGATCTCATGTTACTGCTTGTTAGTAAATGTTTGGTGAGAGACGATTCGTGCTTTTCAGTCTTCGTGCTTTCAATTAGTTACAGCGTGACGAATGTGCCATCTCCATTACGAACGCTAGTTTTACCAGAAGGAGCGCTCCCGTCTCATACTTGATTCTGAGCATGCACGGTTTTTTAAGACTCGGAAAAGCATACACACGACCGGTTTTCTCGTCGGGAAACAGGCCGACGAGAATCCTGACGAGAAAATAGA
This sequence comes from Rana muscosa, assembly GCA_029206835.1. NCBI lineage: Eukaryota > Metazoa > Chordata > Amphibia > Anura > Ranidae > Rana > Rana muscosa. Next base: position 761,692,560 of record CM055116.1, on the reverse strand, counting down.
GAGCAGGTTCTCCATTTTTCTCGTCGAGATTCCCGGCAGTTTTCTCGACGAGAAACCATACACACGAACGTTTTTCTCGGCAAAAAAATCTGCCGGTCGTGTGTATGAGGCTTAAGGCCCCTTTCACACTTGTACGGCCTGAAAGTTGGGCAATTTTGCTGCGACTTGAAGCAATGCCTGTGTAATCTTCAGGTCTATGGACCTCAAGTTGCATCAAAGTTGGACCAAAGTAGTGCAGGGACTACCTTGAAGTCGCACAGATATGAATAGTACTCATTGGAAATCATGGGATGCGACTTTGCAGTGACAAGTCGCACAAGTCTAAAAGGGGCCTTAAATGAAGCATGGTCATCTGCACACATACGGGTAGACACCCTTAAGCCGTGTGCACACGATCGGTTTTACCGATGAAAACAGTCCGATGGACTGTTTTTATCGGACGAACCGATCGTGTATGGGCCCCATCGGTCTTTTTTCCATTGGTGTGAAAAAATAGAACATGTTTTAAATTTATCCGATGGGGAAAAAAACGATAGCAAAATCCGATCGTCTGTGTGGAAATCCATCGGATAAAAAACCCACGCATGCTCAGAATCAAGTTGACGCATGCTCAGAAGCATTGAACTTAATTTTTCTCGGCTCATCTGAGTGTTTTACGTCACCGCGTTTGAAACGGTCCATTTTTTGACTGATGGTGTGTGGGCAAGACTGATGGAAGACAGTTTCATTGGATTTCCGATGGAAAAAACCATCGGATTTGAATCCATAGGATATCCGATCGTGTGTACAGGGCTTCATTCTTGTACATCAAATCTAGTGCATCAACTTTCCAGAGTGAAATAATCAAAAGTAAATAAATTTAGTCCAACTGATGCCTGTGTTATAAAACACATCATACAATTACCCTGCATCTTTCAAAAGATCCAGGAAAGCGTGGAATTTACTGAAGGATTTTTCTATGCTGTCAAGAACTCCTTCATCCTCCAAAAGCACAGATGTTACCGTTCGCGTTTCAAGTGCTTCCGAAAGACTGCGATTGATTTGCCTTAATCGAGTATTTTCAACTTCCAGCTGAAAGAAAAAACATATAAACCAAGAGTTAGAAGCCAATATTTTTTCTCATAAGTTGTTATGAACTATAAAGGCATTTACTCCTTCTGAAACTCCTAGTTTTTAGGGTGTGCCAGAACCTCTGCGTTAGACTCAGAACATGCATGCAGCAAGTAAAAAAATAAAATAAGAGAAAAGTTATAATTCCTTATCTCAGTGAGTCTTAAACCATCAGGCTGGGTTCACACTTGTACAACAAATGCTCTGACATTGGGAGCTCATGCGTATGACATCTATAAATCAATATTTCCATATGAGAGCCATTTTAACTTCCGACACAAGTCGGACCGCCTTTGAAAATGTCAGATCAAAGTCGGATCGCCGTCTTAACTGATGCGACTGTGGCATGCGACTTCTGCTCTGATGATCTTGAAGGGGAACCCCACACCAAAAACAAAAACGGCATGGGTTCCGCCTTCAAGAACATACCAGGCCCTTCGGTCTGGTATGGATTTTAAGGGGAAACCCCTCGCAGAAAAAACGGCGTGGGGTTCCCCCAAAATCCATACCAGACCCTTTTCTTTCTCGTACATCACGGGACACAGAGCGACATAGTCATTACTAATGGGTTATATAGATACCGTCAGGTGCTGGCACTGGCAACTTCCAAAACCGGAAGTACCCTCCCCTATATAAGCCCCTCCCATCCGGGAGCACCTCAGTTTTTTGCCAGTGTCTAAGGTGTTGGCCAAGAAGAAACATGTGTTTTTCACTGAGCTTGCGTACAGGTTCTTTTGGGCCTCAGTAAGCTATTCCGGATCCGACCAAAAAAGCTTCATAGCTAAACGGTCGGTACCCGGGCCTTGCAGAGAAGAGCAAGGTTTTGCCTGTAATGCCTCTCTTAGGAGGGCTGGACCCTGGGATCCAGAGCTCTGGTCATACCCACGACCAAGATGTTTTCTGTGCAGGGTGCTATACAGGTCCAGGGGAGTGGAATCCTTGGGAACCCGGTCCCTGAAGGTTTGATTACAATGCCTGCCGTGATAGGTGAAGTTTGGGCTTCTGTGGACCAAACAGAGTCCTGCGGCGAGGAAAAGGTAAGTGGGGGCCCTCGGGAACTTGGTTCTATTGAGGGACCCCCAAGCCTATTTTGTCTTTCTGCCTGTTACCTAAGGTATTCCCGCTAATATTCTGTGTATGCCTGTTACTACTGAGAAAATGTAAAAATTTTAATAGTAGGCAAGAAAAAAAAAAAAAAAAAAATGTAAGACCGCGGTACCTGTGTTAGACACTAGAGGCCGCTATGGTTCTTTTTTCTTGTAATGTGGATTTTTTTCTTCCAGAATCAAATCCAGGCAGTTGGTATGTTCTCTCCTGGGAAGCTGTCTCCTCTGCCCTGTTGCTGCGCTCATCCATCCCCGGGCCCTGCGGCAAAGGGACCCTGGCTCCCATCTAGCTCCTTGTTGTTTTCAAAAAAGGCGCCGAAGGCGCACGTGCCCGCGCGCGAGCGCGTGCACGCGCCTCTATTCATAGAGGCGATCTGGAAAAAGGGGCGGAGCGGGTGGATGACGCTCAGGTGTGCGCCGCGGCGCTACTGCGCATGTGCGGGCGTCCAGCGTGTTTTAAAGCACATTATAGCTGGCTGTTGAAGTGCACAGACAGAGCTAGCAACAATATAAAGGCACACAGAGGCGGTTGATGCAGGCATCCCCTAGAAAGGCACTTTAGTAGACACCAACTGTGATATAGCAGCAATTGTGCTAGACTATTTTCAGTAAAAGTGGTGTATTACGGCTGGAATACCTCAGCTTTAGGCTTAGGAATATGCCGTCCAGAAGCTCCGGAACTGAATCTTCCAGGAAGCGAAGGGGGTCTCATCGGGCTCTGAGGATCTTGGGCATACTTCTGCTGCACCAGTCTCCCCTGAAGTTCAGAGGTAAGTGACCGTAGAGACCCCGCAGGGGTACTTGGTACTGTGGCTGTCCTCAGTTCACCTGCTCCTGTGTATGTAACAGAGGAGGTTTTTTCCTCAGCTCTGGGAGGATTAGAGAGAGATTGTCAACATTGATCGCTGCCTCCCTGTCAGGGAAAGCACGCCCGATCTCCGTCTCCTCCTTCAGAGTGTCTGTTAGCAGAGCAACAGTCCCATACAGGGATCGACCTGCCTGAAGGGGATCAGGATAAGGTTGATTCTGTTATAGAGGAGTCAACAGTGGGGGAACCTTTTCTCAGCATCTCAAGCTGAAAGATTATGGGTTCAGTCTCTGACTAACATGGTCCGATCAGCATTTAAAAATGCACCTTGCGGAACCATCAACCACTACTGTATCCTCGTTGGGGTCGCTAGAAGCCCGCAGACTGTCTGTTCTTTTCCACTTCACCCTTTTACTGAAAGGGCTTATTTACCAGGATTGGGAACGTCCTGAGAAAATATTTATTCCCCCAAGAGATTTCCGGTGGTCTATCCCATGGAGGATAAGTTCATCAAAAAAAAAAAAAAAAAAAAAAATGGAAGGTCCCTACAGTGGACGCAGCCATCTCTTGTATGTATAAATCACTGACATGTCCAGTGGATAATGTCCAAATGTTCAAGAACCCAATAGATAAAAGATTGGAGTCCTTATGAAAGTCTGCTTCTTTCTACAGCAAGCTTGGTGACACAACCAGCAGTAGCAGCTATTGGGGTCTGCTAAGCAGTGAAGGATCAGTTGAAACAGGTCTTGAGGGACTTGACAGATCAGCAGGCTTTGCCCTAGCTGATCTACCTAGAGTCTTAGGCTTTGCGGTTGACGCCATAAAGGATTCAGTCCATCACGCCTCCCGCCTTACGCTGTCTATAGTACATATGCGTAGGCTTCTATGGCTCAAAAACTGGTCTGCTGAAGCTCCCTGTAAAGAATGGCTGGTTAGCGTCCCATTTCATGGTGAACGCTTATTCAGGGAAAACCTGGACAAATATATCCAGAAAATTTCCAGCGGTAAATACGCTCTTGCCGGTTAAAAACAGAGTTAGAGGTCCCTCTTTAAGAGGCCTGCTTCTCCAGTCCCTGAGGCATCGGCTGTGTAACAGTTCCGACGGCCTCCTCGGTCAATTCCCGGGGGTAAAAAACAGGGACAATAGCAGGGTAATGAGAAACCCTGGGTCAGGGGAGGTACAAAACCTCCCCCAAAGTTAAATTCATTGAAGGGTTGCCCCCACTCAGTCGGGTGGGGGGAGGACTCCAGTTGTTCACAAGAGACCTGGCGGGACACGATCAAGACAGATAGGTGCTCTCCGCGGTATGTTTGGGATACAGTTTGGAGTTAAAAGACTCTCCTCCTTCCCATTTTTGAGGTCAAACGTGCCAAGGGATCCCCGGAAGAGAGAGTCCCTCCTGTGGCACTAGAACAACTATTGCTCCAAGGAGTAATTATGGAGGTTCCCCTGGAAGAATGAGGGTTCGGGTTTTACTCAAACCTCTTTACAGTCCCGAAGCAAACGCGGACGGGAGGCCCATATTAATTCTAAAAGGGCTATACAAATTCCTGTATATCAGGACTTTCCGATGGAGTCGATCCGATCGGTGGCCACTGCCCTACAAGGGGAGGATTGGTTAGCCGCGATCGACATCAAAGATGCTTATTTGCACATTCCCATCTTTCCAGTCCACCAAAAATTTCTACGCTTTGCAGTAGAAGGGCGCCATTTTCAGTTCAGAGCCTTACCCTTCGGTTTGGCCACAGCACCACGAGTGTTTACAAAAATTCTGGCCCTTTATTGGCCAATCTAAGAACACAAGGTGTAATGATAATGGCATATCTAGATGACTTGTTGCTGATAGACCACTCAGTGAAAAAACTAGAAGTGGTTGTTCACGAGACAATCAAGTATCTGGAATATCACGGTTGGATTATCAACCGAGACAAGTCAGCCCTAAAACCAGTCAAAAGTCTGGAATACTTGGGGCTAAGGTTGGATTCAGGCCAGAGAAAAATATTCTTGCCTCGAGGAAAGGTGTTGTCTTTGAAAGATTTGATCCACTTAGTGGGTACAAAAAAGACAGCCGTCCATACGCCTGTGCATGAGGCTGCTGGGAAAAATGGTGGCATCATTCGAAGCAGTACCCTACGGTCAATTCCATTCAAGGAATTTGCAAGGGGCCATACTGTCAGCCTGGAACAAAAAAGTTCAGGCCCTAGACTTACAATGTCCTTGTCCCCTTCCGTTCGCAAGAGCCTCCGTTGGTGGTTGGATTCCCCAGAATCTGGAAAAAGGGAAATCCTTCAGTCCGATTTCTTGGAAGGTGGTCACTACAGATGCCAGCCTTATAGGCTGGGGAGCTGTACTGGAGCAATAGTCTCTCCAGGGCAGATGGTCGGATGCAGAAAAGGCCCTGCCCATCAATCTCTTAGAGATACGAGAGCCCGGTATGCCCTAGTAGCATGGACATCCAAACTCCAAAGGTCCCCTGTCAGAATTCAATCAGACAATGCCACAGCAGTGGCATATATATCAATCATCAGGGGGGCACCAGGAGTCGTGCAGCCCAGAGGGAAGTAAATTACATCCTGAAATGGGCAGAAAGATATGTCCCAGCCATATCTGCGGTATTCATTCCAGGAGTGGAGAATTGGAAGGCGGACTTTCTAAGTCGCCAGCAATTATGCCCAGAGGAAGGGTCCCTTCACCCCGAGGTTTTCTGGACAATATGTCAGCGGTGGGGAACATCGGATGTAGATCTTCTAGCATCCAGATTCAACGCAAAGGTGGACAGGTTTGTCTCTCGGACAAGGGATCCCCTAGCTTGCGGCTCGGATGCCCTAGTGTTCCCTTGGGATCAGTTCAAGCTGATATATGCATTTCCACCGCCACAATTGTTACCTCGATTACTCCGCAGAATCAGGGTAGAAAAGAAACCAGTGATTCTGGTGGCTCCAGCGTGGCCCGAAGAGCGTGGTACGCGGAGATTGTAAAATATCAGTGGGGAGTCCTTGGACTCTCCCACGTCGTCCGGACCTGCTTTCGCAAGGACCGATATACCACCCTTCCTTACCAGCCCTAGGTTTGACGGCCTGGCTATTGAAGCCCACATTCTAAAAAAGAGAGGGCTCTCTAATTCTGTGGTATCTACCATGATCAATGCCAGGAAGCCGGTATCCAGGCAGATCTACTATAGAATCTGGAAGGCGTACATCGCCTGGTGTGAGGCCAAGAAATGGCATCCACGTAAATACGTAATAGGTAGGATTCTGGACTTCCTACAATGGGCTGTAGATAGGAAGCTTGCCTTGAGTACTATCAAGGGTCAGATTTCGGCCTTGTCAATATTTTTTCAATGGCCCTTGGCTTCGCATTCACTAGTCAAAGCCTTTATACAAGGAGTGATGCGTATTAGTCCTCCGGTTAATGTTCCCATATGTCCATGGGATCTAAACTTGGTTCTGTCGGTTCTACAGAAACAACCATTTGAACCATTACAGCATATTTCTTTGGTTCTTCTCACCAGGAAATTGATTTTTCTAGTAGCCATTTGTTCGGCTAAAAGAGTGTCGGAATTAGCAGCTATGTCCTGTAAGGAGCCATATCTGGTTATCCATAAGGACAGAGTAGTGTTACGTCCTCATCCAGCCTTTCTTCCTAAGGTGGTATCGAGGTTTCATTTGAACCAAGATGTGGTTCTTCCTTCTTTTTTCCCCAAACCTACTTCGGTAGAGGAAAAGTTATTGCATTCTTTGGATGTAGTAAGAGCAGTTAAAGCTTATCTAAAAAGCCACTGCTCAGATTCGCAGAACAAATACTTTGTTTATTCTGCCGGAAGGCCCCAGAAAGGGTCAGGCAGCGTCAAAATCTACTTTAGCCAAGTGGATTCGACAGGTCATAATACAAGCCTATGGCTTGAGAAGGAGACCGCCTCCGTTCAAAGTTAGAGCGCACTCCACGAGAGCAGTTGGGACTTCATGGGCAGTGCATCACCAGGCCTCCCTGGCTCAAATCTGTAAGGCCGCAACATGGTCTTCAGTTCACACGTTTACTAGGTTCTACCAGGTGGACGTTAGAAGTCAGGAGGATGTCGCCTTTGGGCGCAGTGTGTTGCAGGCCGCAAAAGATCCTCATGTCTGATAGCGCTCAGCTTATATATGGTGTATCCCCCCCCTCATTTGGCATTGCTTTAGGACATCCCATTAGTAATGACTATGTCGCTCTGTGTCCCGTGATGTACGAGAAAGAAAATAGGATTTTTATAACAGCTTACCTGTAAAATCCTTTTCTTGGAGTACATCACGGGACACAGAGCTCCCGCCCCTCTTTGGGGACACTTATTGCTTTGCTACAAAACTGAGGTGCTCCCGGATGGGAGGGGCTTATATAGGGGAGGGTACTTCCGGTTTTGGAAGTTGCCAGTGCCAGCACCTGACGGTATCTATATAACCCATTAGTAATGACTATGTCGCTCTGTGTCCCGTGATGTACTCCAAGAAAAGGATTTTACAGGTAAGCTGTTATAAAAATCCTATTATCCGAGCACGCAGCCCAGCAGGTCAGAAAAGGTGGTGGGGAGGAGCGAGCGCCCCCCCTCCTGAACCGTACCGCTGACGTCATTTGGAGGCCCCACCTCTTATGACATCACACCCCATCATGACCTTGGCGGTGACGTCATAAGGGGGCGGGCCTCTGGATGACGTCACCCGGTGACCCCGCCCCATTCCAATATAAGTAGTGGCACACCGCACACCCAGCATTAGAGCGGGAGAGAGCGTTGAGTCAACATCGGAGGAAGAACAGAGGGAGAAGACGGCGGAGAGAGGAGACCCGGCAGAGGCAGAAGACAGCGGACAGAGTGAAAAGAACCAGAGAGGGCTAGAAGACATCAGCGGAGAAGAACTTGGAGAGGGGAGAAGAACCGGCAGAGGCAGAAGGAATCAGCGGAGGAGGGAGAAGAGCCGGAGATGGGAGAAGAAATCTGAAGAGACGCCAGAGCTGTCTTAATAAATTCCTTTAAGAACCTGTGTACTGGGTTTTTTTTTGGTGAATGGGTAGGGGTACAATGTACCCCATACTCATTCACATAGGGTCAGGATCTGGGGGCCCTCCTTGTTAAAAGGGCTTCCAGATTCCGATAAGCCTCCCGCCCGCAGACCCCGACAACCAATGGCCAGGGTTGCGGGAAGAGGCCCTTGTCCTCATCAACATGGGGGCAAGGTGCTTTGGGGTGGGGGACGCACCCGGCAGGTCAGGAAATGGGGAGACAAAGTTTAGACCAGGTAAGGCCGGGTTCACACTGTTACGGCACGACTGTCATCCTACTTTGCCCTGGGACATCGGTTCTATTTCCATCCGACTTGAATGAACAGGATACAATTTTGCTCCGACTTTAAGACAGTCCGACTTGTCCTTTGACCAATCAAAACAATCCCAGTGTGACATAAAATCCTTTTCCTGCTGCTGAAATCACCATGTCGGATGTCACATGTCGGATGGTTAGAACGAGGATCCAACTGTGATCCGACTTCAATGATATTCAATGGGCTGAAAACTGACCAAACGTTGGACCAAAGTAGTGCAGGAACCTTTTCTAAAGTCGGACTGACTTGTGTCATACCAGTTTAGATGGCTCGCATAGGGAACCATTGATTTGTACACGTCATGCAACATGTGCTCCCAAAGTCAGAGCATATGTCGTACCAGCCTGAACCGGTTAAGATATTTTTTTTAGGGATGCACCGAATTGGTTTTTTGGTGCCGAAACCGATACCGAAAATGAAAAATACAAGATCCCGAAGATGGTCAGAGACTGAGGACATGGTACAGGAGATGGTCAGAGACTGGGGACATGGTACAGAAGATGGTCAGAGACTGGGGACACATTACAGGAGATGGTCAGAGACTGCAGACATGGTAAGGGAGATGGTCAGAGACTGCAGACATGGTACGGGAGATGGTCAGAGACTGCAGTCTTGGTACGGGAGATGGTCAGAGACTGCAGACATGGTACAGGAGATGGTCAGAGACTGCAGACATGGTACGGGAGATGGTCAGAGACTGCAGACATGGTACGGGAGATGGGCAGAGACTGCAGACATGGTACGGGAGATGGGCAGAGACTGCAGACATGGTACGGGAGATGGGCAGAGACTGCAGACATGGTACGGGAGATGGGCAGAGACTGCAGACATGGTACGGGAGATGGTCAGAGACTGCAGACATGGTACGGGAGATGGTCAGAGACTGCAGTCTTGGTACGGGAGATGGTCAGAGACTGCAGACATGGTACAGGAGATGGTCAGAGACTGCAGACATGGTACGGGAGATGGGCAGAGACTGCAGACATGGTACGGGAGATGGGCAGAGACTGCAGACATGGTACGGGAGATGGGCAGAGACTGCAGACATGGTACGGGAGATGGGCAGAGACTGCAGACATGGTACGGGAGATGGGCAGAGACTGCAGACATGGTACGGGAGATGGTCAGAGACTGCAGACATGGTACGGGAGATGGTCAGAGACTGCAGACATGGTACGGGACATGGTCAGAGACTGCAGACATGGTACGGGACATGGTCAGAGACTGCAGACATGGTACGGGACATGGTCAGAGACTGCAGACATGGTACGGGACATGGTCAGAGACTGCAGACATGGTACGGGACATGGTCAGAGACTGCAGACATGGTACGGGACATGGTCAGAGACTGCAGACATGGTACGGGACATGGTCAGAGACTGCAGACATGGTACGGGAGATGGTCAGAGACTGCAGACGTGGTACGGGAGATGGTCAGAGACTGCAGACGTGGTACGGGAGATGGGCAGAGACTGCAGACGTGGTACGGGAGATGGGCAGAGACTGCAGACATGGTACGGGAGATGGGCAGAGACTGCAGACATGGTACGGGAGATGGGCAGAGACTACAGACATGGTACAGATCAATGCAGCCTGCCTGTGCCCGTCATATGCAGCCTGCCTGTGCCTTACCGGGGAACATGATGGAGCCGAGGGCACATGGCATGGGACATGGAGAGGATAGTCCCTTAAAGTGGGACATGATGGGGCTGATGGGTGAGGGGAGGGGGGACTCCAGTCACATGACCCCTCCCCCTCTGATGGACACTTACGTGCCGCAGGTCCGCAGAGAGTGGAACGTGCAATGTATGGCAATGCACTAACGTATTTTCATGTGCTGCTTTGTTGAAAAATAGGATTTTTATAACAGCTTACCTGTAAAATCTTTTTCTTGGAGTACATCACGGGACACAGAGCGACATAGTCATTACTATGTGGGTTATATAGATACCTTCAGGTGCTGGCACTGGCAACTTCCAAAACCGGAAGTACCCTCCCCTATATAAGCCCCTCCCATCCGGGAGCACCTCAGTTTTGTAGCAAAGCAATAAGTGTCCCCAAAGAGGGGTGGGAGCTCTGTGTCCCGTGATGTACTCCAAGAAAAGGATTTTACAGGTAAGCTGTTATAAAAATCCTATTTTCTTTCTCGTACATCACGGGACACAGAGCGACATAGTCATTACTATGTGGGATGTCCTAAAGCAATGCCCAATGAGGGGGGGGGATACACCATACATAAGCTGAGCGCTATCAGACATGAGGATCTTTTGCGGCCTGCAACACACTGCGCCCAAAGGCGACATCCTCCTGACTTCTAACGTCCACCTGGTAGAACCTAGTAAACGTGTGTACTGAACACCATGTTGCGGCCTTACAGATTTGAGCCAGGGAGACCTGGTGATGCACTGCCCATGAAGTTCCAACTGCTCTTGTGGAGTGCGCCCTAACTTTGAACGGAGGCGGTCTCCTTCTCAAGCCATAGGCTTGCATTATGACCTGTCGAATCCACTTGGCTAAAGTAGATTTTGACGCTGCCTGACCCTTTCTGGGGCCTTCCGGCAGAATAAACAAAGTATCCGTTCTGCGAATCTGAGCAGTGGCTTTTAGATAAGCTTTAACTGCTCTTACTACATCCAAAGAATGCAATAACTTTTCCTCTACCGAACTAGGTTTGGGGAAAAAAGAAGGAAGAACCACATCTTGGTTCAAATGAAACCTCAATACCACCTTAGGAAGAAAGGCTGGATGAGGATGTAACACTACCCTGTCCTTATGGATAACCAGATATGGCTCTTTACAGGACATAGCTGCTAATTCCGACACTCTTTTAGCCGAACAAATGGCTACTAGAAAAATCAATTTCCTGGTGAGAAGAACCAAGGAAATATGCTGCAATGGTTCAAATGGTTGTTTCTGTAGAACCGACAGAACCAGGTTTAGATCCCATGGACATATGGGAATATTAACCGGAGGACTAATACGCATCACTCCTTGTATAAAGGCTTTGACTAGTGAATGCGAAGCCAAGGGCCTTTGAAAAAATATTGACAAGGCCGAAATCTGACCTTTGATAGTACTCAAGGCAAGCTTCCTATCTACAGCCCACTGTAGGAAGTCCAGAATCCTACCTATCACGTACTTACGTGGATGCCATTTCTTGGCCTCACACCACGCGATGTACGCCTTCCAGATTCTATAGTAGATCTGCCTGGATACCAGCTTCCTGGCATTGATCATGGTAGATACCACAGGATTAGAGAGCCCTCTCTTTTTTAGAATGTGGGCTTCAATAGCCAGGCCGTCAAACCTAGGGCTGGTAAGGAAGGGTGGTATATCGGTCCTTGCGAAAGCAGGTCCGGATGATGTGGGAGAGTCCAAGGACTCCCCACTGACATTTTTACAATCTCCGCGTACCATGCTCTTCGGGGCCACGCTGGAGCCACCAGAATCACTGGTTTCTTTTCTACCCTGATTCTGCGGAGTAATCGAGGTAACATTGTGGCGGTGGGAATGCATATATCAGCTTGAACTGATCCCAAGGGAACACTAGGGCATCCGAGCCGCAAGCTAGGGGATCCCTTGTCCAAGAGACAAACCTGTCCACCTTTGCATTGAATCTGGATGCTAGCAGATCTACATCCGGTGTTCCCCACCGCTGACATATTGTCCGAAAAACCTCGGGGTGAAGGGACCATTCCCCTGGGCATAGTTGTTGGCGACTTAGAAAGTCCGCCTTCCAATTCTCCACTCCTGGAATGAATACCGCGGATATGGCTGGGACATATCTTTCTGCCCATTTCAGGATGCAATTTACTTCCCTCTGGGCTGCACGACTCCTGGTGCCACCCTGATGATTGATATATGCCACTGCCGTGGCATTGTCTGATTGAATTCTGGCAGGGGACCCTTGGAGTTTGGATGTCCATGCTACTAGGGCATACCGGGCTGCTCGTATCTCTAAGAGATTGATGGGCAGGGCCTTTTCCGCATCCGACCATCTGCCCTGGAGAGACCATTGCTCCAGTACTGCTCCCCAGCCTATAAGGCTGGCATCTGTAGTGACCACCTTCCAAGAAATCGGACTGAAGGATTTCCCTTTTTCCAGATTCTGGGGAACCAACCACCAACGGAGGCTCTTGCGAACGGAAGGGGACAAGGACATTGGTAAGTCTAGGGCCTGAACTTTCTTGTTCCAGGCTGACAGTATGGCCCTTTGCAAATTCCTTGAATGGAATTGACCGTAGGGTACTGCTTCGAATGATGCCACCATTTTTCCCAGCAGCCTCATGCACAGGCGTATGGACGGCTGTCTTTTTGTACCCACTAAGTGGATCAAATCTCTCAAAGACAACACCTTTTTTCGAGGCAAGAATATTTTCTTCTAGCCTGAATCTAGCCCTAGCCCCAAGTATTCCAGACTTTTGACTGGTTTTAGGGCTGACTTGTCTCGGTTGATAATCCAACCGTGAGATTCCAGATACTTGATTGTCTTGTGAACGACCACTTCTATTTTTTTCACTGAGTGGTCTATCAGCAATAAGTCGTCTAGATATGCCATTATCGTTACACCTTGCGTTCTTAGATTGGCCAATAATGGGGCCAGAATTTTTGTGAACACTCGCGGTGCTGTGGCCAGACCGAGGGGGAAGGCTCTGAACTGAAAATGGCGCCCTTCTACTGCAAAGCGTAGAAATTTTTGGTGGACTGGAAAGATGGGAATGTGCAAATAAGCATCTTTGATGTCGATCACGGCTAACCATTCCTCCCCTTGTAGGGCAGTGGCCACCGATCGGATCGACTCCATCCGGAAAGTCCTGATATACAGGAATTTGTTTAGCCCTTTTAGAATTAATATGGGCCTCACGTCCCCGTTTGCTTCGGGACTGTAAAAAGGTTTGAGTAAAACCCGAACCCCCATTCCAGGGGAACCTCCATAATTACTCCTTGGAGCAATAGTTGTTATAGTGCCGACAGGAGGGACTCTCTCTTTCGGGGATCCCTTGGCACGTTTGACCTCAAAAAATGGGAAGGAGGAGAGTCTTTTAACTCCAATCTGTATCCCAAACATACTGCGGAGAGCACCTATCTGTTCTGATCGCGTCCCGCCAGGTCTCCGCGAACTGGAGTCTTCCCCCCACCCGACTGAGTGGGGGCAACCCTTCAATGAATTTAACTTTGGGGGAGGTTTTGTACCTCTCCTGACCCAGGGTTTCTCATTACCCTGCGATTGTCCCTGATTTTTACCCCCGGGATTTGACCGAGGAGGCCGTCGGAACTGTTACACAGCCGATGCCCCAGGGACTGGAGAAGCAGGCCTCTTAAAAGAGGGACCTCTAACTCTGTTTTTAACCGGCAAGAGTGTATTTTTACCGCTGGAAATTTTCTGGATATATTTGTCCAGGTCTTCCCTGAATAAGCGTTCACCATAAAATGGGACGCTAACCAGCCATTTTTTACAGGGAGCTTCAGCAGACCAGTTTTTTAGCCATAGAAGCCTACGCATATGTACTACAGACAGCGTAAGGCGGGAGGCCTGATGGATTGAATCCTTTATGGCGTCAACCGCAAAGCCTAAGGCTCTAGGTAGATCAGCTAGGGCAAGGGCCTGCTGATCTGTCAAGTCCCTCAAGACCTGTTTCAACTGATCCTTCACTGCTTAGCAGACCCCACTGCTGGTTGTGTCACCAAGCTTGCTGTAGAAAGAAGCAGATTTTCATAAGGACTCCAATCTTTTATCTATTGGGTTCTTGAACATTTGGACATTATCCACTGGACATGTCAGTGATTTATACACACAAGAGATGGCTGCGTCCACTGTAGGGACCTTCCATTTTTTGATGAACTTATCCTCCATGGGATAGACCACCGGAAATCTCTTGGGGGGAAAAAATATTTTCTCAGGATGTTCCCAATCCTGGTAAATGAGCCCTTTCAGTAAAGGGTGAAGTGGAAAAGAACAGACAGTCTGGGGGCTTCTAGCGACCCCAATGAGGATACAGTAGTGGTTGATGGTTCCGCAAGGTGCATTTTTAAATGCTGATCGGACCATGTTAGTCAGAGACTGAACCCATAATCTTTCAGCTTGAGATGCTGAGAAAGGTTCCTCCACTGTTGATTCCTCTATAACAGAATCAACCTCATCCTGATCCCCTTCAGGCAGGTCGATCCCTGTATGGGACTGTTGCTCTGCTAACAGGCACTCTGAAGGAGGAGACGGAGATCGGGCGTGCTTTCCCTGACAGGGAGGCAGCGATCCCTCCCAGAGCTGAGGAAAAAACCTCCTCTATTACATACACAGGAGCAGGTGACTGAGGACAGCCACAGTACCAAGTACCCCTGCGGGGTCTCTACGGTCACTTACCTCTAAATTTCAGGGGAGACTGGTGCAGCAGAAGCATGCCCAAGATCCTCAGAGCCCGATGAGACCCCCTTCGCTTCCTGGAAGATTCAGTTCCGGAGCTTCTGGACGGCATATTCCTAAGCCTAAAGCTGAGGTATTCCAGCCGTAATACGCCACTTTTACTGAGAATAGTCTAGCACAATTGCTGCTATATAACAGTTGGTGTCTACTAAAGTGCCTTTCTAGGGGATGCCTGCATCAACCGCCTCTGTGTGCCTTTTTACTGTTGCTAGCTCTGTCTGTGCACTTCAATAGCCAGCTGTGATTGTGCTTTAAAACACGCTGGACGCCCGCACATGCGCAGTAGCGCCGCGGCGCACACCGAGCGTCATCCACCCGCTCCGCCCCTTTTTCCAGATCACCTCTATATATAGAGGCGCGTGCTCGCGCACGCGCGCGGGCACGTGCGCCTTCGGCGCCTTTTTTGAAAAAATAAGGAGCTAGATGGGAGCCAGGGTCCCTGCCGCAGGGCCCGGGGATGGATGAGCGCAGCAACAGGGCAGAGGAGACAGCTTCCCAGCAGAGAACTTACCAACTGCCTGGATTTGATTTTGGAAGAAAAAAATCCACATTACAAGAAAAAGAACCATAGTGGCCTCTAGTGTCTAACACAGGTACCGCGGTCTTACATTTTTTTTTTTTTTTCTTGCCTACTATTAAAATTTTTACATTTTCTTAGTAGTAACAGGCATACACAGAATATTAGCGGGAATACCTTAGGTAACAGGCAGAAAGACAAAATAGGCTTGGGGGTCCCCCAATAGAACCAAGTTCCTGAGGGCCCCCACTTACCTTTTCCTCGCCGCAGGACTCTGTTTGGTCCACAGAAGCCCAAACTTCACCTATCATGGCAGGCATTGTAATCAAACCTTCAGGGACCGGGTTCCCAAGGATTCCACTCCCCTGGACCTGTATAGCACCCTGCACAGAAAACATCTTGGTCGTGGGTATGACCAGAGCTCTAGATCCCAGGGTCCAGCCCTCCTAAGAGAGGCATTACAGGCAAAACCTTGCTCTTCTCTTTGCAAGGCCCGGGTACCGACCGTTTAGCTATGAAGCTTTTTTGGTCGGATCCGGAATAGCTTACTGAGGCCCAAAAGAACCTGTACGCAAGCTCAGTGAAAAACACATGTTACTTCTTGGCCAACACCTTAGACACTGGCAAAAAAACTGAGGTGCTCCCGGATGGGAGGGGCTTATATAGGGGAGGGTACTTCCGGTTTTGGAAGTTGCCAGTGCCAGCACCTGAAGGTATCTATATAACCCACATAGTAATGACTATGTCGCTCTGTGTCCCGTGATGTACGAGAAAGAAATACTACATGCACCTTTTTATGTGGGATTTGGTGCTTTATGCAGCCAATTTAATGGAATATTCTATCCTAACAAGAGGCATCTTAACACATGGCATAATGTGTGCAAATGCACATGTGTTAATGCAGTGCAATAGTTGAAACAGACCTTTGTGGAGGGGTTTTTCTTACCTTTTTCTGATGTCTTCTGGTTGGTCATGTGATGCATAGGGTTATTTTCCTCATCTGTCATCACCTTGCCATGGGTGATATGACCCAGAGTGCAGCATTGACATGACGACTACATCAGCACCCTTCACTGCATCAATACACTGTGAGCGAAGCCGCTACACTGCCCACAATGCACCGCGGCCTCCTCCCGCTCGACTCTCACCGCGGACTCCCCATATCTGACGGAACACCTCGACTTCCGCCGCAGGGAGTGATGGGAAATGTAGTCCGGAACGTGCGATGCTGGGCTCCTCAGTGACACACAGAGATCGAGGAGGAGGGAGGGAGTGGAGAACTGGGCGCGCCAGAGGGACACACGCAATGGGCGGCACTCGGGGCAGACCCAGCCCCCTTTTGCTATCGACCGATACCGAAAACACGGTTTTCGGACGATAATTTTCGGCAGCCAAAATTTCGGTGCACCACTAATTTTTTTATTACCTAACCCTGCTTTAAACTTCTCCACAACCTTATTCTTAACCTGTCTGTTGTGTTCCTTGTCCTTCATGGTGCGGTTTGTTCACTAAGGTTCTCTAACAAACCTCTGAGGGCTTTACAGAACCGCTGTATTTATACTGAGATTAAATTACACACAGGTGGTCGCTATTTACTAATTAAGTGACTTCAGAAAGCAATTGGTTCTACTAGATTTTATTTAGGAGTATCAGAGTAAAGGGGGCTAAATACAAATGCACGCAGATATTTATTTGTAAAAAAAAATTCAAACGCATTTATCATTTTCCTTCCACTTCACAATTATGTGCCACTTTGTGTTTCTCTATCACATAAAAGCACAATAAAATACATTTATATATTTTTTTTAACAAGAGAATATTTATATTCTTGGTTAGAACATGACAAAATGTGAAAAATTTCAAGGGGTATGACTACTTTTCAATGCACTGAATGTAATGCCGCGTACAGACGACCATTTTTCCCATCGAGAAAAATGACATTTTTCCCTTTGGACGAGAAAAACGACCGTGTGTGGGCTTTTTGTCGTTTTTCCTCGACGGGAAAAACGGCATTAATCACGACGAGAAAAATTAGAACATGCTCTAATTTTTCTCGTCGTGATTCCCGTCGTTTTTTTCCGCGGCAGTTTTCCCATAGGGTAACACTGCCGCGGAGCCCACACACGGTCGTTTTTTTCGACCAAAAAAAAAAAATGTCATTTAAAACGGCCGTGTGTGGGGGGAACAAGCTGTTCCTCGTTTTTCACGTCGATTTTCTCGACTGTGTTTTCACCGTTGAAAAAATCGATCGTGTGTACGCGGCATTACTGTTCACACTGCAGGTGTGCTGCACTTTGAAAAGTCCTGCATGCTGGATCTTTGGTGAAGTTTTTCAAAATCACACCTTCCATCATAAGTTAATGGGAACGCATCAGTGTGAAAGGACCCTAAGGTAATGGAAAATTGAACGTTTTGAGTTGTCACTAAAACAGGTGGGGAACACTTCCAAAGGAGACAATTGTTCCTGCGACAACTAAGAAAAGATTCTCCTTACTTTGGAGATTATCTCCCACTTTCTGTTGCATCTCAACTGAGAAAGTGAAAGAAAATCAACCCAGTGGGACACAGGGATTGTGAAAAAAATTAAAATAAATGCACATATTTTTGCAGGAAAAAATCAGCGGAATGTGGGTACAATGTCAGGCTCCTGCAGACAAGCCCTCTAGCTTTCTGCCCATACCTTTGTACAGGCCATCAGTTTGAATGCTGCAGGGCTTGTGAATGAGTTATGAGCATGCTCATCAGCAGCCTCCCAGTTCATTAAGCTGCATTGGCAGGCGAGATTTGAAGTTTTCGCATTCACAGATTCCTGTAAATGAATGACGCAGCTGTGCAGGCAGAGCCCCGCAGGCAGAGCCCCGCAGGCAGAGCCCCGCACAGTTGTGCAGTTTTAAAAATGTGATAGCGGGTGCAGGGAGAGGATCCCCCACCCACTTTCAGAGGGGGTTCTGGCAGCTGAAACAACGTAAATAGGAGCATGTTATATGTTACACCCTAAATAGGGATGTAATATGCTCCTAAAGGTGAGCTTTTCCTTTAAACCGTAATAAGAATAATTGCTTTTATATAGGATAGTAATTTTTATGATTTGTGAACCTGAGCTAAATATGGAACCAGCTGTCTTAAACTCACAAAATAAATCTCCTTACAGACAGTAACTGTAATCTTTGCCATCCACCAAGGTTTCTCTGGTCACCCTCGTATCTGCTGTTAAAAAAACTGCTGTGCTGGTACAAATTTCTCAGGAAGCAGCAAAAAAAGCCATGTTGTAAGTGAAGGCAAATGCAACAAAGTCTGAATATTTTTATGTAAAAATGAGGACTATTACTAATGATAATAATAATAATAATAATAATAATAATTATAATAATAATACATAGTAATACTACTTCTATTTTACCTCCATTATCCTGTCATCAGCTCTTAACCTTGCTTTTCTTTCTTCTTCAACTCTTAGCTGGCATTCCTCCAATGCAACCTTGTCAACAAAAGAAAGACACTTAAAATACTGAATGAATTCACGGAGTAACAAAAATAAAGTAAAGTAGATGTCAAAGTTGCAGCCACTCCCAAGAAAGGGTCTGACGCACTCAATAACACAACGAGCAAAGGGCGCTTTTTTTTAGCAAGTTATCATGAAGCTGGGAGTATGCCAAGTGCTCCAGACCTCATCCAGCCTGTCTAAATTCATCATTAAAAGTAACTTCACTAGTTCAAATGATCTGAAAAAAACAAAGAATTTAATTATGTACAGTTTGGCAACTTTTCCCTATCAAGGTTAAAACAATAACAAAAAGATGTGCAACTAGGGAGTACTGGCATGCAGTCAAACAATAAGATTAGCAAGAGAACAATATATGCAAAAATAGGGTATTTGTACTCACCGTAAATGTATTTTGTTGGAGTCCACTGAGGGACACATCTCCTTCACCTTTGCATTATATTGCTGCCTACAGAGGGTACGGTACAAAAATCCTATTTTCTTTCTCGTCCATAAAAGGACACAGGAAGTCTCTCGACTTCAGGGCATCCAAAAGCAGTTCAACTGAGAACATGGGCAACACAGCAAACACACACTAGCACGCACAAGAAAGCAGCAGAGATTTTAGAACTGTCTGCAGCTCAAAGAGCCACCTGAAGGACCTTATGCCCCAAGCTAGCTTCAGATGAGACTGCAACGTCCACTTTGCAGAACCTGAAAATGTGTGGAAGACAAGGTGGCAGCCTGGCAAACCTGGGAATCAGTTGCTTAATGCTGAAAAGCCCAAAAAGCACTCATAGATCTAGTAGAGTGTGCCTTGCCAGGGAGGGGTGGAACAAGAAATTGAAGCACCTTATGGGGACAACCTTGGATGAAATAACAATGTATCTTTCAGAATGACTGATTCCTTTTAACTATCAAAAAATGGGACCATAAGTATTTACACCACCACCAAAGGTCTTTTTGCTTTCATGTGTTACAGAGTAAAAAAATAAAATAAAAATCTGTAGACACATGAAGTATATAGTACATAACTCATGTCAAAGCCCTAAAACAGTTTTAACCCATATTCTTTTCTACTGGAGCTGTATGTGATAACTATCACTATATTTATAAAGCTTCAACAAATCATGATATTTTAAAGTATATTGTTCAGAGAGTTTGCTTGAATGAGAAAGGTGAACTTGGAAGCCTGTATTTAAAATACTCTATAGGTTTCTTAGACCAAAGGTCCATTTCTTCAGGAGATAACAGTAGGCATATCTGAAATTCCACCGCTATATACATATGCACAACAGAGTCAAGTGCAACAAAGTACACAATTATCACAATACCATCATAAAGATACTTACAGAGACTATCACAATACATTAATTTTAACTTCTTTAAAATGTAAAACTATTACACTTTGTTCCAAAAAATCTGGAGGTGGGCTGCAGGGGATCAAGGGGAAGCCATATTCCACGACCAATGCTTAAATCTGGGTATAACAATGCAAAGATGAACTCAAATTTAGGTCTGTAATATATTTTTCCCTATTTCATTTAACCTCCCTGGTGGTATGATTCTGTCAGATTTTAGGTGCTGAAAGCGGTACCATTATTCTGCATGGAAATCTGATGTTTTATATTGTAGGCCTGTAATTCTTAGGAATAACTCAATTAAATCTGTCCAAACAAGAGTCTAGTAGACATCCCAGGTATGATAAAGTAAAAAATAAATAAATCATAAATTATAATATAATAAATAACTATAAAATAATTATAACAAATAATAATATAATAATAATAAAAGTGTTTTTCAGTGTTTGATGACGAATTTCCCCACATATCGCTATCGCTCAATTCTGAGAGTGATTCTAATTTATTATCGCTGTTTTCTAGCTGGTCTAAAACCACTTGATGTAAAGGGACACTTTTTGGTTGCTATGGACAATCTCCAAATTCCAGGCAGAAAGAACAGTTTTTATTATATAAAAGTGCATGCAGGACACTGGGCAGACCACTAGGGACAAAGGGGGTGTGTAATTTTTTTATACAGTACTGTAATCTGTAAGATTACAGTATATTGTATGTGTACTGTATTTTAACTTTTTTGAATTTGGCGCCGATCTCCGTCCCTGTGCGTCGTAACGTTGCAGGGACGGAGCTCGGCGGCACTTGGGCACTGTGTGAATCGAGCGAGGAGACAGCTCGATCACACAGCGGGGAGGCATCGCAGGATCCAGGGGACAAGGTAAGTAACTCTGCCTGGATTACTGCGATGCAATCCCGAGTCTGGCTCGGGGTTACCGCTTTTGGTGCTGAAATTTAACCCCGAGCCAGACTCGGGAATACCGCCAGGAAGGTTAAGGAATGCCTACCAAATAGAAATAAACACTGGAATTCCCCAACACATCAAAGGAGGCCTTAGTATGGCTCCACACTTCTAGTGTCTAATGATGTAAGTAATGCAGGTATAAATATAAACCTACAAAACATTATTAATGATACACATGTATAACTATAACTTTAAATTATAAGGCCAATACAAAAATAGCACAAAGAGGTAAGACAGTTTACCCATGAACATTGTAGTGTGAGAATGCAATCTAGTGCTGCTCTCCAAGAGCACAGTGCAGGCTTAAAATGGTTGTTAGGCAACATTTCATAGTTTATACAATCCTCCTGGTCTCCTAAGGATATGTGTGTGTGTGTTTTATTAAAATAAGTCATCCTTTATCTTATTTCAGAACGCTGATCATGTGGCCTGGCGGCTCTCTTCTCTCCCCATCTGACAGATGCAGCTGGCGGGCGGGATTCCCCCGCTGACGTCAGTCTGGAGGGGGGGAGGAGAGAGCCGGCGGGTCACGTGAGCGGCACTCTAAGGTAAGGTAAAGGGCGTCTTATTTTAATAAAACACACACACACACACAGGGGGACATATCCTTAGGAGGATTGTATAAACTATGAAATTTTATTTTAGCAGCAGGAAAGGGGGGGGGGGCGGTCCCTGACACGGGAGCCGACAGGTAGGGAGGGAGGGGGAAAAGGACAGGAGAGCTGTGGATGACTGAGGCACGTAAGCTGACCACAGTGTTAGTTGCTCAGCAGCCATGATAAACTGTGGTCAGCTTACAGAGGGGAGGGTAGAAACTGGCAGAATAAGCCAAGTTTTTCTTAGGTGTTACAGGGGGCCAAATTACACAGCACAAGCACTGTGCTGTATAACATGCTTTAAGGGAACAGGGTCAAATTTTTTATTAGGTTAACAACTTTAAAGCGGTTGTAAAGTCACTAATCACAAAACCTGCAATCCCCTCTGTTACAGCAAGACATACTGTGCAGTGTAAATTATGCAGTGAAATACCTAATTTTACAGCGCCGCTGTGCGGTCACGTGCCCTCCAGGCACTCTCCTTCCCCAATCTGACGACTACAGTGGGAGGGGCTGTGATTCACTGTACTAATGACACTGGCTGGGAAGGGGTTAACCTTTAGGGGCAATCAAAGGGTTAACTGTGTGTCTAACAATGTTTACGGTCTGTAGTATGTGCTGCTTTTACTGAGCAATGTGCCCGTTTTTACTCCTTGCTTTGCAGGGAGAAAAGAACTGACACATTGCTGCCGTCTGTAGAGAGCCCTGTTTTGTTTACCAACACAGGGGTCTCTTCTGTTATTCGCTCAGCCGATAACAGGTTCCGGCCATAAATTATTGGCCAGGACCAACTGATTGCCTTGTGTTGTAGAAAAATAACGTATTTTTTTTCCTACCGAATAAAAGCCCATTATGTCCTGAAAAAAAAAAAAAAAAAAGTATAATCCACCTGGATACACTAAGCACTTGTAATGATAAGTACAGTTAGTACAGTTTCAATAACACATGTCAAAGTTACAAAATTGTGTTCAGGCGTTCGTATTTGTTTTATCCTCCATCATGACGGGGTTAAATTTAACAGGAAAAAATATAAACATAGAATGTAATTCATTTCGATGATGTTATACTCACCAATATTTGGGCATTGGTGGTGGAATATGGATTCCCCTTGATCCCCTGCAGCCTGCTTCAGACTTTTTTTTTTTAGAGCAAAGTGCGTTGGCTTTATATAAAGAATAATGTGCTATGATAGTCTGTG
This sequence comes from Rana muscosa, assembly GCA_029206835.1. Lineage (NCBI taxonomy): Eukaryota > Metazoa > Chordata > Amphibia > Anura > Ranidae > Rana > Rana muscosa. The sequence continues at coordinate 761,669,655 of CM055116.1, read as the reverse complement.
TAAGCAAGCTTATGACATCGTGATAACTGAAAACTATTTGCACTCTACTCCAATATACTCATGTACTTTATATCTATACATGTGAAATTTCATATATACCTTTTGTATCTCCTGAAGTGGAACTTTGGTCTAAGAAACACATTGGGGTTGATTTACTAAAGGAAAATCCACTTTGCACTTGAAAGTGCACATGGAAGTGCAGTCGCTGTAGATCGCTGTAAATCTGAGGGGAAGCTCTGAAATTAGGGGAAGCTCTGCTGATTTTATCATCCAATCATGTGCAAGCTAAAATGCTGTTTTTTTATTTTCCTTGCATGTCCCCCTCAGATCTACAGCATCTGCACTTCCATGTGCACTTTCAGTGCACTTTCAAGAGCAAAGTGGATTTTCCTTTAGTAAATCAACCCCATAGGGTATTGATATTTTTCTCAAACAACCCTGGTGGCAAGGAATAAGAGTTTAGGCTAGGAGGTATTCAGTACCTGTTTAAGGGCTTTAATACTATTTACTTTTACTATACCTCATGCCTCCAATATTTATACCCGCGTGAAACAAAATCTTTGACATTGTTGTAATTTCTTAATTATGGTAATTGTAATAGCTTCAAAGTCCCATTTTTTAATATTCATCAATCTATAGAAAAAAAATTGGATGCTGATAAAGAGCAAAAGTTTTTGCAAATAAGGAGTTCATATAATTTTAGCTTTCTTACTATACATTTCTGAAAGAAGCAGTGGGTGAGAAATGGACTCTCATGCCGCGTACACACGATCAGAATTTCCGACAACAAAACCGTGGCTTTTTTTCCCACAGATGTTGGCCCAAACTAGTCTTGGATACACACGGTTGCACAAATGTTGCTCGGAAATTTCGATCGACAAGAACACGGTGAGGTACAACACTACGACGAGCCGAGAAAAATGAAGTACAATGATTCCGAGCATGCGTCAAATTGATTCCGAGCATGCGTAGGATCTTTGTGCGTCGGAATTGGATACACACGATCTGAATTTCCGACAAGAACTTTTGTTGTTGGAAAAATCGAGAACCTGCACTCAAACATTTGTTGTCGGAAATTCCGACAGCAAATGTCCGATTGAGCCTACACACGGTCGGAATTTCCGACCAAAAGCTCACATTGAACATTTGTTGTCGGAAATTCTGATCGTGTGTACGCGGCATCACAGTTCGAAATACATCCAGACAAAGGAGAAAAGTTTCCTTTTGCTGAACTGAAGCCAGAAAAGGGAAGGGGAGATTAAAGGGGTTGTAAAGGTTCGTTTTTTATTTTATAAATAGGTTCCTTTAAGCTAGTGCATTGTTGGTTCACTTACCTTTTCCTTAGATTTCCCTTCTATTTTTTTTTTCTTTGTTTTCTTTGTCTGAATTTCTCACTTCCTGTTTCTCCTCAGTAAGCTGTTCAGTAAGCTGTTCTGGCTGACTCCACACCACTCGGATGATGGTGTGAAGTTTAGTGAGGAGAAACAGGAAGTGAGAAATTCAGACAAAGAAAAAAAACATTTAGAAGGTAAATCAAAGGAAAAGGTAAGTGAACCAACAATGCACTAGCTTAAAGGAACCTATTTAGAAAATAAAAAACGAACCTTTACAACCCCTTTAATGTCCTGGATGAGGTCAAAGGCAGAAAATGTCTTGAGCAGGAAATCTTGGACCTCAACACTAACTCATCACTATGCAAAATAATGAGAAATGGTTCCTTGCAGGAAAAGGCCGTCAGTTCAGACATTCATCTAGCAGGTGATGGCAACAGGTGATGCCTGCCTATTGTCCATGCCTGGGATGCCACCAAGCCAGGGACAACCTAGGTCTGAATGCCGAATTAATCTGTCTGTCCAGAAACTGGTCTCATGATGACAAAAGGTTGCCATGACCTTATAGAGAGAGGGCTGGGAAAAAAAGACAATTATACAACTCCTGAAGTGGAAAGATCAAATTCAAAATTGGAGACCCTGAAGTTTCTCCTGATAGCTTTAATAAAGAGAGAAGGACACAGGTCGTGCAGTGTAGTAGAGGCATGTCAATCACTAGAGTGGCTTCACATAATTACAAATCATTTTAAAGCTGTATTTAGCTGAAGATGCCACGATTTATAGACCTAAATGTTTTTTTAAAAAAAGAGAGTTTATTTACTAAAGATATCCTACCTGCAAACGTTTGTAGTTTCTAGCATTCGTCTTCTGTGGCGTGTCAGGCACCCCAGGTCTGTCAATAATTAGGTCTGCAGAGCCTTCAGATTCATCACTGTCACAGGAGGTCTCACTATCCATAGACACTTTCACCGGACTACCTGCCTAATAACAGAATACAGAAACATTTCATAACGGCATGTGAACATTTTAAACCTAACAAAGGCTTACAATATTGCTCATGAAATGTACCCTACACAAACCATTCTAAAAAAAAACAACAAAAAAACAAAACAAATTAATTATATAATTTTTTTATGACTTTATATTAACAAGGGAGGTCTACAGGGTCATAGGGTCTAAACAATATTTTACCAACAGTCAGAACATATGTGTGAACATTCATTCAGCCAAACTCTTATGCTATGGCATTTTAAGATCAACACTGGTGCATAAACCAACACATATGTTTTTTTTTTACATAGTTTACCCTTTCTTGAAGTCCATAAATAAGTAAAAGCCTGTGGGCTAAAAGGGGGTGCACCTGAATGCCTGAGAGGGAAACTACCCAAGGACGAACCAGGATGCACAATAACCACCCCACGTGTAAAAGTATGGGTGCACCTCCATGCAAAAGGCTTTTTCAGGGGGGTTAGCTGACCTCTACGTTTGAGTGCCATGGGCTGAGAGGGAGTCAAGCTCAGAGGGTCTGGAGTCACCTCTTTATCCAGCCGTGGATAAAGAACGGTTGCATTCAGTCAGTCTCTCCCTAGATCTCCTATGCTGGGCCCAGAGCACGCTCTGGCCTCCTGCAGCATTACTGATCACCATGTCCAGTGCAGGGTCGAAGACATGATGTTCTTTGAAGGCCATGATGTTCCTTTGATATGTCATCAGCATCCCAGCCAGCATAACCAGAGTGCCCTGTGCACCTGTATTGACCTTAGATCCCTGCAGGATATACAGTACGTTTAGATGCTTTTAACAAGCCATCCCAACTGAAGCATAATTCTGCAGACATTTACTGCACTGGTTCTCTAAAACAAAAGGAGGGTTTGGGACTTTAATTGAGGTGTGTGGGATCCGGTATGGGTTTTTCCACTATTTTCACACTTCATTTGTACTCACCTTTCATCTTGGTGTTGGGCTCCAATTACTGTTCAATACTTTTTAACACTATCCTATACCTTCATGTACTCACAGTCTACCCGATTTACTCACCTTTACAGCATTGGAGCCCAAATGAATTTATTTTTGATCATTTGTTTCCTTTCCTCTGGGGATAATGATGTGCCTCCGGCTTTCCTGCAGGCCCCTTCCTCAGCTCCCGGGATGAACCTTTTAAGCAGCCACCAGTTTTCATGTTCACATAGTTTAGACATAGTTGACATGTAATTACCTAGTGGGATTAGTTAATTTCTCTCCTCCACTACAGATATAGTCTCCCTTGTGTTTGGGTGTAACATTGGACCATATTGTTTTAATTATGCTTTTTTACAGACATTGGTGCACTCGCCCCTGATGATGTGGTAGGAAACCACAAAACATGCGTCAGGCTAATTTTTCAAGCAACCCTATATGGACAACTGTTTTATATCTCAATATGTCATCTCAAAGTTGCTATGATTGTTTTCATGAATATCTGGTTAACAATATGTGACCGATATGCTTGTTTTACCATGCATGTACTCATTTTGCTATGTCATGTTTTTTAATGTATTGAATAAAACAGGTCTTCTTACATTGACTCATCTTTTAGCCATGCTAGACCTACCTCCTTTAAAGTCCCAAACCCTCTCTTTCTTGGTTCTCTAAAACAGGAGTCCACCCCAGCTCAGGAAAGATCTCTTTGGAGGGATGTGGTCTGACAGATTAGAGTCACTTCGGACACACGATGAAGAGTAGAACCAGGCAGTTCAAAATGGGATTTCAGGAGGAATTCTAACTGCCTGACAGAATTTTTAAAGAGAAAAGCATATCATGCTCCTTCCAAAACATGTGAATGATGAAGTTCCTGAATATAGGGCAACGGACACGGCCCCAACTGATGGAGCCGAGGAAGACTCTGAAGATTAAGATGTGCCCTCAAAGACTGTTCCCTTGATGTCTTTCGCACCTAAGTAGAGGTAATGCAACTAGGCCCAAAGTCTGAGGCAAGGCCTCAGTTACTTACAAACCAAGGCAACAGGTGCTGATGAGGGTTGGGCAGCTGAAGGTGACCAGGTGACTGTAGGAGGGCAGTGGGAACAAGCCAGAAACTGGAGTTCCACAAGGTGCTTGCAAGCAGGAGCAGCAGGGATGGTGCTTCCTCTACATCACAGGTGTCAAACACAAGGCCCGCGGGCCGACCCCTCCAGGCCATTTCATGTGGCCCTCACAACCTCTTCTGCAGCTGCAGGAGAGCTCCAGCCCTTCTCTGGTCCTACTCCAGACCCTTACTTTCTGCTTTCAAGCAACGCATCCAGCTTTTTCCCAGCAGCAGCATAAGGAAAGGGGGGTGCACTGTGATGTAAGGGAGAGTGGGGGACTCAACTTCTGATGGTGTGGTGGCTCTTGATATCTAATGTAAAGAGTAGGGGATGCGCTGGACATCTAATCTTACAGATACAACTGGCCCTTTTGAGGGCAATCATAATGCTGATGCGGCCCACAATGAAATTGAGTTTGACACCCCTGCTCTACAATGACAGACGGGAAATTGTGCAGATCACACATGTCTGACACCTAGTAGATGATGTCAGCTCTCAGTGCTAACCCATACCAAGGTGAAACTAGATGTGACCGGAAATCTGAAAGATGACAAATGGTGTAGACTGTGCAGTAGCTTCTGTTGCTATAACCTGACCTTATTCACACAGGTAGTCTTCAGGGACAGGTTACATTCTGAGGCTGTGTCAAGGCCCTGGACCCAAAAAGCATTCTGCACCTAAAGCTTACCAGTACATTCTGCTCTGGAAAGAGCCACAATGCAGAGCCCAGTGCCCTAATGTCACATTTACACATTTGCCGCACTTCCAGTCCAATGAGGTCCAGGTAGAGCTGCCAAAACTAGGCTGAAGAAACACAGATCTGCAAAGCTTCTATGTAGAGATTAACTCGAGAAGCAATGCAGCAGCAGCAGTTAAAGTCAATGAAAGTGGAATTCGGTAACAAAAAACAAAGAAAAAAGGCTAGCATTAAAAAAAAAAAAAAAAAAAAAAAAAAAGACACTCCGAATAAAATCATATTGACAAAATACATTGGATGGTGCTTGTGACACCATCACGCATGTTGGACTGGACCGTTGGCGCTCTGCTGTATGGGAAAGAGCTGATCGATATACCTGCAGGATTGACACATGGTATACAGTACATGGCAGCCAAATTTACATACTTTTGAAAGTCTAATACAACTCATGCACTTTGGAAACACTAGTGTACATCTGTGAAGCAGTCACTTGGTTTTTTAATAAAATCAGTAATACTCTATATGGAGCTTTTATTTTGTTTGCGTTCCTAATTTGATTTATAATCATTGGAAGAGTAGAAGTTTCTGCAGCCTTGCCTATTATGGATACCTGCCTGATTACCTACTACCAGATTGGTGTGAGCTTTGGCCTTCCTATAACTTGAGGGTCAAAGTTTATGGGTCCCTCAAAGTGTGGAGTACACAAAGATATCTTGGAGGAAGAGGAATATATCACTACATGTGGTATTTGCAGAATATCTCAGATGAATTCTATAGAGGGACTTGAACTTCTTGTTTTATTACCATTATTACTATAGGAGAATAGTGTAATTTTAGGGCTCATGCACACAGACACATTTCTCCTTTTTTGGTGTCTGAGAGCCCCTGGTGCTAAGCACAGCCACCTATAGACATGAATAGTCATAGGCAGCTGTGCACAGGTACTTGCGTAAAGTGGCACATGCATACAGACGCAAGTCCCCGAACGCAGGCAGTCTGTACGCATACCTGCATACAGACACCTACAACATAAAATTCCCAGGCACCAAAATATGCTGAGGGCTTCATGCTTTAAGAAGGAATGTGCATGTGTACATTAGCCCTTTTTCATAACTGTAGGCATTTGGTATATGTTGCACATACTGTATTTCGGTTTACTTCATTAGGAGCAACACTGTACAGGTTTGCAGTTTGCACAGTATTTTGCATATATTGCATGGATTTATGAGGTGTTTTGTTGCTCACTGAGTATATACTGTATAATGTTCATTTGGATGTTATATTTTCAGTGTTGGGTGCAGTGTTAATTTCGTCAACAAAAACATTTGTCATCATTTTCATCAGAGGCCTTTTTTACAGTGACGAAAAAGAAACTAAAAAAGTACAGCACATTTTCGTCAACTGACGAAAACAGAATCTGTTTTCGTTAAGGAACGAACACGGGACGTTAATGGCAAGGAGGGACGTTTACCCTCATGAATTTACTGTATTTATCGGCGTATAACAGTGTGTGCGTGTTATACGCCGATATTTGTTTTTTACCAATAGGAGGCGGGGATCAGGCGGTCCGCCCCCGGGTGCCACACATTGGGGGGTGGTCAAGCCAGCCGCCCCGCCACTCCTGGCCCTTGGACAGCGCTGCCAGCAAATTCTAAAACTGGGAAAAAATCATTGCCAGCCCCTCCTCCTATACTGCTCCTGCTCCTGTGTCACTCATTGTAAGCTGAAGCTTCTAACCTCAATAGCTTTGTTCTTGTTGGCCGCTCTCCTCCTCCTGCTGCTACTCCTCCTCCGAGTGATGCTTTAGATTGGAGGAGGAGAGCGTTCACATGACCATCCATGAATCTTCAGAGGAGAGCAGCCATGTGACCGCGTCCATGCAAGAACGAAGCTATGAGGTAAATTTAGAGACTTTGATTTACAATGAGAGTGACACAGGAGGAGCTGTGTATGAGACAGGGCTGGCAGTGATTTATTCTTAACTTTAGAGTACGCTGGCAGTGCTGTCCCAGGAGACTGGGGGTCTCCTGGGAATGCAGGGGGGCTTTGTATTGTGCAGAGGGTGGGGGCTGTGCTGTGTATTGTGGGGGCTTTGTATTGTGCAGAGGGTGGGGGGCTGTGCTGTGTACTGTGGGGGACTCTGTATTGCGCAGAGGGTGGGGGCTGTGTTTTGTGTACTGTGGGGGCTTTGTATTGTGCATAGGGTGGGGGGCTGTGTATTGTGCAGAGGGTGGGGGGCTGTGTATTGTGCACATTCAATTTTAGTTGATTAAAATGATTATATTAGACTAAAATGTACTGGAGATTTTAGTCGACTAAAATACGATGACTAAAATGGCATTTTAGTCAAAGACTAAAACACTTTCAGAAAACTAAAATGGGACGAAAACTAAAATGCCATTTTAGTCCCAAGACTGAGGCCTAGTACACACGGCCGAGAATCTCATCAGGAAAAAAATGTTCGTTTTTCCTGACGAGATTCTTGACAAGAATCTTGTCCGGGCCGAGTGTACACACGTACACTTCAAAAGAACCGCCGTTCTTTTGAATGGCACGAACGCGGTGACGTCATAGACTATGACGAACATGCGCTCGTCACATTCGATGGCGTCGCCGCCATCTTGCTTCACCCTAACTTTGCCTAGGAAGCTACCGCGCATGCGTCAGTCATTTTGAGCATGCGCGGGATTCCACGGCGACAGGTAAGTATACACACGCTCGGGTTTCTCGTCAGGAAACAGGCCAACAAGAGTCCCGACGAGAAAATAGAGAGCAGGTTCTCTATTTTTCTCGTCAAGATTCTGGGCAGTTTTCTTGGCGAGAAACCTGAAAGCCTCGTACACACGGACGGTTTTCTCGGCAAGAAAGCTCTCCCAGCAGTTTTCTTGTTATTTCTTGACGAGAAAACCGGCCGTGTGTACGAGGCCTAAGACTAAAACTAAATCTAAATTTGCTGCCAAAATTAACACTGGTTGAGTTCTGTCTTTTTTGTTATAAATAAGAACAAACATGTTAAACTTTCCAAGCAGAGCTGGAAAAAAAGTCCATCCTCCTGAGACACTAGCAAAAAAAACTGAGGCATGCTGGGTAGAGAAGGGGCTATATTTGAGCTGGCTTATCTTTTTTCTGTTTTTCAGTGTCCACTCCTCCTGTAGGTGGTTGTACAACCCAACTATTTCCAAAAGCCTGTGTCCCTCATTGGAGAAGAAAATAAAAGTGGTTTTCGGCATTTAAAAAATCTACACACTTTTTTCTGTGCACATACAAGTATGTTAAAAAATAAATCCTAGTACAAAGGATTCCTTGCTATTACGTATGTTGTTTTTTTTTTGGGTTGTTTTTTTTTACAAAACACACGCACATATATACTGTGCATAGGTCCATTAACCTCCAATTATCTTAAACACCTCCAAGCTGGCATCTTCAAAATTATCTATACATTACTTCAGCATCTCATAATATTTGGGAACATATGTAAACCTGCAACTTTGTTTACTGCCCTTGGCAATAAATGGGAAGAAGGGGACGCCAGGGATATAGTGAACTTCAAATGCCTATATATATATTATTATAACACACACACACACACACACAAAAACACATACTTGTATCTTTAGAGCTATACGAATATATGATATAAAAAAAATATCATATCGATATCAAATAAAAGGATGCATATGCCGATATAGCAAAAGCTCTTACCAATAAGAAAAACCATAATAAGCATCCATTTGCATGCTTAGTGAGGTTTTACATATTGGTAAGGAGCTATGCTATAGCTGCACGTGCATCTATCACTATGTTCCCCGCCACCCCTTCTGCCTACAGTATGTGGAAAGCTTAGTTAGGCTGTATGTGCCCTATTGACCGACAGCAATAAACAAAGTTGTAAGAAGCTTTACATGTTATCAGATATGAGATAATACAGTGACAACTGATTCTCTGTGTATATATATTTACAGTTACCGTATATACTCGAGTATAAGCTGAGTTTTTCAGCACTTTTTTTGTGCTGAAAATGCCCCCCTCGGCTTATACTCGAATCTGTGTCCATCGTCATCTTTGTGTGCCTGATCCTTGACAGCCGTAGGTCCCCTGGACCCCAACCTTGGCACACACGTAGCCCCACTCTTCCTCTACAAGTGTGCAAAGTTTGTTGTCTGGGGGACCTACGGCCAGGGAGCACCAATTTTTCAAACCGGGCACCCCTTCCATAGACTCCAATATTAAATGGTAATTTCTCCGGTGAATTTGGGGACCCAGTACCGGTCAGGGAACCTACGGCCGGGGAGCACTGATTTTTAAAGCCGGGCGCCCCTTCCATAGACTCCCATGTTAAACGTCAGTCTAGTCACACAGCGCACGAGATCAGGTAGGGAGATTGGACACAGTGGGGCATGGACACAGTGACAGTGGGGCATGGACACAGTGACAGTGGGGCATGGACACAGTGACAGTGGGGCATGGGCACAGTGACAGTGAGGCATGGGCACAGTGACAGTGAGGCATGGGCACAGTGACAGTGAGGCATGGGCACAGTAGGGCACAGTGAGGCATGGGCACAGTAGGGCACAGTGAGGCATTGGCACAGTAGGGCACAGTGAGGCATGGGCACAGTAGGGCACAGTGAGGCATGGGCACAGTGACGGTGAGGCATGGGCACAGTGACGGTGAGGCATGGGCACAGTGAGGCACAGTGAGGCAAAGTGAGGCATTCAGATGGACACCCTAGGCTTATACTCGAGTCAATACGTTTTCCCAGTTTATTGTGGTAAAATTAGGTGGGTCGGCTTATACTCGAGTATATACGGTATGCTTGTGTAGTTTTATAGATTTATGACCTCTTTTCCTAAAGAAGCAGATTCAATATCAGGAAATGTGTTGAAAATGTATTACTCTCAGCAAGTATCAGCTGGAAAATTAAATGCTTACTTAATACTTGTTAGTAATATATATACATAATTTGTATAAGCTGACTTGGAGGTTTCAAGATAACTGAAGATAAAATAATCTTGTGATACCTATACAGTGCATGTAAAGAAAAAAAAAAAAGAAGAAAAAAAACTATGTCATAGCACTTTGTACTATGTATGTCATATATACTATGTCATATATACTTTGTACATAGATCTTTGTACTTTGATTTATTTAAAACATTTTATGTGAAGAGAAATTTAAATCTTTAGATTTTTAAAAGCTGAAAAAATATATTTAGCTGGTTTATTTATAATGGGTTATTGGTACCTTTTAAGTCTCAAGAGTTAGGGTATGTCTAGATTGCAATTAGGATGTGGTAATGGAATTATAATTTAGTGAATGTACTGTAACTGTAGATAAGTTATTTCTGGGGCAACAAGAGCCAAAAGCAAGGATAATCCAAGACCAATTTGTGCCCCCACCAATAAATATGACTAGATGAAGAAATCAGGATTATCAGTAACACAACTAAGCAAATTGGATGGTCAGGCAATGTTCATTTAAATTGACAGATTAAAAAAATGATATCACGTATGGAGGGCTGCCATTGCTGGCCTCCTTGTAAAAATGTTAATTGCCTGTCTTTACCTGTAGTCAATACTTTTGGGTTCACAGACCTGCAACCAGTATGCTGTAAATTAGCTTTAGAACCGTGGCAGTGGGCGTCCTACTGCAAGACAGTTTTTTTTTTTTTTGATGTCCCTGAAGACCAGCTTAAATGGACAACTATAATGAAACACTTTGCACTTTGTACATGGGTACTTAGAGGTTTCCTGTGTTCATTATCTACTGCAGAAATCATATGATTTTGTACTCACTATAAAATCCATTTCTTGGAATCCCCTGAAAGACACAAGAAGTCTTTTACCTTCATGTTATACTGCCATCTACAGTAAGGTTGGACACTGGCAAAAAAAAAAAACCTGTAGGCCAACTCAACCACTTTTATACTACCAGTTTGCCTCAGTTTTGTACAATAGCCAAGCAGTTCAAAGAGCATTATAAACACATTTATTTTCAGAGGACATTAGCGTTAAACTGAAGCATAGTGGGAGTGGGGGGTCAAACTGCCTATTCAACATTTTTTTAGCTGCCAGTGTCCAATTCTCCTGAAAATAGAAAACGAAAAAAAATGGAATGTATCCAAGAGTATCATCAGATGAAGAGGTAAATTGAAATCAATGTATGCTGCTCACCTTAGCGTGTGGCTGAGAAAACACCAACTTGTGTCCTGGCTGACGAGTTTAAATACCAGAAATCCACAATAAATTTCCAAGAGATCTTCAAAAACACATCAAGATTTGGTGTACCACACTCAACATCAGCGCTTCTGGACATTGGGAGCCCACAAGATGCGCTGATGTTGTGTGGTACATCAAATCTTGGGATGTGTTTTTGATGGTCTCTTGGAACTTTACTGTGTATCCCAGCTTTTCAACAGAGACACAAGTTGGTGTTTTCTTAAGGTGAGCAGCATACATGGATTCTAATTTACCTATCAATCTGCTGGATACTCATATACAAGCTCTGCTTTTGTTTTGTTTTCTAGTACCGTATATACTCGAGTATAAGCCGAGTTTTTAAGCACAATTTTTTGTGCTGAAAATGCCCCCCACGGCTTATACTCGAGTCACCTTTTTGCGCCTGATCTCCCGGATTTTGGGGAGCCGGTACCGGCCGGCTGTAGGTCCCCTGGACCCCAACCTTGGCACACATATAGCCCCACTTATCCTCTACAAGTGTGCAAAGTTTCTTGTATGGGGGACCTACGGCCGGGAAGAACCGATTTTTCAAACCCGGGCACCCCTTCTATAGACTCCCATGTTAAACCGTCATTTCTCTGGTGACTTTGGGGACCCAGTACCAGCCAGTCGTAGGTCCTCTGGACCCCAAACGTGGCACACATGTAGCCCCACTCTTCCTCTACAAGTTTGCAAAGTTTCTTGTCCGGGGGACTTACGGCCGGGGAGCACCGATTTTTCAAAGCCGGGCACCCCCTCCATAGACTCCCATGTTAAACGTCAGACGAGGCATGGACACAGTGAGGCATGGACACAATGAGGCATGGACACAATGAGGCATGGACACAATGAGGCATGGACACAATGAGGCACACCCTAGGCTTATACTCGAGTCAATAAGTTTTCCAAGTTTTTGTGGTAAAATTAGGTGCCTCAGCTTATATTCAGGTCGGCTTATACTCGAGTATATACGGTATATATTCCTTTGAAGATTGGTGGTCAGCTTCTCAAAGAGGAAACTACATATACAAGACTCTTTTTTTCACAATTAAGACATTTTATTGAAAGAAAATTGTAACAAACAATAAGACTCTTATGCTGGGTCACCAATGATATATAAATATAATGTAACGAAAATAGAATGAACGGTGGGCTATTTGACTTTGAATTCTGAAAGTGGCAGAGTAACCCAGTGGCTCAGACCAGACCCTATACGATGTAAACTCTGTATAAGTGCTGACAATAAATGGCACCAACATGCCAATTTCTATAATAGTTGTATTAAAATGTTGTGGAAAGAGTTATAATTTAACATTCACTTTTATCTTGGAATATTTATACAACAATCAGTCCAACGATACACAAGGCTGTACTAATACGACTTGCCTGACTCTATTCAACAGTAAAAATGGCTAGGGTCCTCTTTTAAACTTAAAGTGCATCTAAACCAAAGAAAACGTATTTAATACTGCATTTATTGGCGTATAACACTCACTTTTTTACCTTGAAAATAGAGGGTAAACTGTGCCTGTGTGTTATACGCAGGGGCCTGTGGAAAGAGTTTTTCCTGAAACTTCCCTCTTAAAGTTATGGTGCGTGTTATACACCGATAAATACAGTATTTAAATTTCTATTTTTTTAGATATTTCAGTGCAGTACAGGCACAGTGCACAAGTAGTTGTTAGCCCAGTGGATTTCTGGCAAGACCAACATGCTTTTTAATTTTTGCACTTCTCTAGTAAATATATATATAAAAAAAAAAAAAAAAAACACTTCTAACTGTATGCTTAACAGACCAAAAGACCAAAAGGGAGCAAATAAGAGAAGTTTATTGTTGGGAATTGCAGACACGCTAAAAACAAAGCAACATCCTGTGATCATCATTTATATAAAAGGCATGAACACTAAATTATAGCAATATTATTTGCAACTTAAATGCCCTATATTTGCAATCCCTAATCCATGTTGCAGATACAGAGCTCAGGGAGGCACTATGCTCCACATCTGGTGGCTAAACTGCATCTGACCCTTCTGACAGGCTATTTTTTAACTCTGTGCCTGAATCATAGGTATATAACATCCACAGAGGTAGCCCTTCTCCCCATTATTCAAGGATCCATTATGGTAGAAAATCAAGGTATTTTAAGATTCCTGGGAGGTGCACAGTATATGAGAATGGGCTACTGAATTTTCAATTTTTGAAATTTTCATTGCAACATGGGGCACCTAGATCAAGTTCTCGAATTCTGCTCATCTCCAAACTCTCTGTATATGTTCTAACACCAGTGCATCTTTATACATTTTTTAGGCCCATCCTGGCTGGACCCCCTTAGTGATTTTCTTTTTTTAACAACAAACATGTCATACTTTACCTGCTCTGTGCAATAGTTTTGCACAGAGCAGCCCCGATCCTCCTCCTCTGTGGTCCGCCACTTGCTGGGGTGTGCTCTGCGGGCTCAGTCCCAAGCCCAACTGACTGCGTCCACAGACAGACAGAAAGTGGAGCTTTGCCCCCCCCCCGCCACTTAGGGTTGCCACCTCATCCCTTTAAACCCGAACATATATGAATTACACAGGTTCTGAGACTAATTTAATGCAGATAAGGCACCAAGTGAGTTTAATTACCACCTTAATCAGCCACAGAACCTGTGGAATTAATTTGTGTTCGGGTTTAAAGGGATGAGGTGGCAACCCTACCCCCACTCACCCTTGTCATAGGAGTTGATTTCTCTGCTATTAATCTGCCCTTTGAGGAGGAAGAGAGCGGAGAGAGCTGCTGTTCTCGTGCGCAGCATTGGTTTGAGATCAACTTGGGTAAGCAAAAAGGAGGCTGGGATACAGAAAGTTTTTTTTTACCTTAATGCAGAGAATGAATTAAGGCAAAAAACTTTAAGGCTTTAGATCTACTTTCCCCCACTGTCTGTACATTACCTCCTTTGTTTAACTGTAGTGGTAGAAGTGCTAAGCCCCCACAATGATAGTATACATTATGGTTGCTTGGTACACACTGAACACCAGTTAATGCTTTACTTTTACACGTATTTTCTACTTTGAAATTTAAATATAAAACAGAGGTTTTGCCTGCCCATCACTGCACAGCTTCAGTGTATATGTGGCTTTGCTTGGGGGGGGGGGTGGGCGGAGACGCACCAGAGTGGGACACCTGACCCGTCGGATCCCCTTCTCTCGCTGGTCGCAGCTCTGATCAGTCTCGGCACAGCCGAGCAGAGTGAAGCCGCCTCCCCCTCCTCCTTTATGTCGACACAGGGGGAGGGGACCCGACCAGTCCACTAGTGCTGTGATCATCTGAGGTACATTATGGGTCTGTATTGTTAGGGGGGTCTGCACTGTAGGGGGTGGGTCTGTATTGTTAGGGGGGGTCTGTATTGGTAGGGCGTGGGTCTGTATTGGTAGGGCGTGGGTCTGTATTGGTAGGGCGTGGGTCTGTATTGGTAGGGCATGGGTCTGTATTGGTAGGGCGTGGGTCTGTATTGGTAAGGGGTGGGTCTGTACTGTTAGGGGGTGGGTCTGTACTGTTAGGGGGTGGGTCTGTACTGTTAGGGGGTGGGTCTGTACTGTTAGGGGGTCTGTGTAACATGCAGGCGTCCAGAGCTGTGTGGTTCAGAGGTGCAGGGTTCTGTGTAATATAAAGGGGTCCAGAGCTACAAGGGCTGTGTAATGTAAAGGGGTTCAGAAGTGCAGGGGGCTGTGTAATGTAAAAAGGTCCAGAGGTGCAGGGTGCTGTGTAATGTAAAGGGGTCATGAGGTACAAGGGCTGTGTAATGTAAAGGGGTCCAGAGGTGCAGGGTACTGTGTAATGTAAAGGGGTCCAGAGGTGCAGGGTGCTGTGTAATCTAAAGGGGTGCAGGGTGCTCTGTAATGTAAAGGGGTCCAGAGGTGCAGGGTGCTGTGTAATGTAAAAGGGTCCAGAGGTGTAGGGTGCTGTGTAATGTAAAAGGGGTCAATAGGTGTAGGGTGCTGTGTAATGTAAAGGGGTCCAGAGGTGCAGGGTGCTGTGTAATGTAAAAGGGTCCAGAGGTGCAGGGTGCTGTGTAATGTAAAAGGGTCCAGAGGTGTAGGGTGCTGTGTAATCCAAAGGGGTGCAAAGGTGCAGGGTGCTGTGTAATGTAAAAGGATGCAGAGGTGCTGTGTAATGTAAAGGGGTCCAGAGGTGCAGGGTGCTGTGTAATGTAAAGGGGTGCAGGGTGCTGTGTAATGTAAAGTGGTCCAGAGGTGCAGGGTGCTGTGTAATGTAAAGGGGTCCAGAGGTGCAGGATGCTGTGTAATGTAAAGGGGTCCAGAGGTGCAGGATACTGTGTAATGTAAAGGGGTCCAGAGGTGCAGTTGTGGAGAGGGGGTACACAGTAGTGACAAAAAGATATTGAAGGATACAGAGGTATGTAGGGGGCACAGTGGGGTGTTTTTACATTTTAAGGTGGGGGTGCCAGATATAGGATTCTCCCCAGGCGCCAAATGTTCTAGGTACGCCCCTGTATGTGCTTATAGAAATGCTTCACAACAAAATAAAAATGTTATCAGGAAAAAAAATTAAAAAATCTTAGGAGCAGTAGTGATATGGTTCCTAGTTTCAGCCCTATTTTCCATTAATGCAGGTGTGCATAAAAACTAGCAAGTCACAATAGCTAGTGCTAACCCTAAGGACCCATTCACACCAGATGCAGCAGGATGTAGGATGTTTTTGAATGCATTCCCACTGCACTGAGATTCTAGAATCCACGTTAGCCAATAAGCATCATTCACACCAATGCATTGCAGTGAGAGAAAGTACAGCAAGCTGCATTTTTTTGCCACGCAAATGCACATGTTAACACAATGTAAGACACATAAGCAAAATAAGTTTGGCTCCTTTAAAAGACCTGTCCTTCCCCATGCCAAAAACAGGTCAAATGCATGTAAACAAAAATGTGAAAATTGATTTAAAACTCAAATTTTCTAGAGTAAATGGTCCTTAAAGGAAACCTGTAATCAGAGAAATATGGAAGCTGGCAGTCACTCTTATCCTTCCATATTTTTTTTGAGTCTCTGACCACAGGTATGTGATTATCTGTTGTTTTACTTGGTATGCACATGCTCGTCTTTGCTTTAGTGACACACAACGAAAGCCCTAAAACTGGAACTTAAAAAATAGGAAAATTTTTGTCCCAACAGATTTAAAAAAGTGTAATTTTTTTAAAGCTATACTGGTGTATAAAACATTGCTAGTAATTAATATATTTATCTGCATATAAAACATTTAAAATACCTAGACATTTTGGTCTGCAGGAATAGCAGTACATATTACTCACCTAATAAAGGTTTTTTTTTTTTATGAAAAGCATGAGGTCCTGGAAAAGTTTTCAAGGTATAAACACACACTTTAGCCTATGATAGGTCTGTAGATATCTCCTGATGAAATGGTACTGCCCTCTAGTGGCAAGAAGTTCAACAATCGTGTCCAAAGATCGGATTATACAGTGATCGTCTAGGAGACTTTCGGTTGGCAATCTGCCAGCTACAGTAAGTCACAAAGAAGTCCTGATAAAGGTTAATCATTAATTGCCCTCTATCATACCACAGTATGTTGATAATGGAATTAAAACTGTTCCGCAGATTTTTGAAAGTAATGACTGGCAAATGTTGCACTTCAGTGATCTTTTTTTGCTACCCTATTTTCTAGATAAGGCTGAAGGGATGATTCTGATCTAGTGAACCCATACTTTACCCATACTAGGCCAAATTCAGGCAGGACCATTTATCACCCTCCCCAGGCTACAGGTGTGTAGATATTTTTTTGTTCTGGCAGGGGGGTTCAGCAGTAGGTACTAAGTAAGGATGAGCGCCGGCGTGTTCGCATAGTACACGTGCAGAGCCCGCCAGGAAGTCGGCACCGCGCTGCGCTTATCACAGCCAGGGAGACATTTCCCGATCTCTGCAGCCTAGCATCGGGAAATGTCTCCCTGGCTGTGATAAGCGCAGCGCGGTGCCGACTTCCTGGTGGGCTCTGCACGTGTACTATGCAAACACGCCGGAGCTCATCCTTAGTACTAAGTAAAGCTCATAGTAAGCAATCACATCCTTAATTCAATTTACTCAGATCCTCTTCAAAATTGAACCTGATTTCAGTTTTGCCTTCTTTCAGTTTTTATGAACATTGCCCAGTGAGGCTGGCTATTGTCCAGTCTAAAGCCTCGTACACTGTATGCTGAATGAAAGTGGACTGAATGAAAAAACTTGAAGGATTACTGTACTAACACACACAGTTTTAGTACAGCAATCTCCCCCGCTGTACTATTGTGTTGTGAGTGGGGGACAGACACCGCCCCCCCACCACAACACACTGGTCAGTACTCTCAAGCATTGCACTGCCTACCACAGGTGGTGCACTGTAATAGCCAATCTCACTGGGCAGGTGCAAAGGGCACTATCTTGTAGAAGGCAGCAGACTCGCTGATTTTTCGTTAACCAATACAGTCCATATATACAGAACATACCTCCCAACTTTTGAACTTGAGAATAAAGGATATGACAGGGAGGTAGTGACCTGCAGTGCGCCACCGCAAAAATGTGGGTGTGACCAAACATGCTAGTGGGAGGGGCTTATGGGCAGTGGCTAAACCTGGGCTTCCTTGTACCTATAAAATATGCTTTGAATGCTTGCTGGGCCACAAGCTGAAGTCTCAGGGATACATATAAACCTCAAAAGGATCACTATGGCACATGGAAGGCAGGAAGGATCACTATGGCATAGAAGGAAGGACTAGATGAATGGGAGAGGGAGAGAGAGAGGCTGGCTGGCCTTCCTCTTCTACCATTGGTACTGGTTGTAGAGTGGGCAGACAAGCCAGAGGGCGGGTGAGTGGAAGATGGGGGAGCTGTGCTGGCGGGGCACTGAGCGAGTCTCAGCCTTGACAGCTGCAGCACAACGCGGCGCACACCTGCCAGGTAGACTAGTGGAGTGAAGTCTCCACTGCGGGATTCAGCCCAGATTTGCAGGAACGCTGGGAATCTGGGACGGTTGGGAGGTACGATACAGAATACGAACAGATACTAAGAATTACACCCAGCATACAGGAAAAGAGGAGATACTGAGAATACAGCACAGCCAGGAAACACAACTGCAAAGGAAAACTCAGCCCAGCCTCAGTCGCTATCATTAAGGCCCTGTTCACATGTAGTGATTTGGGATTGTGAGCAGAATATTGCCGTGATTCTTCTTGCCGCCGCCGCTCCCTGATTGCAAATCACACTGCAATGCTGGAAAAAATGCAGAACATGCGTTTGTGTATTCATTTTTAGTGGCACCAAAACACGGTGTGATTTTGGATGCTTGTTGTACAATAAATTGCTCAATAAGCATAGCAAAATGATACCGCATTTTGGTGCCAGTAAAAATGAATAGAACACAAACATATGTGCCGAGTTTTTCCAGCATTAAGATTTAGAATCTGGGAGCTGCAGGCAGAATCACGGCGATATTCGGCCCACAATGCCAGATCGCTACATGTGAACAGTCAGGGCCTAACAGACTAACACAGTAGCAATTATAGAAGACGCAGCCCAGCGCCTCAATCACCAAACTTTGCCAGCAGTTCCCACAATCTCAAATAGTAATAGTATAAGGTATGAATCAATGACAGGAAGAAATGCTGCACTGCAGCCCTGCAGTTTTAGCCCGACTGTGGACTGGTGGACTGGAGGACACAAGGGAAAGAGGGACAGACACACACCTGGTGACCTAAAGTGGACTGGATCACTGGGAGACTGGAACTGAGAGCAGCAGCACAGCACTTGATGATGATCAGAAGAACTTCATCCACGTCCAGATGGAGGCAGGCAGGCCAGCGGCTAACAACACCCTCAAGGGTCCAGCTCCTTCCTCAAGTGACAGGCATAGGCAGGAAGCAACACTTCATGGAGGCGGAGGAGCCCACGGAAAAAGAACGGACTGGTGGGCGGAAAAGGCGCCGGCTGCTCCCTCCCGTTTTGCTCAGTGCTGTTGCCTACTGTCCTGGAGACTGTGGCCAGCTTGACAAGACAACCATGTCATATGTAGGTGCCAAGGTGCGGAGGTGGAGCAGCAAGAGCACTGTCATCCAGAGCCTCCCACCACAGCCCAAGCCGAGCCCGACAGCCAGGGCTGGTAATAACAGCAGGCAGCAGCACAACAGTGAATGCCAAGTGCGCTGGCGGCACAGCTGGCCGCCGGCGCCCTTAGTTTAGAAGTTGTGCTCCGCTGCACTGCTTATCTACACTGACGGCCTGGGGGTTATCTGAACCCCCCTGACCCCCCCCTTATCTACATCCCTGCCAGGCTACCCTGTTGCCTAAGAAATACCCAGTGATTGCATGTATGTGGGAGTATGTTACACTGCCTCTGCAAACTCACAATGCAGCACGGCGCCAATCACCAGGCCTGAGCACTGATACCTGGGGCAGGGGAGCATAGTCCTATGTAAGCCTCAACTTCAACTGCTTAGTGAGTTAAATTATAAACTTTCCTTTAATAAAAGGAAGACACAAAGTAAACTAAAAACAAAAATTTAAAGCCCAACACCAGCCAAAACTTTTTACTTTAGTTTTGATGGATTGAAGAAGAGTTAAGCCGTGTACACACAATCGGTTTTACAGATGAAAACAGTTTTCATTGGACAAACCGATCGTGTATGGGCCCCATCGGTCTTTTTTCCATCGGTGTGAAAAAATAGAACATGTTTTAAATTTATCCGATGGGAAAAAAAACGATAGCAAAATCCGATCGTCTGTGTGGAAATCCATCGGATAAAAAACCCACGCATGCTCAGAATCAAGTTGACGCATGCTCAGAAGCATTGAACTTAATTTTTCTCGGCTCATCGGAGTGTTTTACGTCACCGCGTTTGAAACGGTCAGTTTTTTGACTGATGGTGTGTGGGCAAGACCGATGGAAGACAGTTTAATCGGATTTCCGATGGAAAAAACCATCGGATTAGAATCCATAGGATATCCGATCGTGTGTACAGGGCTTTAGACCGTCTTTTGGGTTTTATTGCAGTCTTTGCCTTCCTGCCACAACATGCCCTGTTGTTTTTTGTTCTGGGGCAGGAAATGAGGGGAAGTTTCTCTAGGATTGTCAAAGGTAGCAATAAAAAGCTAAGCAATGTTTTAACCACTCTATTTCAAAACTAGAAAACAAAAATGTGTGCATTAATAGGTTTTAACGTTTATTAAACGTTATTACAAACAATAGTATCCAAAATAGAAACCCATTAGTATTGGTGCCTCAACAAATGTTAAATAAGAATTCCAGGTATGCCATTTTTTACATAGTTAAAATGGTCCAGCTTGGACTAATGTAACTATGCATATTCCATACCTGTGGGATTTCTCTAGAAGCTGGAAAGCACTGTAGTAGGCACCACTACTACAATGATCTCCATTAGCTTCCGGGTCCCGGAGTCGAGCAGTTGCCCTGTTGCTATGAGAACACCGGAGGTCAGCCGCTCAGCACGGTCGCCATTGAGAGAACACTTTGTTCTTTCTCCATTGAATAAAAAGAGTTCTGATTGGACGAGGCAGTGAGACAGGGCAGTGATGTCCAGCTCGCCAACTTGTTCATTCAAAGAACACATTGCATTCATTAAGGAAATGCAAAGCATTCTCTGAATGGTGCCCGTGCCAAGCGGCAGACCGCCCGTGTTCACAATGCAACAGGGCAGCCATTCAGAACCCAGAAGCTAGTAAAGATCGCTGGAGTAGCTGTGTCTACTACAGAGATTCCCCTCTACCTGAGGGATCCCAGTGTAACTATGTCAAAAATGTCACATCTAGGATTTTTATGTATAGTGATTTTTTTTCTTTTTGCTTTGTAGTAGAGTTAAAACGCCTAGCATTTCTATTCTTGCTCCTCGTGTCCCATTAATGAAAATTTCCTTTAAATTCCTGTGCTAGAAGTACAACAGAAAGTGAGAGAAAATCTATACAAATTGAGCGGAATTCTCATGTCCCCACTGGAAGATTTATACCCATTGTTTTGGTAGATATACCGTATATACTCGAGTACAAGCCGAGTTTTTCAGCACATTTTTGTGCTGAAAATGCCCCCCTAGGCTTATACTCGAGTCACCTTTTTTGCACCTGATCTCCCGGATTTGGGGACCCAGTACCAGGCGGCCGCAGGTCCCCCGGACCACAAACTTGGCACACATGTAGCCTCAACTCTTCCTCTACAAGTGTGCAAAGTTTGTTGTCTGGGGGATCTAGGGCCGGGGAGCACCGATTTTTCAAAGCCGGGCACCCCTTCCATAGACTCCCATGTTAAACTGTAATTTCTCCAGTGATTTTGGGGACCTGGTACCGGCCGGTCGTAGGTCCCCTGCACCCGAAACCTGGCAAACATATAGCCCCCATTTCTCCTCTATAAGTGTGCAAAGTTTTTTGTCTGGAGAACCTACGGCCAGGGAGCACCAATTTTTCAAAACCGGGCACCCTTTCCATAGACTCCCATGTTAAACATCAGTCTAGTCATGGGCACAGTGAGGCATGGACACAGTGAGGCATGCACATGGACACAGTGAGGCAAAGTGAGGCATGCAGATGGACACCCTAGGCTTATACTCGAGTCAATAAGCTTTCCCAGTTTTTTGTGGTAAAATTAGGTGCCTCAGCTTATATTCGGGTTGGCTTATACTTGAGTATATACGGTACATATATTTTAACTAGCCTTAAGCTGGCAATACATCAGTATATTTTCATATGAACATTCAGTACAGTACATTCACTGACTTGACCCATGTTGTTCAAAAGTACCTCAAAATTTTGTTTGCTTTTAACATTCGATTTTGGAATGAATGGACTCTCTCAAACAAAAACCACATACACACTTAACCACTTCTCCACCGGGCCTATTCTGTCACTTCTCTCCTTCATGTAAAAATCATAATTTTTTTGCTAGAAAATTTATCAGAACAACATTATATATATTTTTTTAGCAGGCACCCTAGGGAATAAATTGGCAGTCATTGCAACTTTTTATCTTGCACGGTATTTGCGCAATAATTTTTCAAACACCTTTTTTGGGGAAAAAAAAACGGTTTCATGAATTAAAAAATAACAAAACAGTAAAGTTAGCCCAATTTTTTTGTATAATGTGAAAGATGCTGTTACGCCGAGTAAATAGATACCTAACATGTCACGCTTTAAAATTGCGCACACTCATGGAATGGCGCCAAACTTCGGTACTTAAAAATCAGGTTACTATTTTCGAGTTACAGAGGAGATCTAGTGCTAGAATTGTTGCTCGCACTCTACCGCACGCAGCGATACCTCACATGTGGGGTTTGAATGGCGTTTACATATGTGGGTGGAACTTACATGCGTGTTCGCTTCTGAGCGCGAGCTACCGGGGACAGGGGCGTTTTACGTTTTTTTTTCCATTTTATTTTTTATTTTACTGATTTTTTTTTATTTTGACACTTTTTTTTTTTAATCACTTTTTTTCCTATTACCAGGAATGTAAACATCCCTTGTAATAGGAATCATTGTGACAGGTCCTCTTTATGGAGAGATGCAGGGTCAATACGACCCCACATCTCTCCTCCAGGCTGGAAAACATGAGATCGGTGAAAAAAAAAAAACCCACCGATCTCATGCTGACAGCCGCAATTGCGGCTTTGTTTACTTCCGAGTACCGGGCGTGACGTCACAACATCGTGCCCGGAACTCCAATGGTCATAGAGAAATCTCCATGATCTTCATGCGGCGCCGGCCATTTCGTTCCCCGGGCCCCCGATGGCACGGGAGAGCCCGGAGAAGCACCAGATGGCGGCGGGAGGGGGGGGATGTCCCCTTCTGCCGCCTATAAGAAAGATCAAGTGGCGGAACTGCCACTATGATCATTCTTATGGTGCGCAGAATCGCCGGCATGACAGAATGATATCTGAATGATGCCTGCAACTGCAGGCATCATTCAGATATCCCCACTCAAAGTCAAGGACGTCATATGACGTCTTTGGTGGAGAAGTGGTTAAAAATGTGTTGACTGGAAAAAAAAATGTCATCTTGCTTTTGAATTTTATCATCACTGTGGTTAAAAACAAATGCTGATTTGACCCCACTAATGATCAGAAAACATTCTTCAAATGGGAAAAAAAAAAACAACAAAATTCCACTATTGTTTGGCCAGCTTAAGACATTAGATGACAGTCGGTCATGCGATTGAAAAGGTTGTTTTTTTAAATGATCTTACGGCAAACATGCTTCTTAGATGACAGATAACATCTCTACGAAGCAAAAAAAACGGCACACAACCCTGGTATAAGCCTATGGAATGGGAAAGTCTGAGAAAACTTAACCTAGCCAACTTCTACCTACCTCCAGAACAACTGGCTTATATAAAATCAGTCAAGTCACCCAGAAGCCATTTCAAGTAAATATGTAGCTTCAAGCTTTTTGGAAATAAAAATAGTTTTTTTTATAACAGCTTACCTGTAAAATCCTTTTCTTGGAGTACACCACGGGACACAGAGCCTCTATTCATTACATAGTGGTTTGTATAGCTCACCAGAGGTGATTGGACACTGGCACAACCAATGAAGACAAGTTCCCCTATATAACCCCTACCATAAGGGAAGTACCTCAGTTTTTGTAGCAAAGCAGTAAGGATCCCATAAGAAGGGGGGACCTCTGTGTCCCGTGGTGTACTCCAAGAAAAGGATTTTACAGGTAAGCCGTTATAAAAATCCTATTTTCTTTATTGTACACCACAGGACACAGAGCCTCTATTCATTACATGGTGGGACGTCCCAGAGCAATGCTCAATGAGGGGTGGGAGACACAGATCAAGCAGGCCGCTAACGGACAACAAGCCCTATAGTGCTGCCTGCAGCACACTACGCCCAAAGGCGGAATCCTCATGTCCTTTCACATCTATTTGATAGCATTTGGTAAATGTATGGACTGAAGACCAAGTTGCAGCTTTACAGATCTGAGCCATCGAAGCCTGGTGATGCACTGCCCATGAAGCACTTATCGCCCTGGTAGAGTGCGCCTTAACAGAAAAAGGAGGAATCTTGTTCCTTAAACCATAAGCTTGAACAGTTACTTGTCGAATCCAACTAGCAATGGTGGATTTTTATGCCGCTTGGCCCTTCCTGGGACCATCTGGCACAATAAACAAAACACCTGTTTTACGTATCTGAGCCGTTGCCTGCAGATAAACTTTTACTGCTCTCACTACATCTAGAGAGTGCAATAACTTTTCCCCCGCTGTCCGCGGTTCAGGAAAAAAGGAAGGTAAAACAATGTCTTGATTTAAATGAAACGTCGACACCACCTTTGGTAAAAAGGTAGGATGGGGACGTAGTACAATCTTGTCTTTGTGACAAATTAAATAAGGCTCTTTACAAGAAAGAGCTGCTAATTCTGATACTCTCCTAGCAAAGGAGATAGCAATCAAAAAGGCCAATTTCCTGCTCAAAAGAATCAAAGGAATATGGCGGATAGGTTAAAAATGTTGCTTTTGCAAGACTGATAATACTAAATTCAAATCCCAGGGACACAAGGGAGACTTGACTGGCGGATTCAGCCGCAGTACTCCCTGAATGAAAGCCCGAACCAGGGAATGAGATGCCAACGGTGTCTGAAAAAAAAGACTGATAGAGCCGATATTTGACCCTTGATTGTACTGAGGGCTAATTTCATATCCACTCCTAATTGGCAAAAGGCGAGAATCCTACTTATGACATACTTCTGAGGATTCCACCCTCTGGATTCACACCAGGTAACATACACCTTCCACACTCTATAGTAGATAACCTTGGAGGCCGGCTTTCTAGCATTAATGAGCGTGGAAAGAACTGGACCTGAGAGCCCTCGCTTCTTCAAAATGTAGGTCTCAGTAGCCAGAACGTCAAATTTAGCTTTTGTAAGGAAGGGTGGAACACTGGACCCTGTGACAGCAGGTCGTGACGAAGCGGAAGCCCCCAAGGTCTTCCTATTGCCATTTTTATGATCTTGGTGTACCAGGGCCTCGTGGGACAATTTGGGGCCACTAGGAGTACTGGTATTCCCTCCTCCTTGATCCTGCACAGTAATCTCTGTAAGAGAGGGATCTGGGAAATGCATAGATCAGTGAAAACTGATTCCAAGGAATTATCAGAGCATCCGTTCCGTAGGCCAGAGGATCTCTCATCCTGGACACAAAGTTGTCCAAATCCTGTTGAGGCTGGAAGCTACCATGTCTACATCCGGGTCCCCCATCTCTGGCATATGGCCTGAAAGACATCAGGGTGGAGAGACCCCTCTCCTGGCGACAGCTGCTGGAGACTCAGGTAGTCCGCTTGCCAGTTTTCTACCCCTGGAATGAAGATTGCAGAAAGACAAGGAACATGATCTTCTGCCCATGCCAAAATCTGATTCACCCCTTTCTGAACATCCCGACTCCGGGTGCCTCCTTGGTGATTGATATAAGCAACTGCAGTAGCATTGTCAGATTGAATCCGAACAGGGTGGCCCTGTAACCTGTGTGTCCAGTTTCTGAGGGCTAAATATACTGCTCGAATTTCCAATATGTTGATGGAGAGGCTCTTTTCGATCTTGGCCCAGGTTACCTGGGCTGAAGCTTTTTCTAATACTGCTCCCCAGCCCAACAGGCTGGCGTCCGTAGACACCACCTTCCAGGTGACTGGGAGAAAGGATCTTCCTTTCCGCAAGTTCTCGGTCTTTAACCACCAACTGAATGTCATGGATATGCATTAATGTCTGTCTGCCATCTTACCTTCCTCCTCATGTGTTCATCTAGAGACCAGACCTCCTTCACCTGGCTTCCTTTATAATCTCCTCCCAGCCTGACTCCACCCCAGGCCCTATCACTGAACACTATATTAACCTGTGCACTGCAAGCCTGCTTTGCTGATCAACGTGTTTGTTAGGCATTGTGTGTTTGGGTTCCTGCCTGCCGTGTGCTACGTCTGTCTCTCTGTTACGTTATTGGCTTGTCCCCGACCATCCCTGTCTGCTCGTGACCCTTGACCTTCGGCTCGTTCTTCGTTATCCTTGTCTGCTTGTGGCCCCTGACCTTCGGCTTGTTATTCGGTTCTCTCTATCGTGTGCTGCTGCTTCCCCTTATCCTACGGGGCGTGAGCTAGGAAACTCCAGGGGCCGCGACCTGGTCCCAGCCTGCAGCGTAACATCCTCACCACTAGAGGCCCTGGAGAAGACCAGCTGGGTCTTAGACTCCGCGCCCTGGGGAATCTTGGCTCTCGCTTCCGTTGGGATCCCGGTTGTGCTCCTCTGGTCCCGCTTTCCACAACCACCCAGTTTCCTATCCACAGAAGCCAGCCATAGGGTTCACTACCTCGCGGTGCACTCCTGTCCCCCTACGGTGTGCATCTGTCACCTGGCCACAGGTGACCCTGACAGTTTGATCAGCCATGAACCCGGCTGACATCCCGCTTCCCGCGGATGATCCATTGCAGGGCATAGTTCGCAGACTTGAGACCCAGGAATCAAATCAGACCCAGGTGATGCGATTCCTCCAGGATCTGGCTTCTCGATTCGAGCAGCTTCAGGTCTCCTTGGGAACCCCGAATCCGCAACCCCAAGTACAACCAGCGGCTGTACCTATCGCACCAGTCGCAGCCTCACACTCACTAAGATTGCCAGCTCCGTTCCGTTTCTCTGGGGACTCCAAGGCCTGCAGGGGGTTTCTCAGCCAATGCACTATTCATTTTGAGCTTCAGCCTCAAAGCTTCCTATCTGACCGGGCTAAGGTAGCCTATATCATTTCCCTCCTCTCCGGTGAAGCTTTGGCCTGGGCTGCCCCCCTGTGGGAGAGGAACGATCCGGTGGTTTCCAGTCTGTCCGAATTCTTGAAGCTCTTTCGTAATATCTTCGAAGAGCCGGCTCGGGCTTCTTCAGCGGCTAGTGCTGTCTTACGTCTTCGCCAAGAATCTAGTTCAGTGGGGCAATATGCTCTTCAGTTCCGTATCCACACAGCTGAATTGAGCTGGAATAATGAGGCCCTGGTCGCTACCTTTTTACATGGCCTCTCTGACCGAGTGAAAGACGAATTAGCGGGAAGAGCCATTCCCGTCGGTCTGGACGATGTAATTTCATTATGCAACCAGATCGACATTCGTTTTCAAGAGAGGTCCTTAGAAAAAAGACGCCAGCACTCTCTGGGTCCTAGCCAGTCTGAGCTCCCCTCCCTTCATCCCGTGGAGCATCCTCTACCTGCTGAAGAACCTATGCAGCTGGGCCGGACCAGACTAACCCCCGAAGAACGTGCTAGGCGCAGAACTCTGGGCTTGTGCCTCTATTGTGGGGGCAAGGGTCATTTTCGTGACTCCTGCTCGCTTCGTCCGGGAAACGCTCGGGTCTAATACATTTGGAAGGTGGAGTATTGGACCCAGAAACATCACCTTCTCGCCTGCTCTTGCCGGTGTCCCTTCATGTAGGCACTTCTCCTCAGTCAACCCTTGCATACCTGGATTCCGGGGCTGCCGGCAATTTCATGGATTGGAGAACTGCTTCTTCTATGAAGCTTACCCTTTCACCTCTCACTACCCCATTGGTAGTCTCGGCAATTGATGGCACTGTTCTCCCAGGGGGCCCTATTCGCTTCCAGACGCTACCCATTAGGATGTCGGTAGGGATTCTCCACCAGGAGTGGATATCCTTTCTTATTCTACCCAAGGCCTCTACCCCAGTTGTATTGGGCCTCCCTTGGCTACAGCTCCACTCTCCACATGTGGACTGGGTCTCTGGGCAGATCCTGGCCTGGGGTTCCTCATGTTTCTCGTCGTGTCTTCTCAAGGTGACCCCCAAGGAGAGTCTTCCGGTTGCTGCCACTTCTGTTTCTTCTGATCTTCCCGCCGCATACAGCGATTACCGGGATGTGTTCTGTAAAAAATCAGCTGAGGTGCTTCCTCCCCACAGGTCTTTTGACTGTGCTATTGATCTTGTCCCCGGAGCAACTCTACCCAGGGGTCGTACCTACCCTCTGTCCATCCCAGAGACCCAGGCCATGTCGGAGTATGTAGCAGAGAATCTGGAGAGAGGGTTCATCCGGAAATCCTCATCGCCTGCAGGGGCAGGGTTCTTTTTTGTTGCCAAAAAGGATGGTACCTTAAGACCCTGCATCGATTATCGGGGTTTAAATGCGGTTACTATTAAAAATCGATACCCCTTACCCTTAATATCTGAGCTATTCGATAGGTTGAAGGGTGCCTCCATTTTCACCAAGTTGGATCTCAGAGGCGCGTACAATCTCATTCGAATACGGGAGGGTGACGAATGGAAGACTGCATTTAACACTAGAGACGGGCATTACGAATATCTGGTGATGCCTTTTGGTCTGTGTAATGCTCCAGCCGTGTTTCAAAACTTTGTCAATGAAATCTTCAGAGATCTGCTGTACCAGTTTGTTGTCATCTATCTGGATGACATTCTGATCTTTTCTGAAAATCTGCTCGTCCACAGAAACCATGTCCGCACTGTACTTCAACGTCTTAGAGAGAACAATCTCTATGCCAAGCTGGAGAAATGTTCCTTTGAATGTTCTGAGGTCCTGTTTTTGGGGTGCTTTGTCTCATGTTCGGGGCTTCGTATGGACCCTGGGAAGGTCTTGGCTATCACCAACTGGCCTCTTCCTGCTAGCCTCAAGGCCACACAGCGCTTTCTTGGCTTCACTAATTATTATAGGCAGTTCATAAGGAATTACTCTTCCATTGCCGCGCCTATTATCGCTTTGACCAAGAAGGGTGTGAATGCCAGAGACTGGCCTCCCGAAGCTGTCTCTGCATTTCACAACCTGAAACAGGCCTTTGTTTCTGGCCCCCTCTTGAGGAGACCAAATCCTGGGAATGCATTTTTTATTGAAGTGGACGCTTCCTCAATGGGGGTGGGAGCTGTGCTTCTTCAAATCTTTGAGAAGAGACGCCAACCATGTGCGTTCTTCTCCAAAAAAATTTCTCAGGCAGAGAGGAATTATGCCATCGGTGATCGGGAACTTCTCGCAATTAAATTGGCGTTAGAGGAGTGGCGTCATCTCTTGGAGGGTTCCCCTCACTCCATAACGATCTTTACCGATCACAAGAATTTACAGTATCTACAGAATGCTAAACGTCTGAATCCTAGACAGGCCAGGTGGAGTCTCTTCTTTGCCCGTTTTAATTTCACGATTACCTACAAACCTGGTTCCTGCAACGGTCGGGCTGATGCGCTCTCTAGGTCATTTGACACTTTGGACGAGGAGTCCGCCCCTGAATCTGAGCCGATCATTCCCACCTCATGCATTGTTGCCCACTCTACCACCCTGAAGTCTAAAATTCCGCCTGGTAAGACCTTTGTCCCCACTGAGCTAAGAGCTAAGATCCTTCGTTGGGGACATGATTCCAAGGTGGCAGGGCATTCTGGATTCCTCCGATCCTTCCTACTCATCAGTCGTCACTACTGGTGGCCTAATCTCCGCTCAGACGTCAAAGACTACGTTAAAGCTTGTCATGTCTGTGCTCAGTCCAAATCCTCCACACAAGCTCCTGCTGGTCTCCTCATGCCCTTGCCTATTCCTAAGGAACCCTGGGCCCATATTGCCATGGATTTTATCACCGATCTCCCACTGTCTGAGAATAATACAGTCATTTGGGTGGTAATCGATCGATTCTCCAAGATGGCTCATTTTGTTCCTCTTCCTGGTCTTCCTTCTGCCCCTGCCTTGGTTCCCATTTTCATTCGAGAAATTCTCCGCCTACATGGGGTCCCTTCTCATATTGTTTCCGACAGGGGAGTCCAATTCACGTCTCGTTTTTGGAGAGCCTTTTGCAAATCCCTCAATATTGTCTTGGATTTTTCTTCTTCTTACCATCCCCAATCCAATGGACAGACTGAGAGGGTTAATCAGGAGTTAGAGGTCTTTCTTCGCACCTTTGTGTCTTCTCACCATGACGATTGGTCCTCTCTACTCCCGTGGGCAGAATTCTCCCATAACAATCATGTGAATACCAGTTCGCAGAAGACACCCTTTTTCACAGTTTATGGAAAACACCCTCAACTTCCTCTTCCTATGATCTGTTCTCCAGACATTCCAGCTTTGGCTTCGGTTCAGGAGTCTCTCAATTCCGTTTGGGGTCACGTTCATGATTCCCTCCGGGCAGCTGCTGAAAAATTCAAAGGCTTTGCCGACCGCCGCAGGCGTAAACCGCCTTCTCTTCAGCCAGGGGACAAAGTCTGGCTCTCTACCAGGAACATCAAGCTCCGAGTTCCTTCTCTGAAGTTTGCTCCACGATTCATCGGTCCATACACGGTAACTGCTAAACTGAATCCGGTTTGTTTCAAACTCCAGATTCCTAAGAGCCTTAAAATCACTAACTCCTTTCATGTTGCTCTTCTAAAGCCTTTAGTCCTCAATAAATTCTCTCGTCCTCTTCCTACCGTGGCGCCTGTCTCTGAGGATAATCAGGAGTACGAGATCAGTCAAATTCTGGACTCCCGACTCTGTAAAGGCGTTCTTCAGTACCTCGTTCATTGGAAAGGGTTTGGTCCTGAGGAGAGGTCTTGGATCACTGCATCTGAGGTCTTTGCACCTCGTCTGTTAAAGGAGTTTCATCTGAAGTTTCCCTCTAAACCTGGGCCCAGGCGGGGAAGGGGGAGGCCTCGTAAGAGGGAGGGTACTGTCATGGATATGCATTAATGTCTGTCTGCCATCTTACCTTCCTCCTCATGTGTTCATCTAGAGACCAGACCTCCTTCACCTGGCTTCCTTTATAATCTCCTCCCAGCCTGACTCCACCCCAGGCCCTATCACTGAACACTATATTAACCTGTGCACTGCAAGCCTGCTTTGCTGATCAACGTGTTTGTTAGGCATTGTGTGTTTGGGTTCCTGCCTGCCGTGTGCTACGTCTGTCTCTCTGTTACGTTATTGGCTTGTCCCCGACCATCCCTGTCTGCTCGTGACCCTTGACCTTCGGCTCGTTCTTCGTTATCCTTGTCTGCTTGTGGCCCCTGACCTTCGGCTTGTTATTCGGTTCTCTCTATCGTGTGCTGCTGCTTCCCCTTATCCTACGGGGCGTGAGCTAGGAAACTCCAGGGGCCGCGACCTGGTCCCAGCCTGCAGCGTAACATCCTCACCACTAGAGGCCCTGGAGAAGACCAGCTGGGTCTTAGACTCCGCGCCCTGGGGAATCTTGGCTCTCGCTTCCGTTGGGATCCCGGTTGTGCTCCTCTGGTCCCGCTTTCCACAACCACCCAGTTTCCTATCCACAGAAGCCAGCCATAGGGTTCACTACCTCGCGGTGCACTCCTGTCCCCCTACGGTGTGCATCTGTCACCTGGCCACAGGTGACCCTGACACTGAAGCTTTGGCGCACCTGTGGAGACAGGCGCATGGGTAAATCCAGAGCTTGGATTCTCCTGTTCCAGGCAGCTAGGATACTGCCTTGAAGTAGTCTAAATGAAACTGGGCGTAAGGAACAGCCTCGAAAGAGGCCACCATCTTCCCTAATAGCCTCATGCAAAGGCGAATAGATGGCCCCTTCTTTGCCCTGACCCTGTGGATCAATTCTCTTAGAGACTTGACTTTTGGCTCCAGCAGGAATACCCTGCTTTGGGCTGTATCTATGATCATGCCCAAATACTCTACCCTTCTTAGGTCTTGAAGAGAGGATTTCTGTAGGTTTATGATCCATCCTAAATGCTCCAGGTATTTTACTGTATTGAGCACAACGTGATCTAATCCTGCCACTGACTGATCTACCACAAGTAGATCATTTAGATAGGCTGTCACCGCTATGCCCTGTGCCCTCAGATTTGCCAACAGAGGGGCCAGAACCTTTGTAAATACCCGGGGCGCGGTAGCCAAACCAAAGGGCAGAGCCACAAACTGGAAATGGCAATGTTCTACCGCGAACCTTAGGAACTTTTGGTGAGCGGGATGGATAGGCACATGTAAATATGCGTCCTTGATGTCTATAGACACCAAGAATTCTCCGCCTTGTAGGGTGACCACGGATCGAATAGTCTCCATTCGGAAATGGCGAGTGTTCAGAAATTGATTCAGAGATCTTAGATCCAGGATGGGTCTGATGTCTCCATTTGGTTTTGGAACCACAAAGAGGTTTGAGTAAAAAAATCTTGCTTTTTTAGGGGTACTTTCCTGATTACCCCTTGAGACAGCAAGTGATCCAATCCTCTGAAGAAGGATTTTCTCTTTAATGGATCTTTGGAGAGCCTTGAACTTCAGAACCGATAAAATGGGATCTCTCAAAATTCCAGTTTGTACCCTAGGGATACTGCGGAA
This sequence comes from Rana muscosa, assembly GCA_029206835.1. Taxonomy (NCBI): domain Eukaryota; kingdom Metazoa; phylum Chordata; class Amphibia; order Anura; family Ranidae; genus Rana; species Rana muscosa. Next base: position 761,637,070 of record CM055116.1, on the reverse strand, counting down.
ACTACAAACTTGTCCTGGCTTTTTGTTTGCCATGCTGCTGAAAACTGCCTAAGCCGCCCCCCCCCACTCGGCCGAGCGGGGGCGCCTCTTCATAAAGAGGCTTTGGGGTTTTGCTTGTTAGCTCTTTGGCCCAACGGCTTCTTGTTCTTCTGGGCCTGGCTTTCTTTAGCCTTTGTAGCTGGCAGAAAATGCCGTCACCACTGGCTGGAGGCAGATCTTCCGGGAGCCGGGGAGAGAGAACGTTTAAAACAATGACGCTTGTTCTTCTTCTCAGGAATAGAGTCGTTTTACCGCTCAATATCTTTTGAATATATTTTTCTAAGTCATCCCCAAAGAGGCATTCGCCATGAAAGGGGAAACTGGCCAAAAGCTTTTTGCATGGAGCTTCTGCTGACCAATGCTTTAGCCAAAGAATTCTGCGCATTTGCACCAGCTGGAGTGTGAGGCGAGATGCTTGCTGAACAGAATTTCTAATGGCATCCACTGTAAAACATAAGGCTTTAGGCAAACTCTCCCAAAGTTTGATCTGCTCCGGAGGCAGATCCTTCAGCCCCTGTCTTTCTTGTTCCTTTAGAACCTGACACATACCAACTGCCGACACAGCAGGTTGGGCCACTGCACCAGCCGAAAGTAAGATTTCAGTAAAGATTACAATTTCTTTTCAGAAGGATCTTTATATACCTGAGCATTGTCCACAGGACAAGTTAGGTTCTTATTTACAGAAGAAATAGCTGAATCTACAGAGGGCAGACTCCACTTCTTGGTAAATTTCTCCTCCATAGGATAAAGAACTTCAAATTTCCTAGGAGGTGAAAAACGCTTATCTGGATGTAGCCCGTCTGCGTAAATCAGATTCTCCAGTAAAGGATGAACCGGAAAAGAGCATGCAGCCTGCGGGGATTTTAATGAACCCAGGGAGGAGACAGGTGATTCAGTTAACTCTGAAGAGGGTAACTTGGATGTAGAGCGTACTGCTTCCGCCTTACATTGCACCTGTGATTTCAGAACCTGGGAAGCAGAAAAAGGTTCTTCTGATATCCCTGATCCCTCCGACTCCTCATCCCTATCCCCTGAAGGTGTTACATCATCCTCAGATTTTTTTGAAAGGAGATCCAAAACAACAGGAGATCTGCTTTGCTTTTGTGAGGACTTTGCGATTAACGTAGCGATTCTCCCCTCTAAGTTGTTCAGGGCTGCCGCCAAAGTGTCCTCAGCGACATATGCAGGCACAGGCACCACTGGAGAGGCTGCTACTCCTGATAGAGGCAATGGCACATCCTGCATAGGCGCTTCAGATATTACAGGAGAGGAATTTACCGAGAAGGCACAGCTAGAGCCTCCTGTCTCAGACGGCGGTGCTTTTTTGTCTTTTTTAGTCCCTGAATTTCTCCTTAGGGAAGACATATTACTAAGCAAAAGCCAAGGTACCAATATGCATATACTACTGTGCTAGTTCAGCAATTTACCTAAAGTATGCAACTAATAACACACAGTTTCATGCTTTGAGTAGATGTCTTATTTGGGAGTGCTCAGCCAACCACAGAGATCTTACATGCCCTTAAGCTGCTGTCTCACAGTCAAAGGAGGGAGCTCCAGGCTTGTGAGGCTCTCTTTGTAGCTTCCTGCCTGTTCTGGGCGCCGTGGAATAGCGTGCCCGCGCCCGCTCGCGACCCCGCCCTCCTCCTCCTCGTTCACCATAAAGCGCGCCCCAGTGCGCGCGCGACCTAGGGGCTAATGGCGGCGATTTGAAACAAGGGAAGGTTCTCCTGACACCTTGGATGAGAGGAGGGAAGTGGCAGCCGTCCATGGCAGAGCTCTGCAGCGGAGGAGTGTGCTGTCCGAAGGAGCTGACACTGTACTGGAGCCTGGTGAGTGAACACTCAGCTTTACTCCCTCTAGTGGTGGCAAAAGAGAAGACACCTATACAAAATAGGAAAAGTCCTTAAGATTCATGCTTAGGACTCTTTCCTGGCTTACCTTATCCCCGCCGCAGGTCTGTTGAAGACCAGACAGAACCAATCTTCACCCATCACGGCGGGTATGTGTGCCAACCTTCAGGGATATGGGTTCCTACTTAAAGGAGGACTCTTCCCTGGGCCTTGTAAAATACTATTTTAGGACTTTTAGCGTATAGTGTAGCGAAAGTGCTGGACCCTAGAGCGCAGTCCTCCGAAGAGAGACATTACAGGCGACACCTCGTCCACGAGGCCCGGATACCATCCAGGTTTTGGCGTAATAATTTAGGCGTCTTGGATGGACCCGAAAGTGTAGCTCTTTTACCCCCAGAGGGCTTCTTTGGCAGAGCTTCCTTCAGCACATCCTAATCGCGTCCAACACCTTAGACACTGGTGAAAAAACTGAGGTACTTCCCTTATGGGAGGGGTTATACAGAGGGGAACTTGTCTTCATTGGTTGTGTCAGTGTCCAATCACCTCTGGTGAGCTATACAACCCACTATGTAATGAATAGGAGGCTCTGTGTCCCGTAGTGTACGATAAAGTAAGCTACCATATACCATCCACATAACAACATTTTCCTAATTGTATTGGCTGATGTATATATAATGTACGGACAATTATTTACCTGCATGGGAGAATATGGAATATAGTCCATGGACAATTCTCTAAAGGATAAAGCAAAAGTACAAATATTTAATCTTTTTTTTTATATAACAGAGACATAGTAGACAGTTAGGGGTTGATTTACTAAAATTGGTGCACACAGAATCTGGTGCAGCTGTGCATAGTAACCAATCAGCTTCTAGGTTTTAGCCTAGGTTAACACTGACAGCGGGATTGAAATCGTGCGTGTTCGCACAATTTTATTCCCGCATGTCAGTCTAACTTCGAGGGTGATTTCAGAGACATCTGTGCGGGTTCCTGCAAAGATGTCTATACAAATCGCACCCCAAAAGTCGCCAAAAGTAGTTCAAAAACTACTTTTGGGAATTGGTGCAGCGCCACAAATGCAGCGTTGCATCGATTCGAACGGTGCCATTGCAACAGCCACAAGTTTGGCATGCGATTTGACAAATTGCATCAATGTGAACCTAGGCTTATTGTCAAAGCTTAATTGAACAATCTCAAGTTGAAAACTGATTTTTTACTATGCACAGCTGCATCAGATTATATGTGTAACAGTTTTAATAAATCTCCCCCTTGCAGTCATAAAATGATCTGGGGGAAAAAAAAAAAAAAGGAGGGGTTTACATCAACCCCAATAATATAGGTAGGTGTGTTACACAAAACCTGTCAGTACTTCATATGGCAACACTACAAAACGGTTACAAAACAGATGCCCTAGCATACCTTTTTAGACATGTTCTTCTGCATTTAGGCTGCCCACAAATCTGAGACACTGCAACATGCAAATGTCAACACTTTTTGATAGTAAAGAAGGTAATGGAGGGGACTATCAAATTCTCATCACTATCAGGAAGCGATGAAATATAGATGCACAATATATATATATATATAAAAATACATATACACACACACACACACACACTCTCTCTGAAAAACTAAGTACACCCCGTGCAAATTGTTAACTTTTTCCATGTATTTGAACAGGCAAACATTAGATCGCTATTTAAACACTGCCTATAGATAAAATGTAACATACTTGAAAAAGAACACAAGAAAATGTCCTTTTTAATAATTTACTCACCTAAATTATCAGTAGATGCTATGGTGTACTGTGGAAAAAGAGTAAGTACACCCTTGCCATGAAAAGCTGGTATTTCCCCCTGTAGCAGAAATGACAGGGTAATTTTGTGCAAGTATCCACCAGTCTCTGACATAGACTGGTGGGTACTTCAGTTTAGATGCCTTCCCCATGCAAAATCCCTTTATTTGCAAGAAGTTTGTGGGTTTCTGTGCACAAAATGCCCGTTTCAATAACCCCCCTAGAAATTGTTATTGGAAATCAAATAGGGGATTTGACTGGGGTAGTCCATAACTCTTTTTTTCGAACCATTCCTTGCTAGTGTGCATCAGACCATTATGTTGGAAGACCCATTTTTAGTTCAACATAAACTTTTGTACAAACGATTTTACAGGCTTTGAAGCAGCACAGCAAAACGGTCCTCAGTTTACGACAAACAGGCCTTCTGTTACTGTGACCAGACTGATTTTTTTTTTGATTGATCTGTCTTCAGTACATAGTTCCAAGAGGCCAGAATAGGATAGTCTTGATGTAATCTTCTTTTTGGTAAACAAAGACTTTTTCTTCACACGCGTATTATGCAGGGTAAATTGGTGCAACCTCTTATGGATTTCAAATGTGTGCGCTTTGACCCAAAAGGTTGCAGGAGTTACCTAAACACCCCACAATAAAATTTGAGGATTCTTCTTCTGCCATTACACAGCCTGCTCTTGAGCTGAATTTGCTAGGGTGGCCAGACCTGAAAAAATTATCAGTTATTTGAAATCTTTACCACTTAAAGAATATTTTGATTACAGTGGAACAATTGATTTCAAATTGATTTTGTGATTTTTGTAAATTCCTTGTCAGACTCATAGCCATCCGCAACTTTCTTTCTGAGGACCTTAGCCAGCTCTATTGTTTGGCAAGACAACAACACACATGTCAAAAACAGAGAACACCAGACCTTAGATATCCGAGTTTAAAATAAGACATGTTCCACCTGCAAACTCCTAAGGAACCTAATCTGGAACAATTCCATATAACAAATTAAAATGAAAAGGAATACACCATATTAATTTTGTGTACCATTTGTTAAGGTTAGGGATGAGCTCGGTGTTCGAGTCGAACATACATTCGACTCGAACATCGGCTGTTCGATCGTTCGCCGAACAACGAACGATTTGGGCCGTTCGCGCCTAATTCGCGGCCCACAATGCACTACGCCATTGCAGTGTCATCCAGGCGCTGTAAATGGCCAAGCATGCACTGTGACCCCGCATGCTTGGCCAATCACAGCGCCGGCAGCGAGGAGAGCAATGATTGGCCACAGGCAGGATGCCTGTGGCCAATTATTGCTGAGGGTGTTTAGTACACGCCCCACACTATAAAAGGCCGCCAGCACGGCGGCCTAGTGTAGTGTGTTCCGGAGCAGGGAAAGAGAAGCATAGGCAGGGACAGTGACATTTTTTTTTTCTTGCTTAACCTGGATTCCTTTAGTTTAGGGAAAGAGAAGGATAGGTAGGGAGAGTGTCAGTCTGTTTTACTGTGCTAAACCTTGTTTGTAGGGACAGGGAAGGACAGTGAGGGAAATTCTCATTGTGCTATACTGTGCTAAAGCATTCCTCATCAACCATCTTTAAAAAAAATTTTTTATAGGGACAGAAAACTATAGGATAGGGAGAGTGTCAGTGTGTTTTACTGTGCTAAACCTTGTTTGTAGGGACAGGGAAGGACAGTGAGGGAAATTCTCATTGTGCTATACTGTGCTAAAGCATTCCTCATCAACCATCTTTAAAAAAAATTTTTTATAGGGACAGAAAACTATAGGTAGGGAGAGTGTCAGTGTGTTTTACTGTGCTAAACCTTGTTTGTAGGGACAGGGAAGGACAGTGAGGGAAATTCTCATTGTGCTATACTGTGCTAAAGCATTCCTCATCAACCATCTTTAAAAAAAAAAAAATTATAGGGACAGAAAACTATAGGTAGTGTGGGGGGGTTAGCTCGGCAGCGGGTGTGTGTGATCCCCTGGATGGGCTCCCCACACAAAAACAGGCCCAGCAGACGGAGGTTGTGGTTTTCAAGATCAAAAAGGTGCGGTTTATTTCTCTATTTACAGTGACAAAAAACACAGCAAAGCAAAAAGAAACATAAACAAAATAAACCCTGGTCAGCTTGACCTCTGACTAAACATGCAGGTTTCCTAACTAACAACTGGGATCAGCCTGGTGCTGTCCTAGTCCCTAAGTCCCTGGTTTAGTAAATGTCCAAACAAATAGCCACACAGGCTTTGTCTCACCGCACAGGGGTTCACTCTCCCTAGACAGTCCACACAGGTCTGGGTCCAGGCATGAGCAAACACCTAATGAATCTGGGAGTTTTTATAGAGGCCTTAAACGAGCTGACAAGCTTCAGCTGGTCTCATCAACTCCCTGCCTGCACGACGCCCACCCCTCTCCCTAGAGGTATGAATCATCCATGAGCCCACTAGCCTCAGCTGGGCTTCATCAACTCTCTCCCTAGTTGTATAAGTCGGCATAAAGCCTGAATCTGGGAGAAATATACCTACCCCCCTGGATGCAACCAGGTGACTTTACCTTCCTGCTGTCACATACCCCCCCCCTCTTGTTTTAACCTTGGGGTTGGAACACCAGCAATCAGGCATTCATGTACTCGAGACAAAGCATCCACATTCCCCATTTGAACGCCAGGGCGATGCTTTACTGTGAAGTTGAATTCCTGTAGGGCCAGGAACCACCTATTCACTCTTCTATTTGTCTCCTTGTTTTGAGCCATCCACTTTAACGGAGCGTGATCCGTAACCATGTCAAAGTGCCTACCTAGCAGGTAGTACCGAAGGGAATCTAGAGCCCACTTCACCGCTAAACACTCCTTTTCAACCGTGGCGTAATTTACCTCATGGGACTTCAATTTCCTGCTGAGGTAAATGACTGGGTGCTCTTCCCCGTTCCAGACCTGGGACAATACTGCTCCTAACCCCACATCTGACGCATCACTTTGTACGACAAAGTCTTTAGAGAAGTCGGGTGAGTACAACACTGGCTGGCTACATAAGGCTTGTTTCAAGAATTGGAATGCTGCCTCAGCCTCGGGGGTCCATTTAATCATGACCGACCCTTTCCCTTTCGTCAGGTTGGTTAGGGGCACAGCCTTAGAAGCAAAGTGGGGAATGAAGCGCCGATAATAACCCGCGATTCCCAGAAAGGCTCGTACCTGCTTCTTGCTGTTGGGACGTGGCCAACTCTGGATGGCCTTGACTTTGTTGAGTTGGGGTTTTATTACTCCCCTGCCAATGGTGTACCCAAGATATTTGGCCTCCTCCTGCCCAATGGTACACTTCTTGGGGTTAGCCGTAAACCCCGCTTCCCGGATAGAGTCTAGGACTGCTTGCACTTTTGGCAGATGTGAGGCCCAATCTGTGCTATGGACAATTACGTCATCCAGGTAAGCCGCAGCATACTTCCGATGGGGCCTCAGTATCTGGTCCATTTTCCGCTGGAATGTGGCCGGCGCATTCTGTAACCCGAACGGCATTCTCTTATATTGGAACGCCCCGTCTGGGGTTACAAATGCGGTTTTCTCTTTGGCCGACTTGGCCAGGGGAATTTGCCAATACCCTTTTGTGAGGTCAAGAGTCGTCATGTATCGGGCTGTTCCCATCCGGTCGATCAACTCATCTATACGTGGCATGGGGTAGGTGTCAAATTTTGTAACTTTGTTCAACTGACGAAAATCGTTACAAAATCGCCAGCTCCCATCCGGTTTAGGCACCAACACAATGGGACTAGACCAATCACTTTGGGACTCCTCTATCACCCCTAAGTTCAGCATTTTCTGTACTTCCTCCCGTATTGCCTCCCGTCGGGCCTCTGGGATCCGATAGGGTTTTAACTTCACCCTTTCACCGGGCGGGGTAATAATATCATGCTCTACCCCAGATGTTTGTCCCGGCAGCTCAGAGAACACCTCCTTGTTGCGAAGCACAAACTCCTTAACCTCCTGTTGTTGGGGTTGTGACAAGGTGGCTGCTATTCCAACCTCCGGAATCACGCAACCAGTTTGAGCTGGTGACCAAGTTTCTGCGACTAGGGACTCTCTATCCCTCCAGGCTTTCAACAGATTAACGTGATAGATCTGTTCGGGCTTTCGCCTTCCTGGTTGTCTGACCTTGTAATTCACTTCGCTCACTTTTTCCATTATCTCGTAGGGGCCTTGCCATTTGGCAAGGAATTTACTTTCAACCGTAGGGACAAGTACCAATATCCTATCCCCCGGGGAAAAGGTACGGGTCTTGGCTCCACGGTTGTACACTCTCTGCTGTGCCAACTGCGCTTGGGCCAAATGTTCCTTCACGATGGGCATTACCTGTGCAATTCGATCTTGCATCAGGGCGACATGCTCAATCACACTCCTGTGGGGAGAACTCTCACTTTCCCAAGTTTCCTTGGCAATATCCAACAGCCCTCTTGGGTGTCTCCCATACAGTAACTCAAAGGGGGAGAATCCCGTAGAGGATTGGGGCACCTCCCTAATAGCAAACATCAAATAAGGAAGTAGACAGTCCCAATCCTTTCCATCTCTATCCACCACTTTCTTCAACATTTGTTTTAGGGTTTTGTTGAATCTTTCAACCAGCCCATCGGTTTGGGGGTGATACACAGACGTACGCAATTGCGTCACTTTGAACAATTTACACAGCTCTTTCATAACCCGGGACATAAAGGGTGTACCTTGGTCCGTAAGCAGTTCTTTACAAATACCCACCCGGCTAAAAACAAGAGATAGCTCTTTGGCTATGGTTTTGGCCGAGGTATTTCGGAGAGGGATCGCTTCTGGATAACGGGTGGCATAGTCCATTATAACTAATATGTACTGGTGCCCCCTAGCGGACTTGATTATAGGACCTACCAAATCCATTGCGATCCTCTCAAACGGGACCTCAATGATGGGTAGAGGGACCAGCGGGCTACGGAAATGTGGCATCGGGGCCGACCTCTGACACACAGGGCAGGAGGAACAATAATTTTCTATGTCCTTCATCACCCCAGGCCAATAGAATCTCTGTAATACCCTCTCTCGGGTTTTCTCTGTCCCCAGATGAACTCCAAGAATGTGCCCATGGGCCAACTCCAACACCAACTTCCTGTAAGGTTTGGGCACCACAAGCTGCTCAACGGTTTCTTCTGCCCTTTTTGCCACCCGATACAGTAGGTCCTTCTCTACGCTGAAGTATGGGTAAGTGCAGGTATTATCTGGGTTCACTAACTCGCCATCTATTTCCACTACGTTTTCCCGTGCCTTTATTAGGGCGGGGTCTTTTAACTGTTCTGTGGCAAAATTTTCCCTGTGAACCTCAAGATCAGAAAACTCCACAGACGGTAGGTTTTCGTCTGAGGAGGTGGGCTCCTCTCCAGTTTCTTGAGTCTCGCCTGCCAATACTGACAAGGGAAATTCTGGAGAGTCCTCACACTCAATTCTGGAGAGTTCTGGCTATCACCTTCCTGGTACATAGGGGCACCAGTGGGGGGCTCAGGATCATCCCACAGTTCCCAGAACTTCGGAAAATCCCTTCCCACAATGGCATCATGCGGTAATTGAGATACTAACCCCACTGGATGAGAGAGGGTACCTTTGGGGGTCTTGAAACACACTGTAGTCACTGGATACTCTCGGGTGTCCCCATGCACACAAATAACAGCTACCTTGCTATTCCCAGAGACCTCTGTTTTAACTAATTCAGCCTTTATCAGGGTCACAAGGCTACCTGAATCCAGTAATACCACAACATTTCTACCATTAATACACATTTTGCATAAATGTTTCTCAGTTCCCCGAATGGCAGTGCATGCGACTGTCGCACACAGCGACTGACGTCTGTCCGTCAGAAAGTCACATTGCATGGGTTCCTCCACAACCAGGCAATTTGCTGCAATATGTCCCGCTTGCCGGCAGCGGTAGCAAACAATCCATTTGGCTGCCTCTTGAGCCCCTGACTTCCCAGGCTGTTCTCGCCAAACTTTGGGTAGAGCTCCCACCCTCTCACTCTCTCCACCCTCACCCCTTGGAATCCTCTTATCCGCCCCTGGGGATGGTCTGGTCTTAGGGTGGAAAGTCCGAGAGTCTCTGGAAGAGGCCGTCAGGTTCTCTGTAGCCAAGTATTTCTCTACACGATCCACAAGACCACCGGCCGTCTCTGGGTCTCCATGGCTTACCCACTTTTGGATGGCAGTAGGAAGAGCTCTCAAAAACCGATCCATTACAACACGTTCCACAATCTCTGGTGCGGACAAAGTCTCTGGCTGTAGCCACTTCCTGCTCAGGTGAATGAGATCATACATTTGAGACCTGGGGGGTTTTCCAAGCTGGAAAGTCCAGTTATGCACACGCTGAGCCCGGACAGCCAGGGTGACACCCAGCCTTGCCAATATTTCAGCTTTTAGCATCACATAGTCTTTTGCTTGGTCAGGCTCTAGGTCATAGTAAGCCTTCTGCGATTCACCAGTTAACAGAGGAGCCACCAGTCCAGCCCACTGCTCCTCAGGCCACTTTTCTCTTTCAGCAGTCCTTTCAAATGTGGTCAAAAATACCTCTGGATCATCCTCTCCAGTCATTTTTGTCAATAAACGACTCACCCCAAAGGATGCGGTATTAGTGGGACGGCTTTCCTCACTGGTCTGCGGACGTTGCTGCATTACTGCTTCCATTTGTTGTAGTCTCTGCTCTTGCTTCTGTAACAGGTCTATGAAGCGGGCCTCAGATTGCTGCTGGGCTGCAAGGCTCTGTTGATGAGCTTGCTGCTGGGCTGCGAAGCTCTGTTGTTGAGCTGCAAGGCTCTTTTGCAAACCTGCATTTGTCTGCTGTTGATTGGCATTTGCTAGAGCCAGCTGTTTCAGTATCTCCTCCATGCTGGCTTAAAAAAAAACTGCCCGCATTCTCCACCAACTGTGGGGGGGTTAGCTCGGCAGCGGGTGTGTGTGATCCCCTGGATGGGCTCCCCACACAAAAACAGGCCCAGCAGACAGAGGTTGTGGTTTTCAAGATCAAAAAGGTGCGGTTTATTTCTCTATTTACAGTGACAAAAAACACAGCAAAGCAAAAAGAAACATAAACAAAATAAACCCTGGTCAGCTTGACCTCTGACTAAACATGCAGGTTTCCTAACTAACAACTGGGATCAGCCTGGTGCTGTCCTAGTCCCTAAGTCCCTGGTTTAGTAAATGTCCAAACAAATAGCCACACAGGCTTTGTCTCACCGCACAGGGGTTCACTCTCCCTAGACAGTCCACACAGGTCTGGGTCCAGGCATGAGCAAACACCTAATGAATCTGGGAGTTTTTATAGAGGCCTTAAACGAGCTGACAAGCTTCAGCTGGTCTCATCAACTCCCTGCCTGCACGACGCCCACCCCTCTCCCTAGAGGTATGAATCATCCATGAGCCCACTAGCCTCAGCTGGGCTTCATCAACTCTCTCCCTAGTTGTATAAGTCGGCATAAAGCCTGAATCTGGGAGAAATATACCTACCCCCCTGGATGCAACCAGGTGACTTTACCTTCCTGCTGTCACAGTAGGGAGAGTGTCAGTGTGTTTTACTGTGCTAAACCTTGTTTGTAGGGGCAGGGAAGGACAGTGAGGGAAATTCTCATTGTGCTATACTGTGCTAAAGCATTCCTCATCAACCATCTTTAAAAAAAAAAAATTATAGGGACAGAAAACTATAGGTAGGGAGAGTGTCAGTGTGTTTTACTGTGCTAAACCTTGTTTGTAGGGACAGGGAAGGACAGTGAGGGAAATTCTCATTGTGCTATACTGTGCTAAAGCATTCCTCATCAACCATCTTTAAAAAAACAAATTTATAGGGACAGAAAACTATAGGTAGGGAGAGTGTCAGTGTGTTTTACTGTGCTAAACCTTGTTTGTAGGGACAGGGAAGGACAGTGAGGGAAATTCTCATTGTGTTATACTGTGCTAAAGCATTCCTCATCAACCATCTTTAAAAAAAATTTTTTATAGGGACAGAAAACTATAGGTAGGGAGAGTGTCAGTGTGTTTTACTGTGCTAAACCTTGTTTGTAGGGACAGGGAAGGACAGTGAGGGAAATTCTCATTGTGCTATACTGTGCTAAAGCATTCCTCATCAACCATCTTAAAAAAAATAATAATTATAGGGACAGAAAACTATAGGTAGGGAGAGTGTCAGTGTGTTTTACTGTGCTAAACCTTGTTTGTAGGGACAGGGAAGGACAGTGATGGAAATTCTCATTGTGCTATACTGTGCTAAAGCATTCCTCATCAACCATCTTTAAAAAAAAAAAAAAATTATAGGGACAGAAAACTATAGGTAGGGAGAGTGTCAGTGTGTTTTACTGTGCTAAACCTTGTTTGTAGGGACAGGGAAGGACAGTGAGGGAAATTCTCATTGTGCTATACTGTGCTAAAGCATTCCTCATCAACCATCTTTAAAAAAAAATTTTTATAGGGACAGAAAACTATAGGTAGGGAGAGTGTCAGTGTGTTTTACTGTGCTAAACCTTGTTTGTAGGGACAGGGAAGGACAGTGAGGGAAATTCTCATTGTGTTATACTGTGCTAAAGCATTCCTCATCAACCATCTTTAAAAAAAAAAAATTATAGGGACAGAAAACTATAGGTAGGGAGAGTGTCAGTGTGTTTTACTGTGCTAAACCTTGTTTGTAGGGACAGGGAAGGACAGTGAGGGAAATTCTCATTGTGCTATACTGTGCTAAAGCATTCCTCATCAACCATCTTTGAAATCCTTGTTTTTTGGACAGTCAGGGAAATTGTCATTGTGCTATTCTGTGCGAAAGCAATCATCCTCAACCATATTTAGAAATCCTTAAGTAAAGGGACAGAGAAGGACACCTGAAGGTAGCCCTTATTGCTTTTTTTCTCATCTCCCTGCAGGCCATCCATTAGAATGTCTGGAAGGCAAACAAGGAGAGGCAGACAGTCAGGAGGCAATAAAAGAGGGCAAGCAGGCTCTGTGTCTGGGGGCAACAGTGCTGGTCGTGGACGCGGTGCATTGTCATCAGCACATGGCCATGGGACACGCTTGTCCTTCTTTTCGGCAGCTGGACATGTTGAGCCACATCATGCCGAAGACTTGGTAGAGTGGATGACCAAGCCCTCCTCCTCCTCCTCATCCTCTCTCACCCAGGCTCAGGGTACTGGCAAAGCAGCTGCCAAAGCGTCCTCTTCCCTGGTATCAATGTCAGACTCATCATCAGTCACTCCTTCCCTAGACCCACCATGTCCTGCTCCTGAGGAGTCCCCCGAACTGTTTGAGCACAGTGTTGGGTACATGCTCCAGGAGGATGCCCAGCGTTTCGAAGGGTCTGATGATGAAACCCAGCTAGAGGAAGGCAGTAGCGTGAGAGCAGACAGAGGGGATGCTCAAGAAGGACACCAATCTGGCAGTCATGTTCCAGCAGCTGCAGCATACTGCCAGATTGGCTCCAGTGATGAGGAGGGAGGGGATGATGAGGTCACTGACTCCACGTGGGTGCCTAATAGGAGAGAGGAGGAGGAGGAGGATCAGGAGGAGGCACATCTCCAACGAGGCAGGATGCCCTTTGGTGGCCAGCGTAAGGGCAGTACACCGACGGAATCACACCGCAGAGCTCCGCCTGTGCAGGGCGCTGCCTCTGCCCGTCATTCAAAAAGTTCTTTGGTGTGGGCCTTTTTTGAGGCTAGTGCATCAGATCGCACAGCTGCTGTTTGCAACATATGTCTCAAGCGTATATTGCGTGGCCAAAACATCAGCCGCTTGGGTACCACATGCCTGACCAGACATATGTTGACCTGCCATGCAGCTCGTTGGCAAGCCTACCTCAAAGACCCACACCAAAGAACAAAGCGGACCTCTCCTTGCACCGCATCAGCTGGGATCTCCAACCCCACTATAACTTCAGTCCTCTCTGAAACATGCACTGAGAGGAATGAAGGTGTAGAATTAGGTGTGTCACAGCCAAGTACTTGCGGCCACTCTGCTAGCAGTACACCGACGTCCGATTCTAGCAGGCAAATTTCCCTGCCCCAGCTGCTGGACCGTCGAAAGAAGTTCACTCCCAGCCATCCACATGCCCAGCGGTTGAATGCTAGCTTGGCTAAATTGCTAGCGCTTCAACTGCTGCCTTTTCAGTTGGTAGACTCGGCCCCCTTCCGTGAGTTTGTGCAATGTGCGGTTCCTCAGTGGCAGGTTCCCAAACACCACTTTTTCTCACGGAAGGCTATTCCGGCTCTCTACCGGCATGTGGAAGGCAATGTCTTGGCCTCGCTGGACAGGGCGGTCAGCGGTAAGGTGCATATTACCGCTGACTCATGGTCCAGCAGGCATGGACAGGGACGTTACCTTTCTTTCACGGCCCATTGGGTCACTCTTTTGGCAGCTGGGAAGGATGCAGGACAAGGTGCAGTAGTGTTGGAGGTTGTTCCACCGCCACGCCTCCAAAATGCTACTACTGGTTGTGACACACCTCTCTCCTCCACCCCCTCCTCTTCTTCTTCCTCCATGGCCTCTTCCTGTGCTTTGTCCTCTGAACCAGCGGTGCTCCGTAGGCGTTCAAGGGGCTACGCAAGTACGCAGGCAAAAAGATGCCATGCCGTGCTTGCGCTGGTGTGTTTGGGGGACAGAAGCCACACTGGGGCAGAGGTCCCGTCTGCTCTGCAGGGCCAGGCCGAGAGGTGGCTGACGCCACGCCAGCTTAAGCCAGGAATGGTGGTTTGCGACAATGGCACCAACCTCCTCTCCGCCCTCCGACAGGGACAACTGACCCATGTGCCCTGTGTGGCTCACGTCCTTAACCTGGTGGTGCAGCGGTTCTTGGGCAGGTACCCGGGCTTACAGGATGTCCTGAGGCAGGCCAGGAAAGTCTGTGTGCATTTCCGCAGATCTTATAATGCCAGTGCTCGCCTGGCTGAGCTGCAAAAGGAGTTGAACCTGCCCAAGAACCGCCTTATATGTGACATGCCCACCAGGTGGAACTCAACGTTGGCCATGCTGCAGCGGCTGCACACGCAGCAGAGGGCCATCAATGAGTACCTGTGCGACTACGGCACCAGGACAGGGTCAGGGGAGCTTGGTTTTTTTTCTCCACGCCAGTGGGGCATGATCAGGGATGCATGCACTGTCCTGGCACCATTTGAGGAGGCCACGAGGATGGTGAGCAGTGACAGTGCATGCATCAGTGACACTGTACCTCTTGTCCACCTGTTGGAGCACACGCTGCGTGGAATAATGGACAGGGCACTTGAGGCAGAACAGAGGCAGGAAGAGGAGGACTTCCTTGCCTCTCAAGGCCCCCTTTACCCAGACAGTGTTCCTTCTGTCCCACCCATCGCACAGGAAGAGGACGAGGAGGAGGAGGAGGAGGAGGAGGAGGAGGATTGTGTCAGCATGGAGGTGGAGCCTGGCACTCAGCAGCATCAACAGCAGCAGTCTTTTAGGGATGATTTACAGTCCCAAGAAACCTGTGGACTTGTACGTGGCTGGGAGGAGGTGGCTGCGGATCATGTCGTCCTTAGAGACCCAGAGGACTCCGGACCGAATGCCTCAGCTAACCTACGCTGCATGGCCTCCCTGATCCTGCAAAGTCTGCGGAAGGATCCTCGTATTCTTCGGATCAAGGAGAGGGACCATTACTGGCTGGCCACTCTCCTTGATCCACGGTACAAGGGTAAGGTTGCGGACCTTATGTTACCGTCGCAGAGGGAGCAGAGGATGAGACAACTCCGGGAGGCCTTGCAGAAAGGTCTGTGCAACGCGTTCCCAGAGACTGGGAGGTTACAAACTCCTGGTCCTGGACAACGAGTTGCTGAGGCTTTGGCCAGTCAAAGAAGGAGCGGTGGGGAAGGTGGCCGTCTGACCGATGCGTTCAGACAATTCTTTAGTCCGCAGCCCCAAAGTATGATCGGTTCCAGCAACCATCGCCAGCGTCTGATAAACATGGTGCAGGAATATCTAGGGGCAAGGTCAGACTTGGACACCTTCCCCACCGAAAATCCTCTGGCTTACTGGGTCTTGAGGATGGATCACTGGCCAGAGCTTGCACAGTATGCAATTGAACTACTGGCCTGTCCTGCATCCAGCGTTCTTTCGGAACGCACATTCAGTGCTGCTGGAGGATTTGTCACGGATCACAGGGTGCGCCTGTCCACCGACTCGGTTGATCGACTGACTTTCATCAAGATGAACCAGTCTTGGATCACCACCAGCTACCACACACCTGATGCTGATATAACAGACTAATTGATTTTAACATGTCACATCCCTTCAAGACTGATGCTGATGCTGAGTGCCTGTGCTGTTATGTTGACTGGCTATCCTCCTCCTCCGAGTCCTCAATGATACGATTGATGATGATAGCTTGGAAGATCATTTTTGTTTATGGGTGCCGCCACCAGTGCCTAACGCCCAATTTTTCAGCCCCTGTTTAACAGGGGCGTGTAATTACAATTTTTGAAGCAATACTTTGCAACAGGGCTCATTGCTGTGCTCCAAGTACAGTATCTGTGAGGGGTTGCAGTGTTGTGCCACCAGTGCCTAAGGCCCAATTTTTCAGCCCCTGTTCAAACAGGGGCATGTAATTACAATTCTTGATCTAATAATTCACAGCAGGGCCCATTGCTGCACCCACCAAGAGTAACTCTGAGGGCTTACAGTGTTGTGGCAACGCAACCACCACCACCACCACGAAAGGCCCAATTTTTCAGCCCCTGTTCAAAAGGGGCATGTAATTACAATTCTTGATCTAATAATTCACAGCAGGGCCCATTCCTGCACCCACCAAGAGTAACTCTGAGGGCTTACAGTGTTGTGGCAACACCACCACCACCACCACCACCACGAAAGGCCCAATTTTTCAGCCCCTGTTCAACAGGGGCATGCAATTACAATTCTTGATCTAATAATTCACAGCAGGGCCCATTGCTGCACCCACCAAGAGTAACTGTCAGGGCTTACAGTGTTGTGGCACCAGCACCACCATCAAAGGCCCAATTTTTACTACCACTGTTCAACAATTATATGTAATTACAATTCCTGATATAATAGTTGACAGCAGGGCGTTCCAGCACCCACCAAGAGTAACTGTGAGTGCTTACAGTGTTGTGCCAACACCAACAACTAAGGGGCCTATTTCTGCAGAGTATATACGGCAGGTCCCTACTTTCAAACATCCAACTTACAAACGACTCCTACTTGCAAACGCAAGAAGACAACAGGAAGTGAGAGGAAATCTACCCCTAGGAAGGAAAATTCTCTCCTGTAAGAATTAATATGGGAGAAAGGTGTCTCCTCTGTACTGATGCTTTATCACCAATCCTTGTTTCAAGAAAAACACCACATTTCAAAAACAGTTGTCATTGGGACGGAAAGTGAGGGGAAATGTTCTGAACAGGGGCACAGACAGCAAAACAAATGTTACAGGGGTGATAACCCTTACCTATGTTTTCCAAAAAGTTTAAAAATAGATTTTTGGGCTGGAGCTACACTTAAACAATGTACCTGTTCAAAATTACAAACAGATTCTACATAAGAACAAACCTACAGTCCCTGTCTTGTATGCACCGCCTGTATACGGCTGGTCAGAGTATATAGGGCCTTTTTTATTTTATGTGCGGGGTTCCCCTTAATATCCATACAAGACCCAAAGGGGCTGGTAATGGGCTGGGGTAGGGGGGGGGGGTCATGGGGTAGCTATGCCATTTTTCTTAAAGATTTTCATCCATATTACCGGGACCAGACATTACATTAAAGCCGCAAGCAGTTTTAAATGGCTTTTTTTTTCCTTTAGAAGTGTCATTTTGTGCAGGGACAGTTCTAAACACGGGAAACACGTGGCACTTCACAGGCATACTTTAGACACCCCCCAGGTACGATATTTAAAGGAATATTTGACTTTTTTTTTTTCACTTTATGCATCATTAAAATGACTACTCCCGAAAAACGACCGTTTTTAAAACTTCTTTTTGCATTGATACATGTCCCCTGGTGCAGAACCCGGGTTCCCAAACCCTTTTTAGGACAATAACATGCATAATAGTCGTTATAATTAGCACTTTAGAATTCGAACGTTCGCATCCATTGTATTTAATAGGGTTCTAATGTTCGTACAAACTTTCGGTCCGTTCGCGGGTTCTGGTGCGAACCGAACCCGGGGGTGTTCGGCTCATCACCAGTTAAGGTATATCACCTTTATCTGCCGGCACCATTTGAATCAAGAGCCAATGTTTGCCTGTTCAAATATGTTAAAAAAGTCAATTTCCATGAGGTTTACTTACATTATTCAGATGAATATATGAATGTGATATACCGTATTTGCTGGCGTATAAGACGACTGGGAGTATAAGACGACCCCCTAATTTTCCAGATAAAATTTGGGTTTTGGGATATACTCGCCGTATAAGACGACCCCCGCTTCCGACTAGCCATGCCTCACTGTGCCATTGCATACCTCACTGTGCCCCATTGCATACCTCACTGTGCCCCATTGCGATCCTCACTGTGCCTCATTGCGATCCTCACTGTGCCCCCATTGCATGCCTCACTGTGCCCCCATTGCATGCCTCACTGTGCCCCCATTGCATGCCTCACTGTGCCCCCATTGCATGCCTCACTGTGCCCCCATTGCATGCCTCACTGTGCCCCATTGCATTCCTCACTGTGCCCCCATTGCATGCCTCACTGTGCCCCCATTGCATGCCTCACTGTGCCCCATTGGGATCTTTACTGTGCCCCATTACATGCCTCACTGTGCCCCCATTGCATGCCTCACTGTGCCCCCATTGCATGCCTCACTGTGCCCCCATTGCATGCCTCACTGTGCCCCCATTGCATGCCTCACTGTGCCCCCATTGCATGCCTCACTGTGCCCCCATTGCATGCCTCACTGTGCCCCCATTGCATGCCTCACTGTGCCCCATTGCATGCCTCACTGTGCCCCATTGCATGCCTCACTGTGCCCCATTGCATACCTCACTGTGCCCCCATTGCATACCTCACTGTGCCCCCTACCTTATCCCTGGCATGTAGAATCTCGTCAGACCGCGGCCGTCCATTTTTCAAAAGCCGCGCCTCCTACTCGTGCTGTTCTGTAACAGGCGGAAACACTCAGCTTCCCAGCAGACACTGTGTTCAGTGTTCCGCCTATCACAGATGCCCTCTCATCTGAGGCCGAGGATGAGAGGGCATCCGTGATAGGCAGAACACTAAACAGAGGCTCTGCTGGGAAGCTGAGTGTTCCGCCTATCACGGAACAGCACGAGGAGGAGGCGCGGCTTTTGAAAAATGGACGGCCGCGGTCTGACGAGATTCTACATGTCAGGTAACCGGCGTATAAGACGACCCCCGACTTTGGAGAAGATTTTTATGGGGTAAAAAGTCATCTTATACGCCGGAAAATACGGTATATTTGTAAAGGCAGGTCTTATTTTATTTAGCAGGCAATGATCAGAGGTATACATCAGCACACATGTCTGAAAACCAATGCTAGTTCTATTTTAAATGTGTGCTAAAGCAACAAAAACAACACATTAAGGGCTCATGCAAACCAGCCTAATCTGCTGTGATGCATTAAATGCATGGGCATTACCACACTCTGAATCACAAACTGCATCACCCCAACATGTATAGTGCATTATCGCAGCACATATGTGTGAATGGGCCCTCAAAGAAAAAGGACAATCTATATGAAGTTAATATTGCCAGAGAAAGGGGGAATTTGAGAATTTATTTTTGCTCAATCAGATCATTGAGAGACCTATCTTGCTTTGTGAACATCTATTCTTCTAATCAAACAATATAACCAAAAATTTGATGTAAGCAAAAAATTGGCTTTATTAAAATATAACTAAAGGCACATGAACCAGAAGGAAGGCTCCACTTTTTGCTTCTACTGGAAACCCCTTTAAAATCATTACACAGCCTTTGCCAACAAAAATGTTCAATACATATTGCTGATTTTACTTTAGGAGAGAGGACAGTTTTCAAAATAAAGAATTCTCTACCTGTGTCTATTTGCTCTCTCTGCAGTTCTCCATGGAAGAAACCCTTTGACTCCTGCAGGCTTAGGTTCTGGAGCATATAGTTCGTTGGGTGTACATTTTTTTCCAGTAACAAAGGGCTTCTTAGTAGAAAAGCCTGTAGAGAAATGTACAAATATATAAGAGTCGCAGAATTCAATAACTTTAAAGATTATAGGCATATTATGGTTAAAATCCAACATTACACAACAAACTAAATGGTATTCTAAATATCTCTCACAGTATCACTTAGGCCCGGTTCACACTGCCACGACTTTGAAGCCAACATCCTAGCGCGACTTTGGCGCGACTTGCATATGACTTCTTTAAACAGAAGTCAATGCAAGTCATGCCAAAGTTGCAACAAAAGTAGTGCAGGAGTCGTTCCTATAAGGATGCTTCCATTGCACTTAATGGGGCGCGAATTGTCATGCTCTCAAAGTTGAAGTGCATGTTGAACCAGTGTGAACCGGGCCTTAACCACTTCAGCCCAAAAAGGTTTACCCCCTTAATGATCAGGCCATTTTTTGCGATAAGGCACTGCGTTACTTTAACTGGCAATTGCGCGGTCGTGCAACGCTGTACCCAAATAAAATGTATGTCTTTTTTTCCCACAAATAGAGCTGTCTTTTGGTGGTATTTGATCACCTCTGCGGGTTTTATTTTTTGCGCTATAAACAAAAAAAGAGCAACAATTTAAAAAAAAAATGGTTTTACTTTCTGCTTTAAAACACATCCAATAAAATAAAAAAATAAATTTCTTTATCAATTTAGGTCAAATCCCCCCAAAAAAAAACTACCTTGTATATTGATTGGTTTGCGCAAAAGTTATAGCGTCTACAAACTATGGGATAGTTTTATGGCATTTTTATTTATTTTACTAGTAATGGCGGCGATCAGCGATTTTTAGCGAGACTGTAATATTGCGGCGGACAAATCGGACACCCGACACACTTTTGAAATTTTTGTTGGGAGGCAGTGACATTATTACAGTGATCAGTGCTATAAATATGCAGTTACTGTACTAATGTCACTGGCAGGGTATGGGTTAACATCAGTGGCGATCAAAGGGATAAGTGTGTCCCTAGGGGGTGCTTGCTAACTGTGTGAGGGATGGTCTGACTGGATGAAGACAGATCGGTGTTCCTGCTTAGCAGAAACACAAGATCTCTATCTTCTTCCCTGTCAGAACAGGGATCTGCCTTGTTTACATAGGCAGATCAGCGTTTTGACTCTCTGGGGAACGATCGCGGGCGGCCGGCGGACGTCAGGTCTGCTGGACCTGCTGATTGGCTCCCCCTCTCTCCAATCAGCGTGCGCGTGCCCCCAGTGTATATTGCACAAAATGATGTACGGGTTCGCCGTTTCGCGCAATAGAGTCGACCTGCTGCAGTAGGCGGTCGGTAAGTAGTTAAAGTGGATGTAAACCCGATTCACGAAATTTGACCTATGCACATATATCTGTAGTGTGGTTACTTATCTCTCTCCAAAGCCCTGAGTCCTGTGTATTTCTGCTGTTTCGCTCCTCTCTCATCAGCATGATAACTTCTGACAAGTTCTCTGAGATGGGAGATAAAAGCAGCTGAAACAGTGTGTCATGGGAGATTGCTATAAATAGATTAGCAGAGAGCTTGTCTTGTCAGAGCACAGCTCCGAAAGTATCTTTGTTCTTCTGTGGAGAGGGGGAGTGTGCCTTTCCTCCAATCAGCTGTCTCCCAGTGTAAGCCAAGACTCCAGAGAGAATTCAGGCATGGATGCCCTTTAGTCCCCTGCAGTTGACCCAACACTACCTCCTTGCCCCACCATACCCCATACACACAAAATTGTTCTTTTTATACTTTAATCATTTCAATAAACAATGAAAATCAAGGCAAGTCCAGAGTAAAGCCCCGTACACACGACCGGTTTTGCTGCCAGGAAAACTGCCATGAGAGCTTTTGGCCGGGAAAACTGGCCGTGTGTATGCTTCATCGCAGTTTTCCCGACAGGAAAACTCCAGCGAATTGCGGCGTGAAAAAAGAGCTGGTTCTCCATTTTCCCGCCGGGATTCGTGGCGGTTTTTAACCCGGAAGTTTTCCTATGGGAAACACTGTGGTGGAGCAAACACACGGCCGGGATTCCCGACCAAAGCTCTCACCGCAGTTTTCCCGACGGGAAAACCTCTGGTGTGTATAGGGGGAAAGTTACCGAGCAGGTTCTCGGTTTTCCCCCCGGGATTCCCGGTGGACTTTTTACCGCCTGGAATCCCGTACGTGTGTACAGGGCCTAAGACTTGAGACTGGTAAGAATACAAAAACCAGGTACAAAAGACAGACACATTAAGTTGTACATCTTTACCTAAACACCCAATCCACCCCAAATGGATCATGCAGTTTGTGGTAGAGGTCGTATAGATAAAAAAATCTGACAGCCTCTCAGAAATCCTTTTGGGGAGATACCTCTGCTTGAGATCACCTGCTTTTAAGATGGACATCTAAACATCTCAGGTGAATTTGAACAGATTGGGAATATCCATATAAAAAGCTAGGACTGGCACTAAACTCCATTAAAATGTATATATGTTCAAAATTATTTGTTTAGTTGTGGATAGAATGAATAGGGTTTAACCCTGTGCTTCCTATCCTAGAGACACAAAAGTGAGAGCAAATCTCAATAAATTGAGAGGAATGCTCCTCTTAAACAGTTGTCACCAGAACGTCTCCGTTGGAACATATACCCTCAAATTTTGACTGGTGACAACAAAAATTTTAGATTTCCCAGCACTTTGTCTTGCAACAATGGTCACCAGGAAAATTAGAAAGGAAGAATCTCCCCAGTGGGGAAAGAAAGCAGTAAACATTATATAAGGTTATAATCCATCCCAAATCTATAAAAAAAAAAAAAAAAACTATAGATGCACTTTTGTTAGGGCTCGTTCACACCATACGTGCATTAAAACTGATGGGAAAACCGCACAGATTTCACTTGCAGATAAATCAGTTCCACATCAGTTTTCATGCACATCAATGTCATGTCATATTTTTTTCCCATGTGCAGAAAACTGCATACACGTTGCAGATTTCTGCGCAGAAAAAATATGCATGTTGTGGTGTGAATAGGGCACATAGAGAACAAATCGTTTTTTTGGTGCCTTTGCAGAACGCATGCAGAAAAACTGACATCTCTGCACCATGTGAACGAGGCCTTACAGCTTGCATGATAGACTATTCAAACCATAACGTATGCATTTTCGGAAAATTGCAGGATACATTTTGCTAAGCCACCTGCCACAGAGCAAAGCAAAGATGGAAACTTTGATTAAATACAATGTTACATGCTTTTCTTTACGATTCCTTTGCAGTTTGCTTTCTTTCCAAAACAAAGAGCAAACCAGAACAGTGGAAATGGGCTTTAAGGCAGTCTATTACAGCAGATTCAAATCACATTCACTTTAAGAACAAAAAAAAATAAAGAAGACCACTAGAGGGAGCTTCTACATATCTGTAGAAGGAATGTAAATCAAAATATGGATAAGCAATGGATTCACCAGACAGGAAGTCAGGAAAAATAAATCTACAACAGGGAAACAGATGGGAGTTACCGTATTTATCGGCGTATAACACGCACTTTTTTCCCCTTAAAATCAGGGGAAAATCGTGGGTGCGTGTTATACGCCAATACTCCGTCGAATTCCCCTGCTGAAAACGAGCGAGAGGAGCAAGCGGAGCCGAAGTCGAAGTACAATCGGCTTTACTCGGCTCCTCTCGCAGTCCCGCCCATCTCTGACTGCGCCGCTGACATAGAGAAAGCCGAGTGTACTTCGGCTAGTCTCGGCTCCTCTCGCAGTCCTGCCTGTGACTGTGAGCAGAGCCGAGTCTAGCCGAAGTACACTCGGCTTTCTCCGTCAGCGGCGCAGTCAGTGGAGATGGGCGGGACTGCGAGAGGAGCCGAGTCTAGCCGAAGTACACTCGGCCCCGCTCGCTCCTCTCCACAGAAATCGGCGCCAAATTTTAAAAACCGCCGGGACTGACACGATCGCAAAGGCACTGGGCAAGGCTGCAGATGGACAGATGGACACTGGGCAAGGCTGCAGATGGACAGATGGACACTGGGCACGGCTGCAGATGGACAGATGGACACTGGGCAAGGCTGCAGATGGACAGATGGACACTGGGCACGGCTGCAGATGGACAGATGGACACTGGGCAAGGCTGCAGATGGACAGATGGACACTGGGCAAGGCTGCAGATGGACAGATGGACACTGGGCAAGGCTGCAGATGGACACTGGGCAAGGCTGCATGCTGCATTTAAATGTAAGTTTTTTTTCCTTGAACTTCCCTCCTAAAAGTTTTTTTCCTTAAAATTCCCTCCTAAACTTGGGGTGCGTGTTATACGCCGGTGCGTGTTATACGCCGATAAATACGGTAAACAGCTGTCAGAGGTTCTAGCCTTTTCATACTCTACACTTGAAAAAAAAAATGTTCTTCCTATACCTCATTTCTTGTCTGGTAAAAATGCTATTAGTGGGACAGAAAAGCGAGTGGAAATCTCTCTCAAGGAGTTTCAAATAATAATAAACTCTCCATCCAAAACCTAAAACATTTTTGCTGGACATCTAATGGTAAAGGGAAAACTCCTGGAAGTCGCACATCTCTGCAATACCCCGTAAGAAGGTGTATGACAGCCTCAACCCGGGATCCAACCAGGTAATGCCACCAACATGTTTCACTCCGCTCATGGAGCTTGGGGTCATGGCCTGGTTAGATCCCCAGGTTGAGGCGGTCATACACCTTCTTACGGGGTATTGCAGATATGTGCGACATCCAGGAATTTTCCCTTTTCCATTAGATAGATGCCTACAGCTGGGACGAGCTCTGTCCTTGTCTGCACTCCAAGCGGTTGTTACATAAGAGGAAATCACTGAAGTAAACACTACTACTTGAGTGATCTCCACTTGCTTCCAGGTCCCAAGTAAGACGGGCAGCCTGCCTGATGCATTGTGAACACAGGAGCTCGGACGCTCAGCACGGGCACCATTCAGAGAAGGTATTTAGCATTGTGAGAAGGTATTTAGTCATGTGACCTCTGTGAAAGGGAAACGTCAGCAATTCCCTTTTAGCAGATCATGGTCACTTAACCTTTTATGTCCACTGAAAAGTATGTTCGTACCAATACGTATCGTGTTCTTCCCTTTCAGACCATTTCGCAGGCTGGAGGGTCTTCTGATTTTTGATCCTTTTGAAGATGGAGAAGTAAACCATTTGTACTGTTAGAAAACAAGAATGTAAAAAATTTAAATAAAACCAAAAAAGGAATAAGGGAGCACATCATAGTCCACAATAAAAACACTCAAAATGCTAGATTGTAGACATTACATTAAAGTTCAAGCAGTTGAAATAGCAATCAATGGCTTAGTGAACACACAGCATCAAGTCTTGGTAAAAAAACAGACAGTGTAAAGTGGTGTGTGCTTAAAGTGCCAATTAAAAAGAGATAAAGCAACAGCAACCATATGAACATATTGATAGTACAAACCTCACAAATCGAAAAAAAACAAAAAGAAACAGACCAAATACAAAATAGAAGAGACAGATAACGTATCAGGCAAGAATTTTTTTTCCATTGATGCCTACTCCACGATGAACACTTTCAACTTTTTACGTTTTAAAGTGCGGGCTCTGTGTGGGTAGTGTGGTGTCACAAGTGATCCTAGAAATGTATACAAGACCATACGGTTGCGTTATATAAAAAAAAAAAAAAAAAAACAGGCCATGGAATTCTACACTTGGTAGTCTGTCCTCTTGGCCCCCATACCTTCATATTCCCTTGATTGGTTTAGTAACACTCACACTGATGCAGCATTGACAATAATGGCTGCATTTTTCATTCTGGGTGTTTGGCTTCAAGATTTGTTTTGGGGGTTGGTGCAGTACTTAAAATCCTGATTTGGAGCCCTTTCCCACTGGGGAATGGGCCGCGTCAGCGGTAAAGCGCCGCTAGTTTTAGCAGCGCTTTACCAGCGCTGTGCGGGTGGGTAGCAGGGTGCTTTTAACCCCAAAGGGGTTAAAAAGGGGTTTAAAAACGCCCGCAAAGCACCGCTGCCCATTGATTTCATCAGCAGGGGCAGTTTAGGAGTGGTGTATACACCGCTCCCGCACCACCCCTAAGACGCTGCTTGCAGGAGTTTTTTTTTTTCAGTCCTGCAAGCGCACTGCCCCAGTGTAAAAGCAATCGGGCTTTCACACTGGAATGGCTTGAGAGGAGCTTTTCAGGCGATGTTTTTGCCGCTAAAACGCCTGAAAAGCGCCTTCAGTGTGAAAGGGGTCTTAAAGTAAACCGTCCAGCTTGTCGAGTGCCTGTCCTGAGCCATCAACCAATCCAGACTCCTGGAAGGACGTGCCCACAGTGACAACATTATAGGCATGTAAAATTACTAGACTACCCTTACTAACATAATCGATTACATATGCTGCAATCTAAAGTGGTGGGTGATACTACTTTACAGCGCTCAATAGCAGGGACGTGCAGTCAGGGGATACATATACATAAATAAAAATAAAATAAAATCGAGCTTTGAGAGTCGTAGCACGGCAACCTGAGGTCACAGAGACCCCATTTGGGCGGTAGGTAGCCTAGGTCCTACCCCACCACTGGTAAACATTTGGGGCTCCTACAACCTATGGTTTTGGAGATCTGACAGGCTGCGCAAGGAGCCCCATAAGCTACATACAGAGCGACCAGTTTAAATACAAGCTGGCACGCTCTGTTTGCAGCAGACTGAGAGGATGAGCTCACAGTGCCTCACCTAACTTCTTGTCAGAGGCACCACTGAGCTCAATGGACAGCTCGGAGACTTGGACCAATGGTAAAGTATCATTAGCCCCAGCTATCCAATTAAAATGCTGCAGTGGAGGCACGCCTCTCACTGCAGTGTCCTAGAAGGAGCATGTGTCTAAAAGACACATGCTCCCTTCCAGCCCAGCCCTCTTAAAGTGGTTGTAAACCCACTTATGCAACTTGCACTTACAGGTAAGCCTAGATTAAGGCTTACCTGTAGGTGCAAGAAATATCTCCTAAACCTACACGGTTTAGGAGATATTTGCAAAAAAGACATGCACCGATGCGCGCCGTAGACAACGGTGCATTCAGTTAGAAACCTCATTCACAAATCCGGCGGCGCTGTGATTGGCCGGAGCGGTAATACCCGGAAGTAACCTTCCGGGTATCTGTGGAGCGATGGCTGCGGCTGGAGGGGGAGACGAGGACGGCTTCGGGGGTCATACTAGCTCATTATGGCTTTGTCTTGCAGGTTGTTTTTTTCTTTTTCGTACATCACGGGACACAGAGCGACTTAGTCATTACTAATGGGTTATATAGATTACCTTCAGGTGCTGGCACTGGCCACTTCCAAACCGGAAGTACCCTTCCCTATATAAGCCCCTCCCATCCGGGAGCACCTCAGTTTTTTGCCAGTGTCTAAGGTGTTGGCCAAAGAGTAACATGTGTTTTCACTGGGCTTGCGTACAGGTTCTTTTGGGCCTTAGTAAGCTGTTCCGGATCCCACCAAAAAAGCTTCATAGCTAAACGGTCGGTACCCGGGCCTTGCAGCAGAAGAGCAAGGTTTTGCCTGTAATGCCTCTCTTAGGAGGGCTGGACCCTGGGATCCAGAGCTCTGGTCATACCCATGACCAAGATGTTGTCTGTGCAGGGTGCTATACAGGTCCAGGGGAGTGGAATCCTTGGGAACCCGGTCCCTGAAGGTTTAATTACAATGCCTGCCGTGATAGGTGAAGTTTGGGCTTCTGTGGACCAAACAAAGTCCTGCAGCGGGGATCAGGTAAGTGGGGGCCCCCAGGAACTTGGTTCTATTGGGGGACCCCCAAGCCTAATTTGTCTTTCTGTCTGTTACCTAACGGTATTCCCGCTAATATCTGTGTATGCCTGTAACTACTGAAAATGTAAAATTTTAATAGTAGTCAAGAAAAAAAAAAAAAAAAAAAGAAGAGGACCGCGGTACCTGTGTTAAACCACTAGAGGCCGCTGTAGTCCATTTTTCTTGTCATGTGGATCTTTGGTTTTCTCAAGTCAAAAGATCCAGGCAGTTGGTAAGTTTCTCTGTGGGAATCCACTTCCTCTGCCCTGTTGCTGCGTTCATCCACCGCACAGGCCCTCCGGCAAAAAGGGCCCTGGCTCCTAGTCCCTGTTTGATTTAGAAAAGGGCGCCAATGGCGCACGGGCGCGCGCGCGGGCGCGTGCACACGCCTCCTATGAAAAAAAGGGGCGGGGCGGGTGGATGACGCTCGATGCGCGCCACGGCGCTTCTGCGCATGTGCAGGCGTCCCAGCTTGTATAAAGACACAGTACAAGTGTCAGCTGGATGCAAACAGAGCTAGCAACAAACAGTGGCACACAGAGGCGGTTGATGCAGGCATCCCCATAGAAAGGCACTTTAGTGGACACCAGTTGGTATATAGCAGCAACTGTGTTAGACTATTACCAGCAAAATTGGTGTATGACGACGGGAATACCTCAGCTTTGTGCTTAAAGGATATGTCGTCCAGACGCTCCGGAAATAGGTCTTCCAGGAAGCCAAAGGGGTCTCCATCGGGCTCTGAGGATATTGGGCATGCTTGTATTGCACCAATCTCCGCTGAGAATTCAGAGATCAGTAGCCGTAGAAACCCCGCAGGAGTGCCTGGTGCTGCGGCTGTCCCCAGTCCACCTGCTCCTGTATATATAACAGAGGAGGTTTTATCCTCAACTCTGGGAGGATTGGAAGAGAGATTAACAGCATTGATCGCTGCTTCCCTGTCACAGGGAAAGCGCGTCCGATCTCCGTCTCCTCCTTCAGAGTGCCTGTTAGTGGAGGAACAGCCCCACACAGGGATCGACCTACCTGAAGGGGATCAGGATGAGGTTGATTCAGTTATGGAGGAATCAACAGTGGAAGAACCTTTCTCAGCATCTCAGGCTGAAAGATTATGGGTTCAGTCTCTGACTAACATGGTCCGATCAGCATTTAAAATGCCTCTGGCGGAACCACCATCCACTACGGTTTCCTCGCTGGGGTCGCTAAAAGCTCCCCAGGCTGTCTGTTCCTTCCCAATCCACCCTTTATTAGAAGGGCTTATTTACCAGGATTGGGAGCATCCTGATAAAATATTTGCTCCCCCCAAGAGATTTCCGGTGATCTATCCCATGGAGGATAAGTTCATAAAAAAATGGAGGGTCCCTACAGTGGACGCAGCCATCTCTTCTGTGAACAAATCACTGACATGTCCAGTAGATAATGTTCCAATGTTCAAAGACCCAATAGATAAAAAATTGGAGTCTTTACTAAAATCTGTTTTCTCTACAGCAAGCATGGTGACACAACCTGCGGTAGCAGCGATTGGAGTCTGCCAAGCAGTGAAAGATCAGTTGAAACAAGTCTTAAGGGACTTACCAGATCAGCAGGCTCTTGCCCTAGCTGACCTGCCTAGAGCCTTGTGTTTTGCGGTGGACGCCATAAAGGATACAATCCAACAGGCCTCCCGCTTTACGCTGTCTATAGTACATATGCGTAGGCTTCTGTGGCTCAAAAACTGGTCTGCTGAAGCTCCCTGTAAAAAAACTGCTGGTTAGCTTCCCATTTCATGGAGAACGCTTATTTGGAGAAGATCTGGACAAATATATCCAGAAAATTTCTGCCGGTAAAAGTTCACTCTTACCGGTTAAGAACAAGGGTAGAAGTCCTTCTTTTAAGAGGCCTACTTCTCCAATCCCGGGCACATCGGCTGTGAAGCAGTTCCGACGGCCTCCGCGGTCAAATTCAGGGGGCAGAAATCAGGGACAATCACAGGGTAACAAGAAGCCCTGGATCAAGAGAGGTACAAAACCTCCCCCCAAGTCATGAAGCGTTGCCCCCACTCAATCGGGTGGGGGGAAGACTTCAGTTGTTCACAGAGACCTGGCGGGACACCATCAGAGACAGATGGGTGCTCTCCGCAGTAAGTCTGGGATACAAGCTGGAGTTAAAAGGCACTCCTCCTGCCCAATTTATGAGGTCAAACGTGCCAAGAGATCCCCAGAAGAGAGGATCCCTCCTTCTGGCACTAGAACAACTATTGCTCCAAGGTGTAATCATGAAGGTTCCCCTGGAAGAAAGCGGATTCGGGTTTTACTCGAACCTTTTCACAGTCCCCAAACCAAATGGGGACGTGAGGCCCATATTAAATCTAAAAGGGCTAAACAAGTTCCTAAATATCAGGACTTTTCGGATGGAGTCGATCCGATCGGTGGCCACCGCCCTACAAGGGCAGGAATGGTTAGCCTCGATCGACATAAGGGATGCTTATCTGCATATTCCCATCTTTCCGGCCCACCAGAAATTTCTACGCTTTGCCGTAGAAGGGCGCCATTTTCAGTTCACAGCCTTACCTTTCGGTCTGGCCACAGCACCGCGAGTGTTCACAAAAATTCTGGCCCCATTATTGGCCAATCTAAGAACACAAGGTGTAACGATAATGGCATATCTAGACGACCTGCTACTAATAGACCACTCAGTGGAAAAGCTGGAAGTAGCTATTCACAAGACAATCAAGTATCTGGAATATCACGGTTGGATTATCAACCGGGACAAGTCAGCTCTAAGACCAGTCAAAAGTCTGGAATACTTAGGGCTAAGGCTGGATTCAAATCAGAGAAAGATTTTCTTACCTCCAGAGAAGGTGAAGAAAAATATGTCCCAGCCATATCCGCGGTTTTCATCCCAGGAGTGGAAAATTGGAGAGCGGACTTTTTAAGTCGCCAACAATTATGCCCGGGGGAATGGTCTCTTCACCCAGAGGTTTTCCAGGCAATATGCCAGCGGTGGGGAACACCGGATGTAGATCTGCTAGCATCCAGATTCAACGCAAAGGTGCACAGATTTGTGTCTCGCACAAGGGATCCCCTAGCTTGCGGCTCGGATGCCCTAGTGTTCCCTTGGGATCAGTTCAAGCTGATATATGCATTCCCACCGCCACAATTGTTACCGCGATTACTCCGCAGAATCAGGGTAGAAAAGAAACCAGTGATTCTGGTGGCTCCAGCGTGGCCCCGAAGGGCATGGTACGCGGAGATTGTAAAAATGTCAGTGAGGAGTCGTTGGACCCTCCCACATCGTCCGGACCTGCTGTCGCAGGGACCGATATACCACCCTTCCTTACCAGCCCTAGGTTTGACGGCCTGGCTATTGAAGCCCACATTCTGAAAAAGAGAGGGCTCTAATTCTGTGGTATCTACCATGATCAATGCCAGGAAGCCGGTATCCAGGCAGATCTATTATAGGATCTGGAAGGCGTACATTACGTGGTGTGAGGCCAAGAAATGGCATCCACGTAAGTACGTGATAGGGAGGATTTTGGACTTCCTACAGTGGGCTGTAGATAGGAAGCTGGCCTTGAGTACTATCAAGGGTCAGATTTCGGCCTTGTCAATATTTTTTCAAAGGCCCTTGGCTTCGCATTCACTAGTCAAAGCTTTCATACAAGGAGTGATGCGTATTAGCCCTCCGGTTAGTATTCCCATATGTCCTTGGGACTTAAACCTGGTTCTGTCGGTTCTACAGAAACAACCGTTTGAACCATTGCAACACATTTCCTTGGTTCTTCTCACCAGGAAATTGATTTTCTTAGTAGCCGTTTGTTCGGCTAAAAGAGTATCGGAATTAGCCGCCTTGTCCTGTAAGGAGCCATATCTGGTTGTCCATAAGGACAGAGTAGTATTACGTCCTCATCCAGCCTTTCTTCCCAAGGTGGTATCGAGGTTTCATTTGAACCAAGATGTGGTTCTTCCTTCTTTTTTCCCCAAACCTAGCTCGGTAGAGGAAAAGTTATTACATTCTTTGGATGTAGTAAGAGCAGTTAAAGCTTATCTAAAAGCCACTGCTCAGGTTCGCAGAACGGATACTTTGTTTATTCTGCCGGAAGGCCCTAGAAAGGGTCAGGCAGCATCAAAATCTACTTTAGCCAAGTGGATTCGACAGGTCATAATACAAGCCTATGGCTTGAGAAAGAGACCGCCTCCGTTCAAAGTTAGGGCGCACTCCACAAGAGCAGTTGGAACTTCATGGGCAGTGCATCACCAGGCCTCCCTGGCTCAAGTATGTAAGGCCGCAACATGGTCTTCGGTACACACGTTTACTAGATTCTACCAGGTAGACGTTAGAAGTCAGGAGGATGTCGCCTTTGGGCGCAGTGTGTTGCAGGCCGCAAAAGATCCTCATGCCTGATGGCGCCCAGCTTATGTGTCCCTCCCCTCATTTGGCATTGCTTTGGGACGTCCCATTAGTAATGACTAAGTCGCTCTGTGTCCCGTGATGTACGAAAAAGAAAAAGGGATTTTTATAACAGCTTACCTGTAAAATCCTTTTCTTGGAGTACATCACGGGACACAGAGCTCCCACCCCTCTTTTTGGGACACTTATTGCTTGGCTACAAAACTGAGGTGCTCCCGGATGGGAGGGGCTTATATAGGGGAGGGTACTTCCGGTTTGGAAGTGGCCAGTGCCAGCACCTGAAGGTAATCTATATAACCCATTAGTAATGACTAAGTCGCTCTGTGTCCCGTGATGTACTCCAAGAAAAGGATTTTACAGGTAAGCTGTTATAAAAATCCCTTTATTTTTATTTAAAACGGGTTTACAACCACTTTAACTAGAAGGAAAAAACATGGGTTTATGGGTATAAGATTTACCCACAATCCCATGTTTTTCTCACACAGTTAAGAGGGAGAATGAGAATCTGCTGCTGTTGAAAAGGTACTGTTATAATCAAGCTAAATCATATATTATTATCTTATATGTTATAAAGATAATAATAATTTATTATCTATTTACTGTGAAATTACTGGTTTGAAGTTATAACTTCAAACTTCAGTAATTTGTCCACTCAGCCACCTGCTTGAGTAGAGTTTTTGAAAATATAGTAAATTACCTTAAAAACAATATATAATAATTATTTGTATATTACTTTTGGTATTTAACCCCTTGCCACCCAGGCCAATTCTGACACTTCTCTCCTACATGTAATAATCATCTTTTTGCTAGAAAATTACTCAGAACCCCCAAACATTATATACATTGTTTTAGCAGACACCCTAGGGAATAAAATGGAGGTCATTGCAACTTTTTATGTTACACTGTATTTGCGCAGCAATTTTTCAAATGTGTTTTTTTTTTTGTTTTATATTCATGAAAAAAATAACACTGAAAGATAACCCGATTTTTTAAAATTGAGCACACTCGTGGAATGGCGCCAAATTTCAGTACTTAAAAATCTCCATAGGCGTCCCTTTAATTTTTTTTACAGATTACATGTTTAGAGTTACAGAGGAGGTCTAGTGCTAGAATTATTGCTCTCGCTCTAACGATCGTGGAGTATGTAACCTGTGTGTATCTGGCTCTGATACTAGACAGTGCCTCACCAGCCACTGACCTCACCACAGGTCCCTGCTCAATAGTGCCCAATGCAAGAACCTTGTATGTGACCACACAGGACTGTACTGAAAAAGAAGACATATTGTGAGAGATCGCCCTATGAAGTGCAGTGGCACACAGTGATCATAAACTAAACTGATACACAATTAAAGCAGAGTTCCCCCCAAAAGTGGAACTTCTGCTTGAAGGACTCCTAACCCCCTGACATGCCACATTTGGAATGTATTTTTGTTTGGGGGGGGGGGGAGTGGGTACCTAGTTTTGACAGGTACCCAACTCCCACTTACGCTCACACCGCCTAGGCAACTCGAGCGGAAGTTCTCCGCCCCCCCTCCTTTCCTGAAATCTTCTGGGACATGTCACAGGCCCCAGAAGATCGCTCGCCCATTCAGGATGTGCAGCGCGACTCGCGAATGCGCAGTGCACACCCAGCTGTGAAGCCGCAATCTGTCACAGCCGTGTTCCCACACTACTGATGCCGGCGCCAGGGAGAGGCGAGGGAGAGAACCGAGGCTGAGCAGCTGCTGTCAACAGCTACACTTTTTGTAGCTGCTGATAAACACAGAAACGGCTGGAACTCCGCTTTAAAATAACTATATATTTCATTTGAGACACCGATGCTGCAGCATGGAGGCAAGTATGCATTTTATTTTTTTAACTATGGCCGGCCATATACCCGTATAATCTCTACTGGTCCAGCAGGTGTGTGTGGGCAGGCTGAATGTACCCAGTTGAACTTGGGTACAACCAGCCTCCTGGATTCACTTGCAATTATCACTAGCAGCTGCCCCGCCTGCCCCTGCCGGGAGCAGACAATTGCTCAGCAGGAGGGATTCCCCTGTCAGCACTGTTTGTGTTGATAGGGTAATCGTGCAAATTTCCTTCCTGCAACCAATTCACACGTCTATCGCCTGCCAGCATGTTGTACTTTTTTTTTCTGGGACTGAAACACACTGCACTTGTGAACTATGCCATTGGAACCCATATAAACTACTTTCCACGCGTTTTTGATTCAGAAAAAAAGGATGAAGGGGCCCTAAATGAATTTATAGGATTCAAAAAAAACAACTCAAAAACGTTAAAGCAAGAGAATCTTGTTGAATTATATTTTATTATCTAAGATGCATACCTCTGAATTTGTGTCATGTGAATTCAGTAACACTCTTTCAATGACAGTCTTCAGCAGTTCATGATCTAAAGTAAAAGCAGAAATAGACATGAGTATATACACATTTCTTTTTTTCTTCTTTCTTAAAGTAGAAGCCTGGGCTGGAAGTAACTAAACTTAAAACTGTTCCTACCCACCTTCTATCACTTACATCAAGGGTGTTAAACTCAATTTCATCGTGGGCCGCATCAGCATTATGATTGCCCTCAAAAGGGCCGGTTGTACAGGTATCTGTAAGATTAGATGTCCAGCGCATCCCCTCCCCTTTACATTAGATGTCAAGAGCCACCCCACCATCAGAAGTTGAGTCCCCCACTCTCCCTTACATCAGAGTGCACCCCCCTTTCCTTATGCTGCTGCTGGGAAGAAGCTTGATGCATTGCTTGAAAGCAGAAAGTAAGGGTCTGGAGTAGGACCAGAGGAGGGCTGGAGCTCTCCTGCACCTGCAGGAGAGGTGCGAGGGCTACATGAAATAGCCTGGAGGGCCGGATTCGGCCCGGGGGCCTTGTGTTTGACACCTGTGACTTACAGTATACCAAGTACCCTGCAGATTAAAAAGATGCTTATACTTACCTATTTTCAGTATGCTCCGGTCCGGCCCCGTTATGGGCTCCCAGCGGCCAGCCTCAGGGGTGAGGGCAACAGATGCTCCATTGTAAGCCAATGTGTGATGTCACCGCCCATGCATTCCATCCATTGTAAGAGCTCTCTCCTGTCCCCTGAAGCTGGCGGCTGAGGAGATCACATAACTGGACCAGAGTGCTCTGAGAATAGATAGTGTAAGTATATGCATCTACCTTTTACAGGGTAGTTAGTATAGGAGTTAGAAGGTGGGTGGGAGATATTTTAAGCATAGTTAGTTTTAGCCCAAACTTATCCTTTTTGTGAAATACACCATTCCAATATTTTGCATTCATATACTTTGCCATCATGTGGAGCATTAGGGACTGTTATTTATATATTTACAGTTTCTCTTTACCGCCTCTTGTAAAATGACTTTTACAGAGCTCAGCAGCTAAAGCTGAAATTTACACACACAAAAAAAGGAGTCAGAGCAGCAACTTAACCCTGTCCTCTCTGTACAGAGATTCGATAAAAAATAAATAAAAAAATGCCCAAAGGGACACACCTGCTGTGCTCTCACATTAGAAAACTCATAGCGCTATGGCAAACCGTTGCTGTGTATTCAAAGTTCAAAAGTATTTGCAAAACAAAGATTGTATATACATAGCAAAACAAATCATTTAAACATCAGCTTAAACACTAAAAATAAAAAATAAAATTACATGAAATTAGTAGTCTCTTTACAATTAAACAAAAACTCCAGATTTAGGCTCGGTTCACACTACTACAATGCACTTTTGATGCGCTTTTCAAAGCAATTATATAGTGCAACCTTGATGTGACTATGGGTGTGATTAGAATATTCAAACTGCACTGAAATGGCACCAAAGTAGCACAGGAACCTTTTCCAAAATCGCACCAGAGTTACACTGATGTGAAAATAATGTGATTTCCCTTGTTGTGCAATTCTCGCACCAGTGTGAACCAGCGCTACAGCATACACAAATTTGGTAAGAACAAACTGAATAAACGGATTTAAAAACAGAAAATGTTTCAGATTACAAAGCTTGTTCCAGTTTGGTTGTAACTTTCTTGATTTACAAATGATAACCTCTATATTATGCTTTGATTTTTCTCCCCATAGCAACTTTTTGTACTTGTACTTGTAAGTAAGTTGTCATACCGATAAGTGGGTTTTTTCTTACATCCAAAATCATCAGAGTAGTATTGGTTTGCAAAGCATGGAGGAAAGCCTTTGCCCCTTCATTGGTTATTCCACATTGTCGCACATCTAGCGCTAGGAGGAGAGAACGTGTTATCAAAGAGATAATTTAGACAGACAACAAATATCACTTTATTTATTAGATTAGTCACACGGATGAATATTAGATATTTTATTAGAAGCTACCCCAGGAAAAAATTATAAAAAAATAAAAAAAATAAACCCTAAGGATGACTATGAACTATAGGCAAAGGAGTAAAACCACACAATCAATCCTCATCCTTATCAAAGATCAGAGGAATATCAAATCTACCATGGGGCTCATTTAGGGTGCATTCACACTTAGCTGTGTGTGGGCAGCCCCATTGAAAGCAATAGGAGTTTGCTGGCTCTCCCAGGCAATTGCACCCACTAGCATGTAACTGCTCTAGCAGCGATCACATGCGAGTGATAGGCCCTGAATGCAAGCAGGTATTCGCAAGTGTGAATGCAGCATTACACTGGCAGCAGCCCCTGCCACCCCTCTGAAAAGTGATCCACAGTGGATCACTTTCAAGAGGGCACTGTCACTTCCTCATAGACTCTTTTAATTAAACCTGAACAGTCTGTACCACAGTGTAGCAACCACCTTCACTGCACCCACTTACAGGACAGTTGCAGCGCAGGTCCCATTCACTTTATTTGATCGCATTTAGTAGCAGTAAGCATGTGCATGTGTACAACCCCCTCTGGTCACTGTGTTAAGTTAAGGGGGTGCTCAAACCTGACTCCACTGCCAAAAATAACTGCCCCCAGCCACTTGTGTGAACAAGCCCTTAATGTTGTAATCACCCATCCTGGCTGCACTTCTTCATTTCCAGCCTATGGCATATTTTACAGTCTTAATAGAGCATTGTCTGGGGGGGAAATCCACTAGTCTCTTGTCTTTGTAGTATATCTGGCTGTTTGGAATCATATTGACTCTAGCACATGGGTCTCCCCTTTAAGGGCTGGTTGCATTTTGCATGCGCATTTTTTTATGTGTTTCAGTATGTTTTTGATGCTTTCTGCTGCGTTTTTTCCCCCTCTCTTTTTCCATTATTTCAATTTGGGACATACGTGTTCTGATGCATTTTCTTGCGTTCCATACAAAAAATGCAATATAAATTTACTATTGTTGACTGCACTGCAACACACTGCATGGGTGTGAACTACAGGCCATTGGAATCCATGTTAAACACTGTCCATGCATTTTTTATGCAAATAAACAATGCACTGTACTGCATCTGGTGTGAACTAGACCTTAGATTCCCAACATTATACCCTTATTTTCTTTTCTTTTTTTATTACTTTTTCACATACATATATTTTCATCTTCCCTCAACTCTTTCCAGAAAGACAGCTGCCCATGACACTACTGGTTTTCAATGTCTGCCCCAAAGGAATATCTAAATCACTAAAGCCAGCCATACAAGAAATGAAAGTCGGTCACTCGATGGGCTTGTGTACAACCAGCCTGCCGGGTTTTTCCTTAACGATTAGTCCTGCCAGCTAAAGTCGGCAACACTAATCATTGTATTCCACCAGCAGAATACAATAGCGCTGCAGGAGAAATTTCCCCATCAACACTGATCGTGTTGATGAGCGAATCAAGCAATTTTCTTTCCTTACACCCATGTTGGAAAGAAAGAAAATTGCATAATCTATGGCCTGCTTAATTGGACTGCTGAGTTGCAAGTATTTCTACTAAAGCAAATTTTGAATTTCAATGATTTAATACACAACGGACGTGGACTTGTCAGGAAGATAAAAATGCCTAAACAATATCCATACACATCCACTACTGAAAGGCCCTTTAATCTACTTTTCTTCCTTGTAACATCCTCTATTAGCTCTCAAACCTCCCCTTTTCCCCCCTCACATCTGCTTGTTTGGAATGAGCAGTGCACGTTAGTTAAAGGTCATGTGCACTGCTCTAGACATACCATAAATCCCATAGTCTAGAGTGCCTAGTCCATTCCATCTCGAGAGCAAACAAAAGAGGGTGGCTAGATTCATACATACAGTAATGCCGCGTACACACGACCGTTTTTCATGACGAGAAAAATGCAATTTTTTTTCATTTGGTCATTAAAAACGATCGTGTGTAGGCTCCAGAGCATTTTTCACGACGTGAAAAATGGCCATTAAAAATTTGGAACATGCTCTAATTTTTCTCGTCGTTTTTCACGTCATGAAAAACGGCCGTTTGTAGGCTTTTTAACAACATGAAAAAAACCTGCATGCTCAGAAGCAAGTGATGAGACGGGAGCGCTCGTTCTGGTAAAACTAGCATTCGCAATGGAGATAGCACATTCGTCACGCTGTAACAGACTGAAGAGCACGAGGCTGAAAAGCGCAAATCGGCTCTCACCAAAACTTTACCAACACAAGGATCAGCAAAAGCAGCCCAAAGGGTGGCGCCATCCGAATGGAACTTCCCCTTTATAGTGTTGTCGTACATTTGGTACGTCACCGTGCTTTCCTCAAGCATTTTTTGTCATGATAGTGTGTAGGCAAGGCAGGCTTGAGAAGAATCACGTCGAGAAAAACTTTGTTTTTTTCAATGACATTAAAAACGGTCGTGTGTACGCAGGATGAGACCATGGAGAATGAAAGCAGCCACCCTCTAACAGGAAGTCAGAACACAGAAAAAAAAACAAAAAAGGCCAAAAGGGCATTGCAATGCACCTTTTTTGAGGTAAAAATACATATTGAAATTTTTTTTTTTTTTTTTTATGAAAACCAGCGTTTACTGACACTTTTAGCTGTGACTTCATATTTACGTATTTACATTTGACCTTACCTTTTAACCAAAGTTCCTCTCCAAGTACTTCTGCTAATGCCTTTGCTCCCTGATCACCAACAAGGGTATTACAGTTGAGAGAGATTCGCCTCAATCCACTCATACAGTCAAGGTCGGGTCTTCTATATCTCAGGCTCTCTGCCCAGGCCTCACTGTGCCTCCTTGTTGCCTGATGCTGACAGAATACCAGAAATATATAATACAGCTCTACATCATACATTGCACATTATCATTAGAGGACAAAAATAATAACCTGGGCCACATGCCCAGTTTAATCTTCAGCGAAGTCGTGCCACAATTCCATTTTTGGAAAGATGAGTTACAGTACAGCAGTCATATAGCAGGGAAGAAACATACAAGTATACACTGCTTTTCACTATTTCCCTGCTATATAATCCTTTCCAGTGGCCATGTCAATAGTAAAATAGTGATTGCGTGGAACATGGAGGGACTCTTTAGTTATTTTACTGTACTCTGGTTTCTTCCCAACAACATAGTGAAGTTGAGGCTGTAAAACACAGCGGAGTATTCATTTTTAGGTCAAGAAAAATGAATATTTAAAGTGGAAGTAATGACAAATAAAAAAGTCTGCTTAAATGCAACGCTTCTCCATCCCCACACCTATGCTGCATACTAGTTTAAAAAGAGATCAGTGTAAATACCTTTTTTTTAATCAACTTTGGTGCAGTTACATGATTGAGAAGCTGCAGCTCCCCTGTGTTAGGGAGCACTCCACAACGGGGCTGAATTCAGAGAGCCATGACATCACTCTCTGGCTTTCATTGCCCAGCCCCCCCCCCCCCCCCCCCATTGTCAGTGCTCCCTCCTATCCAGGGGCGGATCCAGAGTCTTTTCTCGGGAGGGGCACTGCCAAAAAATATGTTTTTTTTTGTGGGAAATTTATCGGGGAAATGGCTGGTGTCGGCGCTTCAATCATCCCGGCACCATGGTTGTTATGGTGTCAGGATGATTGAAGCGCATAATTTCTATTATTACATTGTAATATAAAATTAAATAGTCCAATGCAGAATCAGTGGGAGCCCCGAGTGTGTCACTTGCCACCGTCGCCTGCAATTAGTGGGAGCCCTGAGCGTGTCACTTGCCATACGTTGCGGATTGTCACTTGCCATGTCACCTGCCACATCTTGTGGATTGTCACCTGCCACATCACCTGCCACATCTTGTGGATTGTCACTTGCCACATCACCTGCCACACCTTGCTGATTGTCACTTGCCTGCCACCAGATGCAGATTGTCATTTGCCACGTTACCTGACACAATTTGCGGATTGTCACTTGCCACGTCGCCTGCCACACCTTGCGGATTGTCACTAACTTGCCTGCTAAGGTGTAGTTTTGGTTGTCTCTTGCTGTGTCCCAGACTCCCAGAGTCAGGCAGCAGAGAGATAATGTAATCTCTCTGCTGCCTGCACAGTGAGGGCGGAAGTCACTGCAGGAATGCAGGGCAGGCACGGGCGGTAAGAGATGATCTCATCTCTTTGCTCCCCTGCTCCCGGCTAGTTGATTGGCCAGCTGCCCCACTGAGCCTGCTCTCTCACTCTCACCTGCGCTGCCAACACACTGAGCAGCACCGGTCTGCCCACGAACTGCGCCGCCCGCCCACAAATCGCGCCGCAAGCGGAGCCGCCCGCTTTCTTACCCGTCTGTGGAGCCACACGCTATCGCACCTGACCGCAGAGCGGCCCGACGTGACTCACTGACGTCACTCGTTGCTAGACGCCAAGCGGCCCAGGCGTTAGCAACGAGTGCAGGGAAGACGCTCCACCCACCTCCTCCTCCGCTCCTGGTATCGTGTCAGTGCGCCGCGTAACTACATTAGACGAGTCTCTCTCTCTGCGCCGCTGATCGGCTGATGTGAGAAACTGAGAGAGAGAGACTCAGAGAGGCAGCGGCAGCCGCAGAACAAGTACTGTATATACTCGAGTATAAGCTGTCCCGAATATAAGCCGAGGCACCTAATTTTACCCAAAAAAACTGGGAAAACGTATTGACTCGAGTATAAGCCTAGGGTGTCCATCTGCATGCCTCACTTTGCCTCACTGTGCCCATGCCTCACTGTGCCCATGACTAGACTGATGTTTAACATGGGAGTCTATAGAAGGAGTGCCCGGCTTTGAAAAATCGGTTCTCCCCAGCCGTAGGTCTCCCAGACACCAAACTTTGCACACTTTTAGAGGAGACATGGGGCTATATGTGTACCACGTTTGGGGTCCAGGGGACCTACGACCGGCTGGTACCGGGTCCGCAAAGTCACCGGAGAAATTACCGTTTAACATTGGAGTCTATGGAAGGGGTGCCCGGCTTTAAAAAATCTGTGCTCCCCGGCCGTAGGTCCCCCAGACACCAAACTTTGCACACTTGTAGAGAAGACATGGGGCTACATGTGTGCCACGTTTCGCATCCAGGGGACCTAAGGCCGGCCGGTACCTGGGTCCCCAAAGTCCGGAAGATCAGGCGGAAAAAAAAAACAGCAAGCAAGTGAGTGTGACAGATGGTCTGGGGGGGGGGGGCAATTGCCCTGTTGCCCCCCCTGGATCCGCCCCTGCTCCTATCCCCACTTGCTGTTACAGGGAAGCCACATCTTCTTGATCACATGATAGCAGCAA
Source organism: Rana muscosa (assembly GCA_029206835.1). Classification (NCBI taxonomy): domain Eukaryota; kingdom Metazoa; phylum Chordata; class Amphibia; order Anura; family Ranidae; genus Rana; species Rana muscosa. Next base: position 761,595,524 of record CM055116.1, on the reverse strand, counting down.
AGCTTATTTAAAAAAGCAGAAACAAAAAAAGAAGTTATTTACACTTAACTTTAATAAACCGTATGCAGCATAGGTATGCGGAGGGGGGCATGGTTTTTAAGCAGACTTAAATTAGCCTTTACTTTCACTTCCATATACCTATCAGCCAATATAAACTTTTAAAAGGTAAAAAGACTTCCAAAGAGGATAGTACCTCCATTGTGAGCCTCTCTGGATTTAGGTTGACTTGAAAGCGGAGTTCCACCCAAAAATGGAACTCCCGCTTTTCGGATTCCCCCCCCCCCCCTCTGGTGAGCAGATACCTGTGTAATCCAGGTATTTGCTCCCACTTCCGGGCACAAATCGCTGCAGTATCGGCAGCGATCTACGCCATGTCCGGCCCCTCCTCTGTCCCCCCCCGCTGTCTTCTGGGAGACACACAAGTCCCAGAAGACAGCAGGGACTAGTGAGATCGCGCAGCGCGACTCGCGCTTGCGCAGTAGGGAACCAGGAAGTGAAGCCACAAGGCTTCACTTCCCAATTCCCTTACCGAAGATGGCGGCGCCTCCACCCTAGAGCCGAGGGACAGATCGGGTTCAGGTGCCGACATCGCGGGCGCCCTGGACAGGTAAGTGTCCATATATTAAAAGTGAGCAGCTGCAGTATTTGTAGCTGCTGACTTTTAATTATTTATTTTTTTCGGCGGAACTCCGCTTTAAACTGTCTCTGCTGCTACTTAAGCTCACAAACAGGACAATAAGATTGTACAATTTTCATTATAGATCTACCAACTATGTGGTGAAAGGGGTTGCCTGATTGGATACAAAATTGATTGGATACTTTAGGTAGGTTCTCATTCTACACACTTTTTGTAGTTCTAAATTCGATTACACAGAGATTGTTTTGTCAGATTGTAACATGTATAATGACCATTAGAGATGCCTGCACTTACCTGCAGTAAACTTTGATTACCCCCTCTATGCCTGAATACCAAGGCACTTTGAACAGATAGGCTCTTACACAGATAAGATTTTGCCTGCTCCTGCCCCACAAATGTAAAGTTTGCCAGTATACAATCATCTAAAAAGATACTAGCCTATAACCCAAGGTCTATGGCAGCCCAAAGAGGAGTCTTTTTTTTTTTTCAACCAGCAGGTTGAACAAAAAGAAAAACTGACTTGATCAGTCCATCCACACATTCAAGGCAGATGGGGGAATCCTTCCCGCGGAGTTATTGTATTCTGATAACGGGGAGAATTCCCCGCCATCAGAATACATTGCTCAGCACTCCTGGCTATAGTGGGGAAAATCGAATGGGGAAGTTGTACAGAAGTCGATAGGTTGATCGAGTTCTATACAACAGTGCCCATACATGGATTGAAATTCAGATGGTCCCTGCTGAACTGGACAAATTTCAATCCATGTATGGCCAGCTTTAGAATATTCAGCCCATGTCCTGTACTGTATAATTGAGATAATAATTTTCCCTGGCTCCTGGTGACTTTGTTTTCTGTGTAGACTGCATGCTGAGAATAGAACTAGATACCGGAGACAACGTGACTGCTACGTGCATGTGCAGAAGTTACATCATCAGTGACCACCCAAGTCTGGACCGGTCATTGCTGGTAAGCAGCAGAGAAGGAAGGATGTGTGTGCCATAATCTGTAAGTCTGTTGTGCATACTTGCACATTATGGCTAAAGCTCATCCCCACCAATGAGTTTACTCCTGATTTAACAAGGATTTGACTTCCCTGACTCCCAGGCTAAGCCCTGCTAATTTATATGCATCCTGTCCGAAAAGGAGGTTGGCCCAAAAATCTGAGAAGTCAAGCCCCCAATAACAAAATGAAACTAAACCAGAAAGGGCATAGGAGGAGAGTTTTCTTGTCAATAAAGGCAATATAGCCATTTTGCAATGTCTGCGTATAGCAAGACTTTTAGTTCTAAAGTGGTTGTAAAGGCTAAAAGGTATTTTTACCTTAATAGGGAAGTATGGGGTTCATTTTCCTTTTCTAAACCATACTTACCTAGGTGGATGTCCCCCACCAGGTTTAACACTGAGAACCAATCTCAGTTCTCACAGCTTCCTGGGCAGAGAGCTGGGCACTGTCAGTCACCGCTGTCTGCTCTGCCCTCCTTGGTTGTGGAGGGGGCGGGAACGGCAGGCTCAGGCTCTCAGCGGCTCACCGAGAGGCTGAGACCGGTGCCGATCCAGGCATGTGGGTGGATCCCCACAGTGGACTTCAGCTCGCTGTCTTCTGAAAACGGGTTCCAGGAGTGCAGAACAAACTGCACTCCTGTAATCCACAGGAGAAGTACAGCCAAACGAGCTTTGGCTGTACTTCCCCATTATTGTATTCAAAGTGGAGTTCTACCCAAAAATGGAACTTCCCCCTCTCCGGTGTCACATTTGGCACCTTTCAGGGGGGAGCAGATACCTGTCTAATCCAGGTATTTGCTCCCACTTCCGGGGATGATTGCTGCAGGCTCTGCGGCGATCTATGCCATGTCCCGCCCCTCCCCACTGTCTTCTGGGAGACACACAGGTCCCAGTAGACAGCAGGGACCAGTGGAATCGCGCAGCGCGACTCGCACATACACAGTAGGGAACCAGGCTGTGAAGCCGCAAGGCTTCACTTCCTAATTCCCTTACTGAAGATGGTGGCACCTCCACCCGAGGGACAGATCGCTTTGGGTGAGGACAACGCGGGCGCCCTGGACAGGTAAGTGTCCATATCTTAAAAGTCAGCAGCTGCAGTATTTGTAGCTGCTGACTTAAAAAAAAAAAAAATTTAGGCGGAACACCGCTTTAAGCTAAAAAAACAAAAACAAAAAAAACACACACACACACACACACACACACACACACACTTCTATTGTCAGTCCCCTCCCCCCCAGCTGTCCAAATATTTACATGAGCCCGATCTCAATCCAGCGCTGTGCCCGAGAGTAGCATCTCTCATGTCACACAACAGAGGGGCAGCAGTGGGAGCCATTGGCTTCTGCTGCTGTCAATCAAATCCAGTGAGGAGGGAGCGGGGCCGAACCGGGCTGTGTGTGTGTCTATGAGAGTGAGGGAAAAATAATGATCTACTCAGGAGGAGCAAGACAAGGGTCAGACTTTGCAGGCAACACACGAAAATGGAATAGAAAAAATGCTCAATAGACGTTCAAGGGACCTCCTATTGTAATATACATTGTATGGTTTTTAATCTTTGTTTAACATTAATGTGACAATAAAGCATTTTTTATTTTCCATTTTCGTGTGTTGCCTGCAAAGTCCGACCCTTGTCTTGGTCCTCCTGAGTAGATAATTATTTTTCCCTATAACATACGGATGTGGCAATTTGAGTGCCTTCCCTTTTTTCCCCCTTCTATGAGAGTGAGCCCACACAAGTGCTCCCATAGGAAGCAGCTTCCTATGCCGAAGAAGGAGCCAGGAGCGTCGGCAGGGGACCCCAGAAGAGGAGATATATATATATATATACTGTGACAGCAGGAAGGTAAAGTCACCTGGTTGCATCCAGGGGGGGTAGATATATTTCTCCCAGATTCAGGCTTTATGCCGACTTATACAACTAGGGAGGGAGTTGATGAAGCCCAGCTGAGGCTAGTGGGCTCATGGATGATTCATACCTCTAGGGAGAGTGCTGGGCGTCGTGCAGGCAGGGAGTTGATAAGACCAGCTGAAGCTTGTCAGCTCGTTTAAGGCCTCTATAAAAACTCCCAGCTTCATTAGGTGTTTGCTCGTGCCTGGAACCAGACCTGTGTGGACTGTCTAGGGAGAGCGAACCCCTGTGCGGTGAGACAAAGCCTGTGTGGCTATTTGTTTGGACATTTACTAAACCAGGGACTTAGGGACTAGGACAGCACCAGGCTGATCCCAGTTGTTAGTTAGGAAACCTGCATGTTTAGTCAGAGGTCAAGCTGACCAGGGTTTATTTTGTTTATGTTTCTTTTTGCTTTGCTGTGTTTTTTTGTCACTGTAAATAGAGAAATAAACCGCACCTTTTTGATCTTGAAAACCACAACCTCCGTCTGCTGGGCCTGTTTTTGTGTGTGGAGCCCATCCAGGGGATCACACACACCCGCTGCCGAGCTAACCCCCCCACAGTTGGCGGAGAACCAGTGGCAGTTTTTTTTTTAAGCCAGCATGGAGGAGATACTGAAACAGCTGGCTCTAGCAAATGCCAATCAACAGCAGACAAATGCAGGTTTGCAAAAGAGCCTTGCAGCTCAACAACAGAGCTTCGCAGCCCAGCAGCAAGCTCATCAACAGAGCCTTGCAGCCCAGCAGCAATCTGAGGCCCGCTTCATAGACCTGTTACAGAAGCAAGAGCAGAGACTACAACAAATGGAAGCAGTAATGCAGCAACGTCCGCAGACCAGTGAGGAAAGCCGTCCCACTAATACCGCGTCCTTTGGGGTGAGTCGTTTATTGACAAAAATGACTGGAGAGGATGATCCAGAGGTATTTTTGACCACATTTGAAAGGACTGCTGAAAGAGAAAAGTGGCCTGAGGAGCAGTGGGCTGGACTGGTAGCTCCTCTGTTAACTGGTGAATCGCAGAAGGCTTACTATGACCTAGAGCCTGACCAAGCAAAAGACTATGTGATGCTAAAAGCTGAAATATTGGCAAGGCTGGGTGTCACCCTGGCTGTCCGGGCTCAGCGTGTGCATAACTGGACTTTCCAGCTTGGAAAACCCCCCAGGTCCCAAATGTATGATCTCATTCACCTGAGCAGGAAGTGGCTACAGCCAGAGACTTTGTCCGCACCAGAGATTGTGGAACGTGTTGTAATGGATCGGTTTTTGAGAGCTCTTCCTACTGCCATCCAAAAGTGGGTAAGCCATGGAGACCCAGAGACGGCCGGTGGTCTTGTGGATCGTGTAGAGAAATACTTGGCTACAGAGAACCTGACGGCCTAAGACCAGACCATCCCCAGGGGCGGATAAGAGGATTCCAAGGGGTGAGGGTGGAGAGAGTGAGAGGGTGGGAGCTCTACCCAAAGTTTGGCGAGAACAGCCTGGGAAGTCAGGGGCTCAAGAGGCAGCCAAATGGATTGTTTGCTACCGCTGCCGGCAAGCGGGACATATTGCAGCAAATTGCCCGGTTGTGGAGGAACCCATGCAATGTGACTTTCTGACGGACAGACATCAGTCGCTGTGTGCGACAGTCGCATGCACTGCCATTCGGGGAACTGAGAAACATTTATGCAAAATGTGTATTAATGGTAGAAATGTTGTGGTATTACTGGATTCAGGTAGCCTTGTGACCCTGATAAAAGCTGAATTAGTTAAAACAGAGGTCTCTGGGAATAGCAAGGTAGCTGTTATTTGTGTGCATGGGGACACCCGAGAGTATCCAGTGACTACAGTGTGTTTCAAGACCCCCAAAGGTACCCTCTCTCATCCAGTGGGGTTAGTATCTCAATTACCGCATGATGCCATTGTGGGAAGGGATTTTCCGAAGTTCTGGGAACTGTGGGATGATCCTGAGCCCCCCACTGGTGCCCCTATGTACCAGGAAGGTGATAGCCAGAACTCCTCTGAGAGTGGTGAGGACTCTCCAGAATTTCCCTTGTCAGTATTGGCAGGCGAGACTCAAGAAACTGGAGAGGAGCCCACCTCCTCAGACAAAAACCTACCGTCTGTGGAGTTTTCTGATCTTGAGGTTCACAGGGAAAATTTTGCCACAGAACAGTTAAAAGACCCCGCCCTAATAAAGGCACGGGAAAACGTAGTGGAAATAGATGGCGAGTTAGTGAACCCAGATAATACCTGCACTTACCCATACTTCAGCGTAGAGAAGGACCTACTGTATCGGGTGGCAAAAAGGGCAGAAGAAACCGTTGAGCAGCTTGTGGTGCCCAAACCTTACAGGAAGTTGGTGTTGGAGTTGGCCCATGGGCACATTCTTGGAGGTCATCTGGGGACAGAGAAAACCCGAGAGAGGGTATTACAGAGATTCTATTGGCCTGGGGTGATGAAGGACATAGAAAATTATTGTTCCTCCTGCCCTGTGTGTCAGAGGTCAGCCCCGATGCCACATTTCCGTAGCCCGCTGGTCCCTCTACCCATCATTGAGGTCCCGTTTGAGAGGATCGCAATGGATTTGGTAGGTCCTATAATCAAGTCCGCTAGGGGGCACCAGTACATATTAGTTATAATGGACTATGCCACCCGTTATCCAGAAGCGATCCCTCTCCGAAATACCTCGGCCAAAACCATAGCCAAAGAGCTATCTCTTGTTTTTAGCCGGGTGGGTATTTGTAAAGAACTGCTTACGGACCAAGGTACACCCTTTATGTCCCGGGTTATGAAAGAGCTGTGTAAATTGTTCAAAGTGACGCAATTGCGTACGTCTGTGTATCACCCCCAAACCGATGGGCTGGTTGAAAGATTCAACAAAACCCTAAAACAAATGTTGAAGAAAGTGGTGGATAGAGATGGAAAGGATTGGGACTGTCTACTTCCTTATTTGATGTTTGCTATTAGGGAGGTGCCCCAATCCTCTACGGGATTCTCCCCCTTTGAGTTACTGTATGGGAGACACCCAAGAGGACTGTTGGATATTGCCAAGGAAACTTGGGAAAGTGAGAGTTCTCCCCACAGGAGTGTGATTGAGCATGTCGCCCTGATGCAAGATCGAATTGCACAGGTAATGCCCATCGTGAAGGAACATTTGGCCCAAGCGCAGTTGGCACAGCAGAGAGTGTACAACCGTGGAGCCAAGACCCGTACCTTTTCCCCGGGGGATAGGATATTGGTACTTGTCCCTACGGTTGAAAGTAAATTCCTTGCCAAATGGCAAGGCCCCTACGAGATAATGGAAAAAGTGAGCGAAGTGAATTACAAGGTCAGACAACCAGGAAGGCGAAAGCCCGAACAGATCTATCACGTTAATCTGTTGAAAGCCTGGAGGGATAGAGAGTCCCTAGTCGCAGAAACTTGGTCACCAGCTCAAACTGGTTGCGTGATTCCGGAGGTTGGAATAGCAGCCACCTTGTCACAACCCCAACAACAGGAGATGAAGGAGTTTGTGCTTCGCAACAAGGAGGTGTTCTCTGAGCTGCCGGGACAAACATCTGGGGTAGAGCATGATATTATTACCCCGCCCGGTGAAAGGGTGAAGTTAAAACCCTATCGGATCCCAGAGGCCTGACGGGAGGCAATACGGGAGGAAGTACAGAAAATGCTGAACTTAGGGGTGATAGAGGAGTCCCAAAGTGATTGGTCTAGTCCCATTGTGTTGGTGCCTAAACCGGATGGGAGCTGGCGATTTTGTAACGATTTTCGTCAGTTGAACAAAGTTACAAAATTTGACACCTACCCCATGCCACGTATAGATGAGTTGATCGACCGGCTGGGAACAGCCCGATACATGACGACTCTTGACCTCACAAAAGGGTATTGGCAAATTCCCCTGGCCAAGTCGGCCAAAGAGAAAACCGCATTTGTAACCCCAGACGGGGCGTTCCAATATAAGAGAATGCCGTTCGGGTTACAGAATGCGCCGGCCACATTCCAGCGGAAAATGGACCAGATACTGAGGCCCCATCGGAAGTATGCTGCGGCTTACCTGGATGACGTAATTGTCCATAGCACAGATTGGGCCTCACATCTGCCAAAAGTGCGAGCAGTCCTAGACTCTATCCGGGAAGCGGGGTTTACGGCTAACCCCAAGAAGTGTACCATTGGGCAGGAGGAGGCCAAATATCTTGGGTACACCATTGGCAGGGGAGTAATAAAACCCCAACTCAACAAAGTCGAGGCCATCCAGAGTTGGCCACGTCCCAACAGCAAGAAGCAGGTACGAGCCTTTCTGGGAATCGCGGGTTATTATCGGCGCTTCATTCCCCACTTTGCTTCTAAGGCTGTGCCCCTAACCAACCTGACGAAAGGGAAAGGGTCGGTCATGATTAAATGGACCCCCGAGGCTGAGGCAGCATTCCAATTCTTGAAACAAGCCTTATGTAGCCAGCCAGTGTTGTACTCACCCGACTTCTCTAAAGACTTTGTCGTACAAAGTGATGCGTCAGATGTGGGGTTAGGAGCAGTATTGTCCCAGGTCTGGAACGGGGAAGAGCACCCAGTCATTTACCTCAGCAGGAAGTTGAAGTCCCATGAGGTAAATTACGCCACGGTTGAAAAGGAGTGTTTAGCGGTGAAGTGGGCTCTAGATTCCCTTCGGTACTATCTGCTAGGTAGGCACTTTGACATGGTTACGGATCACGCTCCGTTAAAGTGGATGGCTCAAAACAAGGAGACAAATAGAAGAGTGAATAGGTGGTTCCTGGCCCTACAGGAATTCAACTTCACAGTAAAGCATCGCCCTGGCGTTCAAATGGGGAATGTGGATGCTTTGTCTCGAGTACATGAATGCCTGATTGCTGGTGTTCCAACCCCAAGGTTAAAACAAGAGGGGGGGGGGGGTATGTGACAGCAGGAAGGTAAAGTCACCTGGTTGCATCCAGGGGGGTAGATATATTTCTCCCAGATTCAGGCTTTATGCCGACTTATACAACTAGGGAGGGAGTTGATGAAGCCCAGCTGAGGCTAGTGGGCTCATGGATGATTCATACCTCTAGGGAGAGTGCTGGGCGTCGTGCAGGCAGGGAGTTGATAAGACCAGCTGAAGCTTGTCAGCTCGTTTAAGGCCTCTATAAAAACTCCCAGCTTCATTAGGTGTTTGCTCGTGCCTGGAACCAGACCTGTGTGGACTGTCTAGGGAGAGCGAACCCCTGTGCGGTGAGACAAAGCCTGTGTGGCTATTTGTTTGGACATTTACTAAACCAGGGACTTAGGGACTAGGACAGCACCAGGCTGATCCCAGTTGTTAGTTAGGAAACCTGCATGTTTAGTCAGAGGTCAAGCTGACCAGGGTTTATTTTGTTTATGTTTCTTTTTGCTTTGCTGTGTTTTTTTGTCACTGTAAATAGAGAAATAAACCGCACCTTTTTGATCTTGAAAACCACAACCTCCGTCTGCTGGGCCTGTTTTTGTGTGTGGAGCCCATCCAGGGGATCACACACACCCGCTGCCGAGCTAACCCCCCCACAATACATATTTGTTATTTAAAAATAACTTTACAATCACTTTAAAATGTTAGCAAAGTTGTCAGCCATTTCAAACATTTTACTCAACACTTACAACCTACTGGAGAGATACGCAAACTTAGAGACAAACCTGTGATAGAAATCAAACAGGCTACTTTGTAGGAGAGGTTGTCTAAGTGAAATTCCCTGATGCGTTCAAAGAATGGTTATTGCAGTGCAGAGAGAACCAAGTTGAGATCCCAAGGTAGTACACAGTGCTGAAATGAGGGCTTATTGTGAGATACACCTTTAAGAAAAGTTACGTTTTTAACAAGGGAGAACAAAGCCAGGGATCTTTGACAGAGAATGGACAAGGTCAAAACCTGTGCTATCAGAGTGCTTAAGGCCAAGTTCTGGTCAAGAAGTGATTGTAGGAAGACTAAAATGTGAGGCACAGAATACTCTGGGACTTTTCACACAAGGCAAAGATGAATTTCTAGGTACAATAGCATCTTCTTGCTTTTAGCAAGGCAAGAAAAACAGACTCCTTCATATTTTAAGACCTGGGCTTCAACAGCCATGCAGACTAAGTCAGGGACTCTGAAGCAGGATGGAATAGAGGGTCTTGAGATAGCAGATCTTGCTTATTGGGAGGAGGCCAGGGGTTATCTGCTAGAAGTCTGATTATGTGTGTACCAAGCTCCTCTGGGCTAGTTCAGTGCAATTAGAATCACTGTTTTCCTCTTTTACTCTATCTTTTGAGCAGATGAGGCAGAATTCCCACTTGAGGGAAGGTGTAGATTATCCTGAACTGAGACCAAGGGAATTATTATACAGCCGAGGCTTGTGATAAAGGATCGTTGCTACAAACAGAGGTAGCTGGTGCATTCCAGCAGCCATCTTGCTCATTTTCTTTATCCTTTTTCATTCCTCGAGCTGTGCAGTGCTGGATATAGGCCGGTCAGGACTCCCTCTATGGAGTATAGAACCAAGGCCCGTTCTCAGTGGGTATGTCATGGTTTTTATAGTGGCTGTATTCAGGCTTACCTTTGACCTTGTCTGTGACCTAATCTCAACCCCCCACATGGGCCACACAGAAGTGCATTTGTGGGTATAGGGAACATATAAATTTGAGTACTATTTGCTGGTTGGCTTAGCTCTGAGGAAGAGGGTGCGCCCTGGAAAATGCGTCAGCTTACCAGCAACTCGGCTTCGCTCGTTCATCATGTGATTCCTGCACTGGATTGTGCTTAATATGTTTTTAATGCCTTCTTTATGGCTAACTTTGAGTGCCCATGTGTTTATGTTTTTGTTCCACACAATAAATCTCTGGTAATACACTAGGCATTTGTGCCTTCCTGTGTGCTTTTTTGTAGTTTATACTGGATTGTCCCTTCTGAGGAGGGCTGCATTGGTGGGCAAACTAACAGGCATTTTTCACTCATAGTAGAGAGGGTGCGCCTTCATTTGGAAGAAGGCTTTTGGGAAGACTTGCTGGGTTTTGTGGCCCAGGTCATCCACTGAAAGAGCTGGGGTTTTGAAGTTGAGGCCTGGGTACAGCAGTTAGATGCTCTTCATTTTGAGAAGGTAGTGGCTCCTGAGGAAGGGGGGTTAGGATCTTTCGCTGTAAGAGTAAAACCTTTCCTTCTGTGACATCTTTGATGAACTGGTAAAGTACCTCTCCAAACAAACGCCTTCCTTGAAAAGGCATGTGTGTGAAGCGTGTCTTAAAAGGCAGCTTCAGCTGTACAGGCATTTAGTCACAAGATTCAGCGCATGTGAATAGAAATTAGGGCCAATCTTGAAATTTGTCTCCTAACATGTTCTGGAGAATCCACTCAAAAAATTAGAGCAGACGCTAACTGCTGTAATTGCTCTTGTAAAGCATAATCCTCGAAAACAGGGTCATATTGGTTGTTTATTGCCCTAGCCCTGTTAGCTGCAGCTTGACAGAGAGACTGCAGCAAGGCCTGGTTGCAGGGCTTTCTAGCTGCAGAATCTCTGAAAGAAAGAACGTCTTCAGTAGGTATGGTGAGATGTTTATTTAACACAGACATCAGCATCAACTACAGGAATAGACTGCTTCTTTGTGAATTCTTTTGTCACTAGATTTAGTTTGGCAAAGATCTGGGGGCACTAAAAATCCTGTCTGGAGTGACCCAAACTGCACATTCTATTTGTTCATGAACAGGGAATGCTTTAAAAGATTTTGCAGGTCTCTTTGCACCCAAAGGGGCAAGGCAAATTTTGAGGAGAATCAAGCTGCACAATGCTAAGGTATCTGCAGATAGCAGCAGTGAGCTCTTCTATGTTGTTAGCAAGCAAGTTGTGTTCAATAATAGGATTTTTAATAACAGCTTACCTGTAAAATCCTTTTCTTGGAGTACACCATGGGACGCAGAGCCTTTAATCATTACATAGTGGGTTGTATAGTTCACCAGAGGTGATTGGACACTGGCACACCCAATGAAGACGAGTTCCCCTCTATATAACCCCTCCCATAAGGGAAGTACCTCAGTTTTGTAGCAAAGCAGTAAGGATCCCATAGAAGGGGGGAGGACCTCTGTGTCCCGTGGAGTACTCCAAGAAAAGGATTTTACAGGTAAGCTGTTATTAAAAATTCTATTTTCTTTATCGTACACCACGGGACACAGAGCCTTTAATCATTACATAGTGGGACGTCCCAGAGCACGGCTCAATATGAGGGGAGGGAGACACAGATCAAGAAGACCACCATCAGACGAGAGTCCTATACCGCTGCCTGCAGCACAGTACGCCCAAAGGCGGAATCCTCATGCCCTCTTACATTTAGTAAATGTATGGACTGAAGACCAAGTAGCCGCCTTACAGATCTGAGCCATAGAAGCCTGATGATGCACTGCCCATGAAGTACTTATAGCCCTGGTCGAGTGCGCTCTAACAGGAAAAGGAGGAGTTTTGTTCTTTAAGCCATAAGCTTGAACTATCACTTGTCGAATCACCCTAGAAATGGTTGATTTTGATGCCGCCTGGCCCTTTTTGGGACCCTCTGGCAGAATAAACAAGACATCTGTTTTACGTATCTGAGCAGTTGCTTGCAGATAAACTTTTATTGCTCTCACTACGTCCAGAGTGCAATAATTTTTCCCCCGCCGACTGCGGTTCAGGAAAAAAAAAGGTAAAACAATATCCCGATTTAAATGAAACATCGACACCACTTTAGGAAGGAAAGTAGGATGGGGATGTAACACAATTTTGTCTTTGTGACAAACGAAATAAGGCTCCTTACAAGAAAGAGCTGCCAATTCAGAAACTCTCCTAGCAGAGGAGATAGCAACCAAAAAGGCCAATTTCCTACTCGGAAGAATCAATGGAATATGGTGAATAGGTTCGAAGGGCTGCTTTTGTAAGACCGACAAAACAAGATTCAAATTCCATGGGCACAAGGGAGGTTTGACTGGCAGATTTACCCGCAGTACTCCCTGAATGAATGCCTAGGGAATGAGATGCCAGCGGTCTCTGAAAGAAAATTGACAGAGCCGAGATTTGACCTTTAATGGTACTCAGGGCTAGTTTCACATCTACCCCCCAACTGACAAAAAGCCAGAATCCTACTAATGACATACTTTTGAGGGTTCCACCCTCTGGATTCACACCAGGAAACATTTGCCTTCCAGATTCTATAATAGATGAGCCTGGAGGCCGGCTTTCTAGCATTAATGAGAGTGGAGAGAACTGGACCCGAGAGCCCACGTTTCTTCAATATGTAGGTTTCAAACAGCCAAACCATCAAACTTAGCTTTCGTAAGGAAGGATGGAACACTGGACCCTGTGATAGCAGGGTTGGCGAAGTGGAAGAATCCAAGGTTCCCCCACCGCCATCCTTATGATTTCGGTGTACCAGGCTCTCCTGTGCCAATTTGGAGCCACCAGGAGAACTGGTATTCCTTTTTTGATCTTGCAAAGCAGTCTCTGTAAGAGCGGAACCGGAGAGAATGCATAGATCAGAGAAAACTGATCCCAGGGAACCATTAGTGCATCCGTTCCGAAGGCTAGAGGATCTCTTATCCTTGACACAAAAGGTGTCCAACTTCTTGTTGACCCTCGAAGCTAATAAGTCTACGTCCGGGGTCCCCCATTTCTGGCATATAGCCTGAAAAATGTCAGGGTGGAGAGACCACTCTCCTGGTAATAGCTGCTGGCGGCTCAGATAATCCGCTTACCAATTTTCTATCCCTGGAATGAAGATTGCAGAAAGACAAGGAATATGACTTTCCGCCCATACAAATATCTGGTTCACCTCTCTTTGAGCATCCCGACTCCGGGTGCCCCCTTGATGATTGATATAAGCTACCGCCGTAGCATTGTCGGATTGAATCCAAACATGGTAACCTTGTAACCTGCGTGTCCAGGTTCTGAGGGCTAGATACACTGCCCGAATTTCCAATATGTTGATGGGCAGGCCTTTCTCGAACTTGGACCAAGTTCCCTGGGCCGAGGCAAACATCCAGCATCGCCCCCCAGTTATAAAGGCTGGCATCCGTAGACACCATCTTCCAGGTGACCGGGAGGAATGGATTTTCCGCTTCGCAAATTCTTTGTTTTTAACCACCAACTGAAGACAGGTGCATTGGTAAATCCAGAGCTTGGATTCTCCTGTTCCAGGTGGCCAGGATACTGTTCTGCAGCAGTCTTGAATGAAACTGGGCATAAGGGACAGCCTCGAAGGAGGCCACCATCTTTCCAAACAACTTCATGCAGAGGCGAATGGACGGACCTCTCTCTGACTTGACCATGTGTACCAGTTCTCTTAAAGATTTTATCTTTGGCTCTGGAAGAAATACTCTGCTTTGGACTGTGTCTATGACCATGCCCAAATACTCCAGTCTCTTCAGGGGCTGCAGAGAGGATTTCTGTAGGTTTAGGATCCACCCTAAATGCTCCAGGTATTTCACCGTATTGAGTACATTGTGATTTAATCGTGCCACTGACACTTCTACCAGGAGTAGGTTGTCTAGATAAGCCGTCACCGCTATGCCCTGTGCTCTTAGATTTGCCAAAAGTGGGGCCAGAACCTTTGTAAAATACCCGGGGTGCAGTAGCCCAGCCTGAAAGGCAGAGCCACAAACTGGTAGTGGCAGTGTTTTACTGCGAACCGTAGAAATTTTTGGTGAGCGGGATGGATAGGCACATGTAAGTATGCGTCTTTGATGTCTATTGACACCAAGAATTCTCTGCCTTGTAGGGTGGAGACCCCTGATCGAATAGTCTCCATTCGGAAATGGCGAATGTTCAGAAACTGATTCAGAGCTTTTAGATCCAGAATGGGTCTGACATCTCCATTTGGTTTTGGAACCACAAAGAGGTTTGAATAAAACCCCGAACCTTGTTTTATCAGGGGAACTTCCATGATCACCCCCTGAGACAGCAAGTGGTCCAATGCTTGGAAGAAGGGTTTTCTTTTTAATGGATCTTTGGAGAGGTTTGATCTTAGGAACCGAAAAGGTGGGATTTCTTGGAATTCTAGTTTGTACCCTAGGAATACTTTGGAAACTACCCACTTGTCCTGGATCTCCAACTGCCAAGCTGCTGAAAATTTTCAAAGCCGCCCCCCTTCACAAGGGGGCTTTGGGGTTCTGTTTGTTTGTTTGTTTTCTGAAACCATGGCTTTTTGTGACTCTGGGTCTTAGCTCTTGCGGCTGGCTGAGAATGCCGTCGCTACTGCTTGGAAGCAGAGGTTCCGGGAACCGGGGAGAGAGAACGCTTGAAACAAGGGCGCTTATTCCTTTTCTTATCTGGTAACAAAGTAGTTTTACCATTTTGAAATTTTTTGGATGTATTTATCCAGATCATCCCAAAAGAGTAGTTTCCCATGGAAGGGGAAACCGGCCAAAAGTTTTCTACATGGGGCTTCTGCTGACCAATGCTTTAACCAAAGAATTCTGCGCATGTGCACCAGCTGAAGCATGAGACGGGAAGCCTGCTGAATAGAATCTCTAATGGCATCCACTGTAAAACACAGGGCCCTAGGTCTGCAAGGCACCAACGTGTGAGAATTTTCCCCCTTTTTGGTCACAGCAGAGCCTGCAGCGGAAGGAATGCTCTCAATGGAGCTGCTGACAAGTAAGTTCTTGTAACAGTAACTGTCAGCTCTTTACTCCCTCAAGTGGCGGATACAGGCAAGACATGCCTTACTCAGAACAGAAAGTCCTTAAAGTATTTTAAACGTTAGGATCTTTCTGGCTTACCTTTTTCCCGCCGCAGGACTGCTGAAGACCAGACAGTACCAATCTTCACCCATCTCGGCGGGTATGTTGTGCCAACCTTCAGGGGTCTGGGATCCTACTTAAACACTTGAGACCCGCGCTATAGACGAAAGACGTCTGCAGCGCGGCTCTCAAGTGCCGGGTGGACGTCCATGGACGTCCTGCTGTTTACATCCCCCCCCGCGCGCCGCCGAGGGCGCGCAGCGGGGAACAGCTGTGCCCGCCGCGTCACGTGATGCCAATGCGCGTGCCTGGCGGCCGCGATGTCCGCCAGGTACACGCGATCGGCAGTTACAGAGGCAGGACGTGGATCTCTGTGTGTAAACACAGAGATCCACGTCCTGTCAGGGAGAGAGGAGACCGATTGTCCCTTGTACATAGGGACACAGATCGGTCACCTCCCCCAGTCCGTCCCCTCCCCCACACAGTAAGAATCACTTCCAGGGAACATTTTTAACCCCTTGATCGCCCCCTAGTGTTAACCCCTTCCCTGCCAGTCACATTTATACAGTAATCAATGCATATTTATAGCACTGTTCGCTGTATAAATGTGAATGGTCCCAAAATAGTGTCAAAAGTGTCCGATATGTCCGCCGCAATATCGCAGGCCTGACAAAAATCGCAGATAACCGCCATTACTAGTAAAAAAATAAAAATAAAAAATGTCATAAATCTATCCCCTATTTTGTAGGCGCTATAACTTTTGCACAAACCAATCACTATATGCTTATCGCTATTTTTTTACCAAAAATATATAGAAGAATACGTATCGGCCTAAACTGAGAAAAAAAATTGTTTTTTTTATTAAAAAAATGGGATATTATTATAGCAAAAAGTAAAAAATTATTCTGTTTTTTTTCAACATTTTCTGTCTTTTTTTGTTTATAGCGCCAAAAAAAACGCAGAGGTGATCAATTACCACCAAAAGGAATAAATTATATCTTAAAAGTTTAATCCCACAATTATTAAAACGCAGCTAAGTGCCAAATTCCTAAATATTGGCAGAATCCGGATAGCCCTAACCGGAAGGGATGGTGTAATAAATTAGACGAAATTTATAGTATGGAATATTTAAGATCTAGTGACAGGGACTCATTAGAGGCATTTGAAGAAAAGTGGAAGGTGTGGACAGCCTATAAGTGTACAATGGGCTATGCAGAGATAATGGGTGAATAATACAATAAGATAATAAAACAGAGAAGGAGAAAGGAAGAAGTGGATAGATTAGAAGAAAGAGGTCAGGGGTCAAGAGGAAGGGGGGGGGGAAAGAGGGGGGGGAGGGGAAGGGTATTATATGAAGGGGATTGTATTACATCTTATGTTTTATACGAAAACTAATAAAGAAATAATAAAAAAATAAAAAAAAAACTCTGAGACCCACAAATGATGCGAATCCAAAGCAGAGACGACATTAAGGAATAAAACCATGAGCAAGTCTCTTGTTGTGATTAAGTCTGAGTGGTAAAAAATAAATAAAAATATATACCACCAAAAGGAAGCTCTATTTGTGGGAAAAAAAATGATAAAAATATAGTTTGGGTACAGCGTTGTATGACCGCGCAATTGTCCTTCAAAGTGCGTTAGCGCTGAAAGCTGAAAATTGGTCTGGGTACGAAGGGGGTTTAAGTGCCCAGTAAGGAAGTGGTTAAAGGATACCTCTTCCCTGGACCTTGTAAAAGACTCTGCCAGAAACTTTTGCGCTTTTTAGTGTATAGCGAAAGTAATGGATCCCAAAGCCCAGTCCGCCGGAGACATTACAGGCAAAACCTCGGTCTTCTGCGAGGCCCAGGTACCATCCACTTTAGGCGTATAAAATAAGCGTTATGGATGGATCCGTTTGCGTAGCTCTTTGACCCCCGGAGGGATTTTTAGCAGAGTTTCTTCTTAGCACATCCTTAGTCGTGACTGTCACCTTAGACACTGGCGAAAAAACTGAGGTACTTCCCTTATGGGAGGAGTTATATAAAAGGGAAACTCGTCTTCATTGGGTGTGCCAGTGTCCAATCACCTCTGGTGAACTATACAACCCACTAATGATTTAAGGCTCTGTGTCCCGTGGTGTACGATAAAGAAATAGCTACAATCTGGGGGAAGAAAAAATCTTCTGCAGATTCCTTTCAAAATAGCCTCTATGTCCTCTTCATTCTCTTCTGTGTCTACTTCATCTAGGGCAGGCATATTGGGATCGGATTCAGGCAAAGAAATTGAAATGGGAAAAGAGGTGTGGCGCTTGAGCCCCGGGCAAAGATAGTTGTGCTAAAGCCATTATTTGTCTGAGTAATTGTGACACAGATGCAGAAAGCTCTGCTTTTGTCAGGTAGGTTGCTTGTTGTGTGCCTAAAACAGAGCTAGGTCTCTCTCTCTCTCTCTCTCTCTCTCAAAGGTTGCCTGGTTGGAGTCTGTATATGAGTACACTGTGCAATCTGCAGTATACATGCGGGTACAATGGGATTCCCTAGAAAGGCTTTGGCATTTCAAATGTGATGTGTAATATGAGCAAGTGCTTTTTTTCTCTGTTTTCTCGAGGTCTAACCCACCTAGAAAGTCATCTATTTTTACTTTTTTTGTGGCAGTCACATTTGTTTGCAGTTTGGTCTTCAGGGAGGTGTATAGAAGAAGTTCATGTTTTGTTCAAGTGCCACATTATCTTGGAAAAGGTGCATACACAAACTATATATTAGTCTTATGAGTGCTGCTTGTTAATTTTATATTGTATTAGCACAAACATTTACATTTATTTCACCTTGATAATACTTGCAATAAATTCAGCTCCACGCCATGTGAGATTGCATCCAGTAAAATTAACCATTTTGATTGTTGGTGAATTTTTCACACTTTGACAGATAACTACAAGAAGACAGAATATTCATAATTAAAAAAGAGAAAAAAAAAAAACACACGTCAACCAACATTATAAAAAACATGAAACAAAAAGGTTATAGGAAAAGATAACAACAAGACATATTTTTCTGTGGTACTCAGTATAATTGACAAACAGAAATAGTGAAAGTCTGGCAATGCTCTAAAGTGCAGCTACAGCCAATTTTTCCAATTTTTGAATAGAGTAGGAAAAGTTTGGACCCCTGTCAAGTAGTGGTGCAACGGATCGGTGGTGATCCGTGATCCAAACGGGTCACCCTGTTCGGATCGGATCACCGCGCGATCCGCGGAGCGCTCCGGAGCCTCGGCCGTAGGAAAGGCTTCGGCCTAGCTCCGGAGCGGTGGCCATCTTGGTACACCCGGCGGCGGCCGCTGTAGTGACGTTTCGCCGCCATCTTGCTCCACCCCACACTCCTGCACAGTAATGATAGAGAAGGGGCCAAGCGGACATCTTGTTACACCCAACGGAGGTTTAGATTTCAACACAAAACGGAGCTTATCAGCTTTAATACATTATTTGGAAATCCATCAGACTGTTTACATTTTAAATTTTAAAAGCAGCAGCAAACCTTACATGATTGCTAATGTGACGGAACACCTCTGATTTTCACATTTAACATTTAGTTAAATGTGAAAATCAGAAGTGTTCTGTCACATTAGCAACCATGTAAGGTCAGCAGGTTTGCTGCTGCTTTTAAAATTTAACATGTAAAGAGTCCGTTGGATTTACAAAAACTGTATTTAAGCTTATAAGCTCCGTTTTGTGTTGAAAATAACTGAAATCGAAAATTCCGGTGGGTGTAACATTTTTTATTTTTTTTGCCGATCCGAAAATTATCCGATCCGTGGCTCTGATCTGAGGATCGATCCGATCCGTGAGTTTTTTGATCCGTTGCACCCCTACTGTCAAGTTGTTATTGCTGTCTATTTGTCTTGGTGAACACTGTTATCAGGACTGAAAAAATTGTGGAAAATCCACATTTTAAATTTTTGCCCCGGAACAAGAATAGGATGGACATTCTTCCAATGGAGATACTTTTCCTCCAGCGACAATTTATAGAAATTTTCCTCACTTTAGAGACATTTTCTCCCTCAGGGACATGGGACAAAGATGCATAAAAAAAGAAAGAAAAAAAAAAAAAAAAAAAGCTTAATTTACTTGCAGAGAAAACATGGAAATTAGGAGTTATTTTAATCTTTACAGCTTTTTTTCTTCCTCTTGCCCCATCCACACTAGCATCACAAAGTATCTCCAGTGTCCTACTGCAGCAAACATCTCAACCCACAGACTATTGCAGTCTCCATAGTACAAAATCTAGGTAAAATCCACCAGGGTGAAGGAGGCCAGCTTGTAATGATCATGGCAGGAAGGCAATGCTGAAAGATTACAATATTAGGGCCCCTCACTGATGATCGATTGAGCCTTCTGTCATTTACCGAAAACTGAAATATCCATTTTAGAGGAGCTGGCACTTTAACCACGCTTAACGCAAAAGGAAGCATTTTGACAACATTAAACGTTTTAGAAATGGACAGATGAGAATGCATTAGAAAGATATGGGATTAGAGTTCACAGATGGGAGACTGTGCTGTTCTTTACAGAGTGATTGCTCCATTTAAAGTTCATTAATTCACATACTGCAGCACATCAAACAGCTGATTGTACAAGGCGTTGCAGATTCAAAAATACAATTTTAAATTTATACTCCTCTGATCTCCATGGAAACCGGGAAACTGCAGATATGAATTCCTCAAAATAAAAGCAGCAAGTCACTGGAGGAAATACTGCCGAGAATGACTCACTGTGTCCATTGCTTGTGCAATCTACAGCTCAAGCTCTTTTTAAAACACACAAGCAAAGCAGCTTGTGAAGATCAGAGAGTACATAAATATCTCTTTATGATGCCAAGTCATTTTGATTGAACCCAAAGTCATATAATGTACTGCATAATTAAAGAAGAATCACATTCTGGACATAACTTTGTATGGATCTTCTCAGACAGGCGAGGTCAAAAGCTGCTGTGAAACATTCATGTTGTATATTTGCGCTGCTGACTGGTGGTATACGAGTAAAAGCAGCAATGCATTCATTTACTAGTCCAAAGGAAAAACAGATTCCTACAATAATGTTGGGGCTTCAAATATGAACATCACAAAAACAAAAAAAAAAATAGATTTCTTATGCCGCGTACACACGATCGTTTTTTTCGACGGTGAAAACACCGTCGAGAAAATCGACGTGAAAAATGAGGAACAGCTTGTTCCCCACACACACGGCCGTTTTAAATTACATTTTTTTCTTTGGTCGAAAAAAACGACCGTGTGTGGGCTCCCCGGCAGTGGTTCCCTATGGAAAAACTGCGGCGGAAAAAAATGACGGGAATCACGACGAGAAAAATTAGAGCATGTTCTAATTTTTCTCGTCGTGATTATTGCCATTTTTCCCGTCGAGAAAAACTACAAAAAGCCCACAGACGATCGTTTTTCTCGTCCAAAGGAAAAAATGTCATTTTTCTCGACGGGAAAAAATAGGATTTTTTACTCACCGTAAAATCCTTTTCTCTGAGTCCATGGACCGACACAGCTTCTCTATTGACAAAGTGGGTATTATCCGT
Source organism: Rana muscosa (assembly GCA_029206835.1). Lineage (NCBI taxonomy): Eukaryota > Metazoa > Chordata > Amphibia > Anura > Ranidae > Rana > Rana muscosa. Next base: position 761,574,765 of record CM055116.1, on the reverse strand, counting down.
TAATTAGGAGTGACTAGACAGAAAAACTTGTAAAAAGTGTTGCATCACACCTTCTACAGTACCGCCCAGGGGGCGGACCCTCTGGGTATAACCTCTCAGTCTGCATCTCGCAGATCAGTTCGTCAAAAAGCAGTACAAACTTAAAAGGAGGGGTGGGTGCTGTGTCGTCCATGGACCGACACAGCTTCTCTATTGACAAAGTGGGACGTCCCAAAGCAGCGTCAGAGAAAAAAAACGAGGGGTGGTAACAGCATAAAAACAAACTTCACCCCAAAACACAAAACAGCACTCCAACGGAGGAGTTGCAACTCTAAACAGCCGCTTGCAAAACCTTGCGGCCGAAAGAGGCATCCGAAGATGCACCTACATCAACTTTGTAGAATTTTGTGAAAGTGTGAGCGGACGACCAAGTCGCCGCTTTACATAGTTGGGAAACAGACGCTTGATGTCGGAAAGCCCAAGAGGCACCTATTGCCCTGGTCGAATGCGCCGTGACAGGAAAGGGGGGCGCCTGACCCTTTAAGGCCTAAGCCTGGATTACTATCTGTCGGATCCACCTAGAGATGGTGGCCGACGAGACTGCTTGGCCCTTCTTGGGACCAGCCACCGAAACAAACAGTGAGTCTGACTTCCGGAACAGGGAAGTAGCAGATAGGTATACTCTCAAAGCTCGGACAACGTCCAAGGAATGCAACGCCGACTCCTTAGGATTCGACAGGTGAGGACACAAGGATGGAAGTACAATGTCTTCGTTGAGATGAAAAGCCGAAACGACTTTCGGAAGAAAGGAAGGCTGCGGCCGCAGCACCACCTTATCCTTGTGGAAAATCAAATAGGGAGCCTTGCAGGACAAGGCTGCCAGCTCAGAGACTCGTCTAACTGACGTAACAGCCACCAAAAAGACCACTTTCTGAGAAAGTGTCAACAGGGGAATATCTCTAATATTCTCAAACGGTGCCTTCTGAAGCACCGAGAGGACCAGGTTCAAGTCCCACGGTGGTAACGGGGGACGGACCGGAGGGGCCACATGTCGAACCCCCTGCACAAATGTACTCACGAGAGAGTGAGTCGCCAGGGGTCGCTGAAAAAAGACAGCCAGGGCAGATATCTGACCCTTAATCGTACTTAGGGCAAGCCTTTGGTCCACCCCATGCTGTAAAAACAGCAGGATTCTGGAAACCAAATAGGTACGCGGATGCCATTTCATTTCCTCACACATGGAGATGTAGGCCCTCCAAGTGTGGTGATAAACCTTCCTAGAGGACGGTTTTCGAGCACTTCTCATAGTAGAGATTACTGATTCTGACAGGCCCTGGTCTCTCCGTACCTGGTTCTCAACAGCCATGCCGTTAAAGCCAATGACTGTAAAGCAGGATGGAATATGGGACCTTGCGATAGCAGGTCCTTCCGTAGTGGTAGGCGCCAGGGGACGTCTGCTACCAGACATACTAGATCGGCGTACCAAGGACGCTGAGGCCAATCTGGAGCGATTAGGATCATTGGAATTCCCTCTGCCTCCACTCTGCGGAGCAGAAGAGGAAGAAGCCTTAAGGGAGGGAAGGCATAGATTAGCCGATACTGACCCCACGATGCTACCAACGAGTCCGTTGCGTCTGCCCATGGGTCTCTTGACCGGGCCACAAATCTCAATACCTTCCGATTGAGTCGGGAAGCCAGAAGATCTACGTCTGGTGTGCCCCATCTTTGGCAGAGGAGTTGGAACACCTCCGGGTGTAAGGACCATCCTCCCTGGTCCAGCATCTGGCGGCTCAGGTAGTCCGCCTGCCAGTTTTCCACACCCGGAATGTACACGGCCGATAGTGCCGGTACGCTCTTCTCTGCCCACTTCAGGATGCGAGCAACCTCCGATGCTGCAGCTGAGCTTCTTGTTCCTCCTTGATGATTGACATATGCCACCGCTGTGGCGTTGTCTGACTGGATCCTGACTGGACGCCCTTGCAGTCTCTGAGACCATTTGAAGAGGCACAGCTTGATCGCCCGGATCTCCAGGACATTGATCGGCAGGAGGGCTTCCTCTGGGGTCCAGCGACCTTGCGCCGACTGAACACCCCAGACTCCCCCCCAACCTGTAAGGCTGGCGTCCGTCGTGATCACTATCCAGTAAACCGGAAGAAATGACTTCCCGGCCCTTAGAGCCGGTGCTGTCAGCCACCATACCAGGGATCTCCTGACTAGGTGGCTCACTCGGATTTGATAATCCAGAGATGAAGGGCATCTGTTCCATCTGGACAGAACTTCCTTCCGTAACACTCGAGTGTGGTATTGAGCATATGGGACCGCCTCGAAGGAGGCTACCATGAGGCCCAACACTCGCATGCAAAAACGGGGGTGACGACCAATTCCTGGAAGTCAGCTGCCGTACTGCAGCCCGGAGGGTCTGCAACTTCTCCACAGGGAGGAATACCTTTGCCTCTGAGGAATCCAGAATCAACCCCAGGTACACTAGGCGTTGAGTGGGCACCAATACTGACTTTTGCGTGTTTAGTATCCAACCACAGTCTCGAAGAGTCTGACAGGGAATGGACACGCTTACCTCTAATTCTGAGCTTGAAGGAGCCTTCAGCAGAAGGTCGTCCAAGTAACCTGTGATAGCGATACCCCGCTGTCTTAGAAGTGCCAGAATCGGAGCGAGCACCTTGGTGAATGTCCTGGGTGCTGAGGCAAGGCCAAACGGGAGGGCCACAAACTGGTAGTGGTTCTTCCCGATAGCAAATCGCAGAAACCTCTGGTGTCTGGAGTATATGGGGAAATGCAGGTATGCGTGCTTGATGTCCAAGGAGGCCAGAAAGTCCCCCGGATGGAGAGCCGTGACTACAGATCGAACCGACTCCATCCGAAATGTTTGTACTTTTCACAAAGCAATTGAGGGCTCTGAGATCCAAGATTGGCCGAACCCCCTCCTTCTTCGGCACAATGAACAGATTTGAGTAAAAACCCTGACCCCGTTCCTGTTCTGGAACTGGAATAACTACCCCGCGTTCTAGTAGACCCTGGACGGGTCGGTAGTAGCTGGAGATTGGAGGTGATGAATCTGTCCGGTGGACAAGAGAGAAATTCTATCTTGCAGCCTGAGGAGATTACTTCGCAAACCCACCTGTCGGAGACTAGAGCAGTCCACTGAGTCGCGAATTTGCGAAGACGTCCCCCCACCCGAGAGCTGGGTGGGGGCGGACCTTTATGTGGACGCAGATTTGTCCGCAGGCTTGTTGGGTCTGCGGGACCAAGGACGCTTTTGTCCTTGGGCAGGCGCTTTATCGGCCTGGGGTCTTTTCCCTGTTGCCTTAAGGGGGCGAAAAACGCTTGCGTGCAGTAAAGGAGGGCCCTTGCCCTTGGCGTGGCCCCTTACCCTTGCTAGTTTGGGGAAGCAAAGTGCTTTTACCTCCTGTGGCATCCTTGATGATGTCATCCAGAGAAGCCCCAAAAAGTCTGTCGCCCTTAAAAGGCAGATCCAACAGGGCTTTCTTGGAAGTCTGGTCCGCAGACCAGCCCTTTAGCCAGATCAGGCGGCGTATTGCTACTGCATAAACCGAAGCTCTTGACAGCAGGGGAATAGTATCCATGTCTGACTCGCAGACAAACTTAAGGCCCTGGACCAACTGGTCGGCCAAAGTTATCTCATTAGGAGGAGCATCTCGCTCCTTTAACCCCTGGAGTAGCAATTTTGCCCATTCAGTAAGTGTCTGAGACACTAGGGCCCCCGCCAATGCCGGGCGTATTGCCGAGCCTACCACTGAGTATAGGTAGCGAGCGAGTGCTTCAGCCTTCTTATCCACAGGGTCCTTGAAAACCGGAGCCCCTTCTACTGGAATAGTGGTGGCTCTATTAAGTCTGGACACCGAAGGGTCCACTATAGGGGGAGAGGTCCATATCTTCAGAAAACTCTCCTCAAAGGGGTACCGTACTGCAAACCTCTTTGGGGCTGTAAAGACCCTCAGTGGGTTCTCCCATTCCTTGTATAAGAGTTTGTCAAAATAAGACACACAAGGGAACACCTTAGCAGTGCGGGCAGGTTTACGAAACCCAAAGGGGACTGGAGTATCTGCTACTTCTGCAGTATTTTCCAACTTTAGCGTATCCCGCACTGCAGTAATAAGGTCAGATACCAAAGCCGTCTCGCGTACTGACCTGGACTTGGAGTCCTCCTCACTGTCCGATCGGTCACGGTCTGCAGTCTCTGATGCATCAGAATCTGGGCCATGAGCCATAGCTGGACCTGGTTCTGCATCAGAAATATCCCCAGAAGATTGCAGGGGAGGGGGCGTTTATTACCCCCTGTATTCCCGTGTGCTGCTTCCACCCTGGCAGTTTACGCCTCTAGGATTGCCGACATAGCGTCCATAGACACCTCAGGGACACCAGCTGCTAAATCTGGTGTTTCAGGGGAGAAGACATCTGTCTCAGATGCCATGCTGACCACACGCTGACACCCACAGGGCTCCAGGCAAGATATCAATAGGCCACCCTCCTGTGCTGCAGAGAGGCTGGGTCACCCAGAGGACTCACCACCCTGGATAGGTACTGCTATGCTGCCGTGTGCTGCGTCTGCGATGCTGTCCTGCTGCTGCTGTGTCAGTCTGCTTCTTTTATCAGCACTTCCTGTGTGAATTTTCGCGCCAGTGTAATGCACCCTAGAGGCCGGAGGCTCTCGTAAAATGGCTGCCAAAAACGTCTGTATGGAAGATAATGTGGGCTCCAAGAAAATGGCCGCGGAGCCGAAGATAGAGGTCAAGCAGCCGTAGCCCACAAAAAGATGGCCACCGAATGGCAATCTATACATACAGGGTGGACAAACATGGCCGCCGATCACCTGATAGGGGCCAGTGGGTGTGGCCGAACCACAGGAAGATGGCCGCCGGGCAGTCACAAGTGGCCAAACTTGGCATGGACCACCTCAAAATGGCCGCCGACAGCATGGAGGAGGAAGGACACACACACACACACACACACACACACACACAGGTACGCAGAAATGACATTTCTTTTAAATGTTAGTTACAGCCAGCCCCGTTCCAGTGGGACCCCTTAGGTGACCCCCAGCACCCAGCAACCTTTAGCTAGAAGCCCAGGGAGGAGGGAAAGGCAGGGAGAGAGGGAAGAAAGGGGCCACAACCACTTACTTGATCTCTCCAGGAATGTGCAGCTAAATCACCCAGCCGAGGCAGGGGAGTTTTACTTACCTATCCTGCATGTATTATACTGGAAGACATTCCAAACAGATCATCGTCCGCGCACGGAAGGTGACTGTTGGCCAGGCATGCTGTGATTGGACCCAAAAGGGACGATCATATGTATGCCCTGGAGCGTGACGCTCACCGGACAGGCTGCTGCGACTCGGCCGTAAGGTCAGCCGAAGCTGAGCGGTCCGATGCAAGCCTTGGAGCGTAAGCTCACCGGCCAGGCTGCTGCGACTCGGCCGTAAGGTCAGCCGAAGCTGAGCGGTCCGATGCAGGCCCTGGAGCGTAGGCTCACCGGCCACCCGTGGAGCGACGGGCATGTCGTGGAAAACCCAGCGCGTAGCTAGGGTCGGCACACGCTCGATGGCCGAAACTGGGGAGACTACAAGGATCGAGGATCCAGCCTGTCACCCAGTCGGCAGTTGATCGAAGATCGCAGGAAACAACAAATGAAAAAAAAAAAAATTATATATATATATATATATATATATATATATATATATATATATATATATATATATTATTTTTTTTTCCCCGGACCAATGGGCCCGAAGGGAGCCATGTCCTACTCCTTGCTAGACAGAAAAAAACTGATCTGCGAGATGCAGACTGAGAGGTTATACCCAGAGGGTCCGCCCCCTGGGCGGTACTGTAGAAGGTGTGATGCAACACTTTTTACAAGTTTTTCTGCCTAGTCACTCCTAATTAACGGATAATACCCACTTTGTCAATAGAGAAGCTGTGTCGGTCCATGGACGAAAGAGTAATGATCGTGTGTACGCGGCATTACTTACAGAATCAAGTTCACGAGAAAATGGCAAACCTGCTATTGCCAATTCTTCAAAATCGAGCTCTACTTTATTATTCTAAGTATTTAAACTAGCCAAAACAGGAGGAATACAAGTGTTTGCTTCAAAAATAGGATTTTTTGTACTCACCGTAAACTCCTTTTCTCTGACATCCATGGACTGACATGGTGTCTCTTTACACTTTACACGTGGGTTATGTCCCTGCTTGCAGGAGAAGACCTAGGCAGAATGTGAAATGTTATACATACATTCTAAAAGCCAGAGCTGAACAGCCCCACCTAGGGGGCGGTCCCTCCGGACATAACCCTCCCACTACAGTCAGCAGACTTCAGTTCGTAACAAAGCAGTACAAACTTAAAAGGAAGGGTGGGTGCCGTGTCAGTCCATGGATGTCAGAGAAAAGGATTTTACGGTGAGTACAAAAAATCCTATTTTCTCTTACCATCCATGGACTGACACGGTGTCTCTTTACACTTTACACGTGGGATGTCCCAAAGCAGTGTCAAGAGGGATGGGAGCAGTATAAATGGAAAAACCAAAAACTTCACTCCAAGAAGGCAGAGCTCCTCAACGGAGGAGTCGCAACTTTAAACAGCGGCCTGCAGCACCCTGCGGCCGAAGGAAGCATCCGGAGATGCAGCCACATTAACCTTATAAAACTTAAAAGGCATGAACAGACGACCAGGTCGCCGCCTTGCACACTTGTGCAACCGACGCTTGATGTCGGAAAACCCAGGAAGCACCAATTGCCCTGGTGGAATGCGCCGTAACCGGAAAGGGAGGCGCCCGCCCTTTGAGAGCATAGGCTTGAATGACGGTTTGTCTGATTCCCCTAGAAATGATGGCAGACGAAACCGCTTGGCCCTGTTATGGACCAGAGACAGTCACAAACAGTGAGTCGGACTTTCAAATAGAAGCAGTAGCAGACAGGTACACCCGTAAGGCTTGTACCACATCCAATATGTGCAGCGCAAACTCTCTGGGATGCGATGGGTGAGGACACCAGGACGGGAGGACAATGTCCTCATGTAGGTGAAAGGTCGACACCACCTTTGGCAAAAAAGGAAGGTCACGGATGCAACACCGCCTTATCCTTATGGATGACTAAATATGGCGACTTGCTGGACAAAGCCGCCAACTCAGACACCCGTCAAACAGAAGTGATTGCCACTAAAAGGCCACCTTCTGAGACAAGACAAGAGGGGAATATCCCGGATATTCCCAAAAGAAGGTTCCTGGAGGACCGAGAGCACCAAATTCAGATCCCACGGTGGGAGAGGAGGCTTGACAGGAGGGAGCACATGGCGAACCCCCAACACAAGGTGCTAACCAAGAAAATGACCCGCTAGAGGTCGCTGAAAGAAGACGGCCAAGGCCGAAATCTGATCCTTGATGGTACTCAAAAGCAAGCTTTTGGGTCACTCCACACTGCAGAGGACGCAGGATTCTGGGGAATTAATATGTCCGAGGATGCCAGTCAGCGCTTCGCATATGGCGATATAAGCTTTCCAGGCACGGTGATAGATCTGCTTGGAGGAAGACTTCCGTGTCCTTAACATGGTCAAAATGACCGAGTCCGAGAGACCTCGGTCCCTCAACACCTGGCTTTCAACAGCCCTGCCGTTAAAGCCAGAGACTGTAAGCCGGAAGAAACATAGGACCTTGAGACTGAAGGTCCTCCCTCATCGGCAACCGCCAGGGAACGTCCGCGACGAGACGTACCAGATCAGCGTACCAGTGATGCTGAGGCCAATCCGGAAACAATTAGGATCGCCGGAGTTTTATATCAGGCGATAAGGACCCTATGGGGCCACCAACGCATCCGAGGAATCGCCCAAGGATCCCTGGATCTGGCCACAACCTCGACCCTTGCGATTGAGTCGAGAGGCCATAAGGTCCACATCCGGCGTGCCCCACCGTCGGTAAAGGAGTTGAAATATGCAAGGACCACTCTTCTTGGTCCGGTGTCTGGCGATTGGCGACACAGATAGTCCGCCTGCCCATTGTCTATGCCCAGAATGGAAAATGGCCTACAGAGCCGGCACGTTTCTTCCGGCCCACTTCAGGATACGGACTACCTCGGAAGCCGCAGCTGAGCTCCGAGTTCCCCCTTGATGGTTTACATACGCCACCGCCGTGGCGGTGTCCGACTGGCTCCTGATGGAGCGACCCCGTACTCTCTCCGACCTGAGGAGAGACACAGTCCGATGGCCGGTATTTCCAGAACAGTGATTGGTAAACGGGCTCGTCCGGAGTCCAAGGCCTGAGCCGACAGGACTCCCCAGACTCCACCCCAGCCCGTCAGGCTGGTGTCCGTCGTAAGTACCGTCCATTGGATGGGAGCGGAACGACTTTCCGGGCCGAAGAGCCGAGGATCTCAACCACCATGCCAGGGGCACCCTGACCAGGTGAATCACCTGGATCTGAAGATCCAAGGACAACGGGGATTTGTCCCAGGTGGACAAGATCTCCTTCTGCAATGCCCTGGTGTGAGATTGGGCATACGGAACGGCCGCGAAGGAGGCCACCACGAGTCTCGGGACTCTCATGCAAAAAACGGATTGACAACCATTTTTGGGATGTCAGCACCCGCACCGCAGACCGAAGTGTCAGCAACTTCTCCAGAGGTAGGATACCTTTGCCTCCAAGGAGTCCAGAATCAGAACTAGATACTCCAGACACTGAGTCGGGACCAGGACTGACTCCTGAATGTTCAGGAACCACCCGAGTCCCTGAGGGTCTAATTGACGATAGTCACCTTTCCTCTAAGTCTGATCCACTTTCTGCTCTTAGCAGAAGATCGTCCAGATAGCCCACGACAGCAATACCTCGCTGTAACAGAAGGCTAGAACCGGAGCAAGCACCTTGGTGAACACCCTTGGTGCCGAGGCTAGGCCGAAAGGAAGAGCCACAATCGATAGTGGACTTCGCTGATCGCAAAGCGCAGAAACTTCTGGTGACTTGCGCAGATCAGAACATGCAAGTAGGCGTCCTTGAAGTCCAAGGACGCCAGAGGAAAATCCCTTTGGTGGAGTGTAGCGATCACCGTGCGAATGGATTCCAAGCGGAATTTCTGCACCTTCTCGAAGGCATTCAGGGCCTTGAGGTCCAGGATAGGTCGAACCACGTCCTATTTTTGGGACGACAAACAGATATGAGTAGAATCCCTAAAAACTCTCCTGTGACGGAACCGGCACAATCACTCCGGACCTGATCAAATCCTGTACAGCCCCCAAGAGGGCTGCCCGACAGGTAGGAAGGAGAGAAAGATTTGAGGGAAAGAATCTGTCTGGGGTCCAGGATCGGAATACGATCCTGTATCCTGAGGTGACCACCTTGCACACCCCCCAGTCGGAGATTCGGGAGGACCACCGATTCGTGACCTGCGAAGTCGTCCCCCCACCCCAGAGACGGGCGGGGGCAAGACTTCACGCGGAGGCGGGCTTGGGAGCCGGCTTGTTCGGCTTACGCACCCAGGGGCGCTTGTGCCCGCCAGCCGCACTGTTGTCAGTCTGGGATGGCTTACCCGTGGGCTCTGACGGACGAAAAAAAAAAAAACCTTTTTTGCTGGAAAGGAAGGACCCGGTTTACGTCGGGCCTCCTTACCCTTGATAGTTTGAGGAAGGAGAGTGCTTTTACCTCCCGTGACATCCTTGATGATGTCATCCAGAGCAGCACCAAAAGTCTACCACCCTTAAAAGGTAGATCCGTCAGGAGCTTCTTAGAGGCTAGGTCAGCAGACCAGCATTTCAACCAGATGAGACGACGCAATACCACCGCCGAAACAGAGGCCCTGGATATTAAAGGGGCCGCGTCCAACGTGGCGTCGCACACATATATCAGACCCTGCACCATCTGGTGGGCCAGAGCAATAGTGTCTGGAGGAAGGTTATACTCCTGCACAGTTTGGTGCAAAATTTTTGCCCATTCCGTGAGTGTCTGAGACACAAGGGTCGCCGCTACTACTGGCCGTAGGGCGGATCCCAACAAGGCGAACATGGCTCTACTCACCACTTCTGACCTCCTGTCAGTGGGGTCCTTAAACGCAGGAGTCCCCTCCATCGGGAGAGTGGTGGCCTTGTTTAAACGGGCGACTGGAGGGTCGACCACCGGGGGAGAAGCCCACTTTTTAAGCAGGGCGTCTTCAAAGGGGTATCTAATAGACAAACGCCGCGGGACCATGAAAGTCTTCTGCGGCTTTTCCCAGACCTGGTCAATGAGCTGGCCAAAGAAAGGTACATATGGAAAAACCTTTTTAGAAGGCTTGGTCTTAAAAGAACCAAAGGAGACTGTATCCGCCTGAGGTTCTGCAGTCGCAGCATTTAGCTTGAGAGTGTCCCTCACCGCATCAATGAGTTCACTAACAAGCGCCCTGTCGTTTACTGACTCAGAACTGGAGTCTTCCTCACAAGGAATGTCCTGTTCAAAACCATCCAATTATTCAGAGCTAGGGTCCTGAGCAGCAATAGCTAGGCCCATATCTGAATCAGAGCACTCCCCTAGTGGAGATAAAGTGGGGAGAGGGCGCTTTTTTGCTCCCTTGTGCTCACACACAGCTTCCATCCTGGTCATAAATGATTCCAGGACTGCCGACAACTGGTCCATAGGGACCGCAGGTGCTGGAGCACTGGCTGCTGCCTCTGGCATGTTAGGTAAGCTGGTGACTCTGACTCCATAATGTCCCCCTCTGAGACCACCCACAGGCTGTGCTGACTGAAGTGGGGGAATGCCCAGGGGACCCACCAACCTGACCAGGACCGCTCGGTTCCGCTGCCCTGTCCCTCCGCGCCGCGCTGCTCAGCGTGAGTGAGCTGAGAGGAGAGAGACTGTGAGGAGATTCGCGCCTTCCTGAGCGGCGCTAGAGGCCAAACTAGAGCTAGAAGAAGGTGCGGCTACAAGAAAATGGCCGCCGCAATGTGCTCTGGCGGACCACGGCAAGATGGCCGCCAATGTAAAAAACAGCACAGTCACCAAACATGGCGCTGAACGGCGCCCAGGCCCCTCACTCTCAAATAAACAGCCCCAGCGAAATGCAGAGCAGCATGAGCCCCCCCCAGGACAGTATGGCCCCCAGGCACCCCACACAGTACAGCGCCAGCGAAGTGCACAGAGAGTGACATTAAAAAACACAGGGGGAGACAGGGAAATCCCCCACACAAGAAACACACAGCATGTACTCACCTGCAGCCAGGAGAGACTACTTACCCGTCCCCTGAGGGACCCACTGGTGTGTTTCTGTCAGAACTATCACAGTGCGGTACTGAGTAGCTGTCGGCCCGGTCCACCGCGAAAGATACAGCCGGACTGTTCTATCTTGAGAGGACCGCGGAGCTGGAAGCCCACCGGCCACCCCTGGAGTCGTGGGGCATGTCGTGAACTGAGTCTCACGCACACAAGGCGAGGATCAGCACGCTCGATGGTCGGACAGGGAAGACTACGAGGATATCTTGTACCCAACCTGTTGCCCAGCCGACAGTTGAAAGAAGATCTCAAAAGAAAAAAAAAATAGGAAAAAATTCCAAAAGGAATAAAAAAATAGGTCAGGAGACTGGCTCCTGAAAGAGCCACGTCTTCTCCTTCTGCTAGGCAGAAAAAAACTGAAGTCTGCTGACTGTAGTGGAAGGGTTATGTCCGGAGGGACCGCCCCCTGGGTGGGGCTGTTCAGCTCTGGCTTTTAGAATGTATGTATAACATTTCACATTCTGCCTAGGTCTTCTCCTGCAAGCAGGGACATAACCCACGTGTAAAGTGTAAAGAGACACCGTGTCAGTCCATGGATGGTAAGAGAAATGGCAGACCCTTGGGACACCCTGCAAGCATATTCTGGGTATACCATATCACCTTCTTGCTGCTCTAAACAGTTGGTCTAATGCAATGCTCACTCACCTATACTTAACCAACGGATTTTTTTCCAAAAGTGTTTTGTAGACCTACCAAAAATGTTGGGAACCCATGATTAAAAATGAAGATTTCTGTGGCACAATACTTTATACTATTTGGTAAAAAAATAAAAGAGGTTTAAGCAAGTTTTGAAAGCAACATCTCTGGTGCAGATCACCTTGTGAAAGACAAGTTTGTATGCCAACTGGCAGGCTTAAAAATGGCTAGAACGTGGGAGTGTTCAGAACATGGCTGAGTGAGCAGCACACAATTGGAGCTCTGGAGCAACAGACGGTATTTTTTACTCACAGTGCACTTCATATCTCACCAATTGTAGCTGGTTTGCTATGCCTAAACAAAAACAAACAAACAATCTGGGGACTGATGCAGGGACACCTCGTAGCTGGCCATCTACCATTTTTTCTCACCCCACAATTCTGACCTCTCTGTAACCAAGATAGTGCCTACTCGTTTCACTTCCGCCCGTGAGATCAGATCACTGGGCACACCATTGCCAGACCCATATGGATCAGATAACAGCTCAGACCCAGAGGGAAGCGACCCATTGGACAAACCATCTTCTTCGCAACTGGCCCAGCAACAGGGAGTGTACCCCTATACCATGCCAGCAGTGCTGCTGGAACTCCTTCGATATATCCCAACTAAAATGACTTTGATGTGCTCTCTGTCCGCATAAAGAAAACGATCCGTGAAGACAAAACGCCCTACAACAATCCACTACCCAGCTTTCCACCCGGGTACAGTAGATGTCGCTGAACCAACTTCTGCGGCTACAGAAACCCAGCTGGCCTCACGCCAGCACCAAAGGACTACTTTTATAATTTCTAAATACATAGTTTGTACTCCCATATTGACATGATCCTAATTAAACACTGTCATCTACATATGGCCTCCCAATCAGAGATAGGCAACATTACATTACCCTCACGGACCAAAAATCAGTCACTTAGACTTTTTCTTTTGGGAAGCCAAACACCTACCCACCTGTCATTGGGGACTTAATGATTCACTTCTACCAGACCCCTTAATCAAAGCTGACCTTGAGAGTGAATTATATTCATACTTACCACAAACGTTACCCCTGTGCACGATCTGGGAAATCCATAAATCCTACCTGAGGGGCATACTAAATTAAACGTGGAACTCGCCTCAAGAAACATTGGAGGTCAATGCATCACTGGGTTATTATCTCAGATTAACAGACTGGAGACCATTCATAAACAGAAGTACTCACAGAATTAATGAATTGTAGACTTCATCCCAGGTCCCTCTGCCATTAAAACGCAAAGACAATTTTGACTAAATGCCAATGCAACATCATAAGTTCCGAATTAATGTAGTAAATCACTAGCTAATTTCCTCTGCTAGCAATTCCCTATGAAATGAAGAGACTGTTATGCCAAACTCTATGACCTCCACCCAGACTGATCTTACGCCCTGCTGGACGCCAACATAAAACTGGTCAGGAACTACCTCACAAAATTGGGTTTTTCCATCCTTTACAATCACTTCTCAACTGCTAGAGGGACCCATTGACCCATCAGAATTTCTCCTACCTGCTAAATACACTAAAACCAGTAAGGCCCCCAGCCCAGGTTGGTTTTCGCCAAATTATAAAGCATTCAAACCCCTCCAGTCTCCACACTTCACTGCATTTTAATCTTTGACAAAGCCAGGTGTCATGGATATGCAGTAGTGTTTGTCTGTCAGCTTACCTTCCTTCCCATGTGTTCATCTTAGAGGCCAGAACCCTTTCACCTGGCTTCCTTTATAATCTCCTCCCAGCCTGACTCCACCCCAGGCCCTATCACAGAACACTATATTAACCTGTGCACTGCAAGCCTGCTTTGCTGATCAACGTGTTTGTTAGGCATTGTGTGTTTGGGTTCCTGCCTGCCGTGTGCTTCGTCTGTCTCTCTGTTACATATTTGGCTTGTCCCTGACTATCCCTGTCTGCTTGTGACCCTTGACCTTCGGCTCGTTCTCTCGTTATCCTTGTCTGCTTGTGGCCCCTGACCTTCAGCTTGTTATTCGGTTCTCTCATATCTTGTGCTGCTGCTTCCCCTCTTTTCCCCTTATCCTACGGGGCGTGAGCTAGGAAACTCCAGGGGCCGCAACCTGGTCCCAGCCTGCAGCATAACATCCTCACCACTAGAGGCCCTGGAGAAGACCTGCTGGGTCTTAGACTCCGCGCCCTGGGGAATCTTGGCTCTAGCTTCCGTTAGGATCCCGGTTGTGCGCCTCTGGTTCCGCTTTCCACAACCACCCAGTTTCCTATCCGCAGCAGTCAGCCATAGGGTTCACTACCTTGCGGTGCACTCCTGTCCCCCTACGGTGTGCATCTGTCACCTGGCCACAGGTGACCTTGACAGTTTGATCAGCCATGGACCCGGCTGACATCCCGATCCCCGCGGATGATCCATTGCGGGGCATAGTCCACAGACTTGAAACCCAGGAATCGAATCAGACTCAGGTGATGCGATTCCTCCAGGATCTGGCTTCTCGATTCGAGCAGCATCAGGCCTCCTTGGGAACCCCGAATCCGCAACCTCAAGTACAACCAGCGGTGGTACCTATCGCACCAGTCGCAGCCACACACTCACTAACACTGCCAGCTCCGTTCCGTTTCTCTGGGGACTCCAAGGCCTGCAGAGGGTTCCTTAGCCAATGCACTATTCATTTTGAGCTTCAGCCTCAAAACTTTCTGTCTGATAGGGCAAAGGTAGCCTATATCATTTCCGTCCTCTCCAGTGAAGCTTTAGCCTGGGCAGCCCCTCTGTGGGAACTGAATGATCCAGTGGTTTCTAGCCTGTCTGGCTTCTTGAAACTTTTTCGGAATATCTTTGAAGAACCGGCTCGTGTCTCTTCAGCGGCCAGCGCCCTTCTACGTCTCCGCCAAGAGTCTGCTTCAGTGGGACAGTACGCCCTTAATTTCCGCATACTGTCGGCTGAGTTGAGCTGGAACAATGAGGCCTTAGTCGCAACCTTTTTGCATGGCCTTTCTGATAGAGTGAAGGATGAATTAGCAGGAAGAACCATCCCCACTGATCTGGACGGAGTTATCTCCTTGTGTAACCAGATCGATATTCGCTTTCAGGAAAGGACCCTAGAAAAGCGGCGCCAGCACTCCTTGGTCCTTAGTCAGCCTGAGCTCCCCTCTCCTCGACCCGTGGAGCATCTCCTGCCAGCTGAGGAACCCATGCAGCTGGGCAGGACCAGGCTATCCCCAGAGGAACGTGCTAGGCGCAGAACTCTAGGCCTGTGTCTCTACTGTGGGGGCAAAGGTCATTTTCGTGACACTTGCTCTCTTTGTCCAGAAAAACGTTTGGGTCCACTTCATCTGGAAAGTGGAGTATTGGACCCAGAAATATCACCTTCCCCTTCTCGTCTTCTGCTTTCTGTGTTCCTTCATGTTGGTGCTTCTTCTCATTCGGTCTCAGCATATCTGGATTCCGGAGCCGCTGGTAATTTCATGGACTGGGAAATCGCGTCGTCCATGAGACTTACTCTTTTGCCCCTCACCACGCCATTGGAGGTATTGGCGATTGATGGTACTGTTCTCCCAGGGGGACCTATCCGCTTCCAGACCCTCCCTGTTAAGATGTCGGTAGGGACACTCCACCAGGAGTGGATATCCTTCCTTATCTTACCCAAGGCCTCAACGCCTATAATTTTGGGTCTCCCATGGTTACAGCTCCATTCTCCTCATGTGGACTGGACTACTGGACAGATCCTGGCTTGGGGTTCCTCCTGTTCCTCGTCCTGCCTACCCAAGGTTGCACCCTGTGAACCTGAGCCGGTCATTCATTCCAGGTCGCATAACCATTTACATTTCTCTGTCCCTAATCGCCCTTGGACGCACAGCCAGGCTAGCTTGTCTACAAGTCCTGCAGTCGCTACGTCTTGCGATGCGATTCAGGTAGTTGCTACACCTGACTCTGCTATTCACTCGGCCTCTGTACTAGTTATGCCAGTCCAGCCCATGCCCAGTGAGCCGCCTACTTTTTCTTGTTCAGGACATTCTGCTTGTCTTTCAGCTATTCAGCTTGACTCCTGTGACATGTCACCCTCTAACCAACCTGACTTCAGGGTTCCACTGACATCTGCCCAGTTTGATGGTCCTGTGCTAGATGACCAGTTCATCTTTAAGGGTCTAGGGGACCCTCCTCAGATTTCTGTTGATCCTCTCATGCCCTTGCTTATTCCTAGAGAGCCTTTGGTCCTCAATAGATCTTCTTGTCATCTCCCTACCTCGGTTCTGGTCTCTGAGGATAATCTAAAGTACGAGGTTAGACAAGTTCTGGATTCTCGGCTCTGCAGAGGTATTCTTCAGTACCTTGTGCATTGGAGAGGTTTTGGTCCTGAGGAGGCGTCTTGGATCGCTGCATCTGATGTCGTTGCACCTCATCTGTTGAGGAGGTTTCATCTGAGATTTCCCTTTAAGCCTGGGCCCAGGCGGGGGAGGGCCCATAAGAGGGAGGGTACTGTCATGGATATGCAGTAGTGTTTGTCTGTCAGCTTACCTTCCTTCCCATGTGTTCATCTTAGAGGCCAGAACCCTTTCACCTGGCTTCCTTTATAATCTCCTCCCAGCCTGACTCCACCCCAGGCCCTATCACAGAACACTATATTAACCTGTGCACTGCAAGCCTGCTTTGCTGATCAACGTGTTTGTTAGGCATTGTGTGTTTGGGTTCCTGCCTGCCGTGTGCTTCGTCTGTCTCTCTGTTACATATTTGGCTTGTCCCTGACTATCCCTGTCTGCTCGTGACCCTTGACCTTCGGCTCGTTCTCTCGTTATCCTTGTCTGCTTGTGGCCCCTGACCTTCAGCTTGTTATTCGGTTCTCTCATATCTTGTGCTGCTGCTTCCCCTCTTTTCCCCTTATCCTACGGGGCGTGAGCTAGGAAACTCCAGGGGCCGCGACCTGGTCCCAGCCTGCAGCATAACATCCTCACCACTAGAGGCCCTGGAGAAGACCTGCTGGGTCTTAGACTCCGCGCCCTGGGGAATCTTGGCTCTAGCTTCCGTTAGGATCCCGGTTGTGCGCCTCTGGTCCCGCTTTCCACAACCACCCAGTTTCCTATCCGCGGCAGTCAGCCATAGGGTTCACTACCTTGCAGTGCACTCCTGTCCCCCTACGGTGTGCATCTGTCACCTGGCCACAGGTGACCTTGACACCAGGCTTACAGTCTTCAGCCTTGAAAGCACATATTTTGGTATTTTAAAAAGAGGGGAAAAACACACAATACTATGTCAATTACAAGCCCATCCCCCCCTCCAAATAAAGGCTTGAAATTATTTGCAAAAATATTAGCAAATACACTACTCCCCTACCTATAGCGAGTAATCCACTGGGATCAAAAGGGATTTAAGCCCATGATGGAAGCATGAGACAGCAATATTTGGGCAGTGAATGTTATACGCTCAGCCCTGTTAAAGCCTGAGCGAACGTTTATACTTTCCACAGATGACGAGAAGGCCTTCTACAGGGTCAACTGAACCTTCATTTGCCTTACGTTGGAAGCTGTCTGACTCGGTCCATGCATGCAAACCTGGATAAACTTGCCTTACTTGTCTCCTCAGCACAAATTAGGGCTAATGGTATGTAATCAACACTGTTTTCCATCTGAAATAGTATGCACCAGGGTTTCCCACTCTTTTCATTGATTTTTATCTTGACATTGAAACCATTTATTTGCCAGGTACATACCAACCCGAACATCTCAGTATAAAAGTTGGGAAACATACCCATAAAGTCTCTGCTTATGCAAATGACTTCGTTTTGAGCAATTCTGAAACCACCCTCGTGAAATTGCTTGCGGAGTTGACCATATATGGAGAATGCTGCAATTTTTACATTAATTAATCAGAAATCAGAGGTCTTGGAGCTGAATCTTACACAGCCCACTTTTCTCAGATTAAACTGCAATTTTTGCCTTTAAATGAGCCTCTCATATTAGATACTTTGGAATTCAAATGTCTAATGGCCACTTAACTCCCCGCCATTTCCTTATTACACATCCAGCTATCCACCTGGTTCCTGAAAGATTATCTAGGATTGGGAAATGCAATGTCATTAAGCAAAATGTTATTCCTCATATATTATATCTCCTCCAGACAATCCGGATTCATATTTTCGTACCCTAATTTACAGCTCTCCAGTCTCACATAAAAGAACTTTGTCTGGTCTTCCAAACTGGCATGCTTAAAACACACCATTTTGCGTAAACCAAAAGATCTGTGAGGCATGCAAAATACAAAATACTTTCTAAGACTGGCCATACATTATACAAAATTTCTTGTAGAATTTTTCTTTAGATTTACCAAAACCATATATCAGGCAAAAGGAGGTCAAGTCTAAACACTGAAGGTAAATTTAAATGAAAATGAACAAGACAATTGTATAATTTGTATGAATTGTCATCCTAGAAAATACTAAACATTAGCAATTTCCTCCAATCCTTGCCAGCTCCAGCAAAGTTTTCTCCCACCCCAACTCAATTCACTCAAAGGGAATGTCAAATAGTTCAGCCAGTTCAACATGCGATCTCCCGTTCTTATGCCGCGTACACACACGATCATTATTCACGGCAGTTAAAAAACCGCCCTGAATAATGTCATTAAAAATGAGGGAACGGCTTGTTCCCCACTCACGGTCGTTTTTCACGTCGTTTTTTCTCTTGTCGAGAAAAATGACCGTCTGTGGGCTCCGCGGCAGTGTTTCCCTATGGGAAACACTGCCGCGGAAAACATGTCGAAAAAAACGACGAGAAAAATTAGAACATGTTCTAATTTTTCTCGTCGTTTTTAATGCCGTTTTTCTCGTCGAAAAAAAACGACAGAAAGCCCACAGACTATCGTTTTTCTCGTCGAATGGGAAAAATGTCGTTTTTCTCGACGAGAAAAACGGCCGTGTGCACGCGGCATTACAAATAGTTTTTTCAAAGACAACTACCATGTCATAAAAATCCTCCAAAAGTAATACATTTCAGGAATCTGACTATAAAAGATTGTCACCCTTTGGTAAAGTACCCAAACAGTATCCAATGCCATTTACCCTGCTTCATAAGCAACATGCTGGAGATGGGTACAAGGACCCAGGGACTTGTTACATACCTTTTGGTCTTGCATGGCCAAACAAAAATTTCTGGATGCAAGTTCATGAGATAACAAACTTTCAAAGATAGTACAATACCAAAAACACCAGCAGTTTTCCTCTACCCCAACTTAATACCTGTAACATCCTATAAAACATCAGTGCTAAGACACAGGTCTATATTTAGGCTTGATGTACCAATGTTTTGGTCTACTCATAACCATGCATATAGATTTCTGAGATATTATTTGTTGAGAGGACATTAGGATTTACCTCCTGTTTTAAAAACATTTGTTTTTGCTGATGCCCTATAACCGCGTTCTCTTCCGTATGAATCTTTCAAACACATGACAAATAGTCTTCTTACTCCACAAGACTTATACAGTGCTCTCTTCATACACTGGATGTCATATGACGTCCAGCAGGATAAGCCGGAGGCGCGCAGTGCGGCGATCGCTGGTGTGGTGTGTCAGTCTGACACACCGCATGACCGATCTCGGTAAAAAGCCTCTGACATAGGCCCTTTACCATGTGTTCGGCTGTGTCCAATCACAGTGTAAACAGGAGGAGCCGTGTATCGGCTTTTCCTCCACTCGCCCTGACAGATACGAGTAGAGGAGAGCCGATTGGCTGCTCTCCCGACAGGGGGGGTCTGCACTGATTATCAGCGCAGGACCACCAGGTATGCCCACCCATGACCACTAGGGTTGCCAATCAGTGCCCATCAGTAATTCCTGCCAGTGCCTCCTCATCAGTGCTGTCTATCAGAGCCATCTATCAGTGCCGCCTTTTAGTGTCCTGTGCCCATCAGTGCCACCTATCAGTGCCTCATCATCAGTACCCAGTGTCACCTCATTAGTGCCACCTCATCAGTGAAGGAGAAAATGTACTTATTTACAAAATTTTATAACAGAAACAAAAGAAAAAAAATAAATTGTTTTTGAATTTTTGTTTTTTTTTATTCGTTTACCAAAAAATAAAAACCCCAGTGGTGATCAAATACCACGAAAAGAAAGCTCATATTGTGGGAACAAAATTA
This sequence comes from Rana muscosa, assembly GCA_029206835.1. Classification (NCBI taxonomy): domain Eukaryota; kingdom Metazoa; phylum Chordata; class Amphibia; order Anura; family Ranidae; genus Rana; species Rana muscosa. The sequence continues at coordinate 761,554,723 of CM055116.1, read as the reverse complement.
TAAAAATTGTTTCGGTACAGTGTTGCATGACTGCGCAATTGTCATTTAAAATACGACAGCGCTGATAGCTGAAAATTGGCCTGGGCAGGAAGGGGGAGAGTGCCCTGTATTGAAGTGGTTAAAAGAAAAAAAAAAAAAACGATTGATCAGGTCATCAAAATAAATACTCACTTTCTAGTCCTTCATCTCCACATGATGAATATGGCAATGACACGCTCTCCAAAGATTTTGAGGCAGCCAAACCCTATAGCAAGAAAAAAAAAATCCTATCATTACCCTGTAAAATGAAAGCGGAGTTCCACCCAGAAATGAAACTTCCGCTGATCCGGTTGCTCCCCCCCTCCGGTGTCACATTTGGCACCTTTCAGGGGGGAGGGGGAGCAAATACCTGTCTAATCCAGGTATTTGCTCCCACTTCCATCAAAAGAGCGCCACAGAATCCGTGGCGAACTACGCCATGTCCGGCCCCCTCGCTGTCTTCTGGGAGACACACAGGTCCCAGAAGACAGCAGGAATCATTCAGAATGCGCAGCGCGACTCGTGCAGGCGCAGTAGGAAACAGGCTGTGAAGCCACAAGGCTTTACTTCCTGATTCTCTTACTGAAGATGCCAGCGCCTCCACCTGAAACCGAGGGATGGGTTGGCTTTGTGTGAGGACATGGCGGGCGCCCTGGACAGGCAAGTGTCCTTATTTTAAAAGTCAGCAGCTGCAATAATTGTAGCTGTTGACTTTAATTTTTATTTTATTTTTGCAGGCGGAACTCCGCTTTAATGTAAACAGCAAAAGTAGGCTTATTAACTCATGTTTTGCTTTCAGAATATAAAGATTCTAAGCTAAAGTATACATAATATTTATTAGCGATAAGAAAATCAACCTGTGAATCGCAGGAATATGCCTATGTATAAGTATGGATGTACAAAACAGTGATCACTCTTGAATAAAAACTAGACAGATGTTCTAACCCTTTCCCTTTTTAACTAAAGCTAAAAAAAGTAGCCTATATCTATTGAAGATTTCCTGGGACCTCATTCAGTCTGAACCCTTAAACCAGCTGAAAGCCACAAAGAAGAATTTAAAGGTCCACACGAGAATCTACAGTAATGACTCCACAATTACCACCTCCCTCCGTCTAATATACCATGGAATTGATGCAAGAGGGGTTTTATACCAGAACAAGCTTCTCTTTAAGGCCAAACTGAAAAAAAATACAACTAAAATGCCTTAAAAGTGAAAGTAAAGTCATGTTTTTTTCTATTAAAATAAAAAACATATTATACTTACAGTACCTGCTCTGTGCAGTGGATTTGCACAGGGCAGCCCGGATCCTCCTCTTCTTGGGTCCCTGTCTGTAGCTCCTGGCCCCTCCCTTCTGTCAAGTGCCCCCACAGCAAGCAGCTTGCTATGGGGGCACCCGAGCCGAGCTGCAGCTCCATGTATCCTATACAGACACGAAGCTGCGGTTTAGCCCTGCCACTCTCTCCTGATTGGCTAACTGACTTTGATTGACAGCAATGGGAGACAATGGCACCACTGCTGTGTCTCAGTCAATCAGGAGGAGAATCCCGGATGGCCAAGGTACCCATGCACATCGCTGGACAGAGATAGGGCTCAGGTAAGTATTGGGTGGACTGAGGGGGGCGGCTGTACACAGAAGGCTTTTTATCTTAATGCACAGAATGCATTAGGTTAAAAAAAAAAACTTCTGCCTTTGCAATCACTTTATTTGTTCAAGTGGTGCGTTTATGGCTTAAGAAACAGTGGACATGCACTTATAGATTTCAGTAATGCTGCACGTTATAAGCTTTAATCTGAAAAAAAACAATATAATATCTCTATTTGTAATTATATAACAGAAATATGTACAAGAAAATAAGTAATGCTCTCAACTGGATAAAGAATAGACATACTAGGGCAGAAGTATCCTGGGACAAAAGGGAGTCATTACAGTTCCAACACAATTGTTGAGGTTATGAATAGCAAACAAAAAAAAAAAATGTGAAATGTCATGAACATAAAAAAATAAATAAAAAAAAATGCCAAAAGCACTATACAGTATCTCACAAAAGTGAGTATACCCCCCTCACATTTTTTTTTATTATTTTTTTTATATCTTTTCATGTGACAACACTGAAGGAATTACACTTTGCTACAACAGTAGTGAGTGTACAGCTTGTATAACTGTGTAAATTTGCTGTCCCCACCACTGGCAACAAAAAGTTCACCCCCTAAGTGAAAATTTCCAAATTGGGCCCAAAGAGCTGGAACCACACAAGGTGGGTGGGTGGCCGGGGGGGGCAACGCACCGCCCATTATACAGCTGCCACCTTACTTTTACTTTCAAGTCAGAAGCCGGCTGAACAAAGCGGGCACAAGTTGCCACCATCAGCTTGTGATTAATAATTCACTCTTTGAATGTGCATAGCAAAGTGTCAATATTTTGTGTGGCCACCATTATTTTCCAGCAATGCCTTAACCCTCTTGTGCATGGAGCTCACCAGAGCTTCACAGGTTGCCACTGGAGTCCTCTTCCACTCCTCCATAACGACATCATGAAGCTGGTGGACGTTAGAGACCTTGCGTACCCCCACCTTCCATTTGAGGATGCCCCACAGATGCTCAATAGGGTTTAGGTCTGAAGACATGCTTGGCCAGTCCATCACCCTTACCTTCTTTAGCAAGGCAGTGGTCGTCTTGGAGGTGCGTTTTGGGTCGTTGTGTTGGAACACTGCCCTGCGGCCCAATCTCCGAAGGGAGGGGATCATGCTCTGCTTCAGTATGTCACAGTACATGTTGGCATTCATGGTTCCCCCAATGAATTGTAGCTCCCCAGTGTCGGCAGCACTCATGCAGCCCCAGACCATGACACTCCCACCACTATGCTTGACTGTAGGCAAGACACGCTTGTCTTTGTACTCCTCACCTGGTTGCCGCCACACACACTTGACACCATCTAAACCAAATAAGTTCATCTTGGTCTCATCAGACCACAGGACATGGTTCCAGTAATCCATGTCCTTAGTCTGCTTGTCTTCAGAAAACTGTTTGCAGACTTTCTTGTGCCTCATCTTTAGAAGAGGCTTCCTTCTGGGACGACAGCCATGCAGACCAATTTGATGCAGTGTGCAGCATATGGTCTGAGCACTGACAGGTTGACCCCCACCCCTTCAACCTCTGCAGCAATGCTGGCAGCACTCATACATCTATTTCCCAAAGACAACCTCTGGATATGACGCGAAGCACGTGCACTCAACTTCTTTGGTCGACCATGGCAAGGCCTGTTCTGAGTGGAGCATGTCCTGTTAAACCACTGTAACCACTGGTCTTGGCCACTGTGATGCAGCTCAGTTTCAGGGTCTTGGCAATCTTCTTATAGCCTAGGCCATCTTCATGTAGAGCAACAATTCTTTTTTTCAGATCCTTAGACCTTTGCCATGAGGTGCCATGTTGAACTTGCAGTGACCAGTATGAGAGAGTAAGAGCGATAACACCAAATTTAACACACCTGCTCCCCAGTCACACCTGAGACCTTGTAACACTAACGAGTCACATGACACCGGGGAGGGAATATGACTAATTGGGCACAATTGGGACATTTTCACTTAGGGGTGTACTCACTTTTGTTGCCAGCGGTTTAGACATTAATGGCTGTGTGTTGAGTTATTGGAGGGGACAGCAAATTTACACTGTTATACAAGCTGTACACTCACTACTTTACATTGTAGCAAAGTGTCATTTCTTCAGTGTTGTCACATGAAAAGATATAATAAAATATTTACAAAAATGTGAGGGGTGTACTCACTTTTGTGAGAAACTGTGTTTTTGGAAAATAAATGTAGGTAAACCACACAGTCCTTAACCACTTGTCCCCCGCCCACTGTCAATTGACGGCGGGCGGAGGATACTCTCGTTCTGGGAGGACGTCATATGACGTCCTCCCTTTAAAACGAGCTAGGAGGCGCGCGCTTGCCTCCAGCGGCGCGCGCACGCCCGCCGCGTTCACAAGGCCCCGGTGCGCGTGCCCGGCGGCCGCGATTGCCGCCGGGCACCCGCGATTGCCCGGGAAACGAGCAGGAAAGTGGATCTCTGTGTGTAAACACAGAGATCCACGTCCTGTGAGGGAGAGGGGACCGATGCTGTGTCCCTTGTACATAGGGACAACCATCGGTCACCTCCCCCAGTCAGTCACCTCCCCCCACAGTAAGAACACATTGAGGGAACATATTTAACCCCTTCCCGCCCCCTAGTGGTTAACCCCTTCCCTGCCAATCACATTTATACAGTAATCAATGCATTTTTATAGCAGGGATCGCTGTATAAACGTGAATGGTCCCAAAAATGTGTCAAAAGTGTCCGATGTGTCCGCCGCAATATCGCAGTCACAATAAAAAAATCGCAGATCGCCGCCATTACTAATAAAAAAATAAAAAAATAAAAATGCTATAAATCTATCCCCTATTTTGTAGACGCTATAACTTTTGCGCAAACCAATCAATACGCACTTATTGCGATTTTTTTTTTTTTACCAAAAATATGTGGAAGAATACGTATCGGCCTAAACTGAGGAAAATTTTATTTAAAAAAAAAAAAAAAGGGTATTTATTATAGCAAAAAGTAAAAAATAGTGTTTTTTTTCCAAACTGGACGCTCTTCTTTTGTTTATAGCGCAAAAAATAAAAACCGCAGAGGTGATCAAATACCACCAAAAGAAAGCTCTATTTGTGGGAAAAAAAGGACACAAATTTTGTTTGGGAGCCACGTCGCACGACCGCGCAATTGTCATTCAAAGTGTGACAGCGCTGAAAGCTGAAAAATGGCTTGGGCAGGAAGGGGGTTTTCGTGCACAGTAGAGAAGTGGTTACATGTGTGAGTAACCCGACTATGAATTATAACGTGCAGCATTTTGGCCCAAGCTAGTTTATAAAGAGTGGAGCAAAGAAAAACAGAGCAAAACTGGAGAAGAAACAAGATTTGTTGCTTCTCGTAAATGTTTTTTATTAAAAATAATTTATATTTTTTGTGGGGACTTAAAGCGCTTTGTCTGCTGTTGGGGCAGACAGTGAGGCAGCGCTCTTGGGCACACTCAGTAGAATATCATACTAGGTCCAATTTCTAGCAGGAGCCAACCAACCTACAAGCATGTCTTTAAAGTGCAGGAGGAAACCCAGCCAAGCACAGGAAAAAGATGCAAACTCCATGTAGCTAGAGTCAGGAATGAACCTTGAATGAAGGACCTCAGTGCTGTAAGCCAGAAGTGCTAATCATTAGGCCACTGAGCTGCACCCTAAGCAACTTGATCACGTTTTTCATTTCTTTTAACTCAGGCACTTTGGGGTGTTTGATTGTGCACTGGGATGCTATATAAATCTTCTAAAGTGGTTGCAGATCATGTGGCCATTAGCATTAGCTTGAATAGCCCTGTAAGACACTTTGAAATGTATAGTTTACTGAAGGGGAACACTTTTCAAAAATATTCACCCAAGTCTTTTTATTGTGGAGATGGATGTACACGCTAGTATTTAAAATACTTGCCTTAGCTAGCATTTTCAAGTCTCTTTCCCTTAATGGCAATCCATGGAGCTCCACCTCTTTCAAAGAGCTTGACACATTCAAACATGCTGCAAGGGCTCGGCATAGCTGGAAAGTCATGTCCTTTGATCGAATGGGTGGAATACGTCTTCGAAAGTGGATTCCATATTTTTCAGAATCTGACAATTCAAATATGAAATATTATACACTTAAAATTAGATGTTTGGTGTTGAAGAAACTCATACAGCATTCTAGTAAGCAAGAAAAAAACACTTGCCTTCATTCCTGTCCTGACACACTACCACTATATCAAATACCAAATTATTTCTTACATTTATGGAACCAACAGAGATGAAAGCCTAATTGCATTGTATGCGAGCATGAGGTTTTCATTTGCATATTAATATTTTATTGCTTGTAGACTCCTGCGTGCACTGGATGCTGGAGTGCGACGATTGGGCCTCTCTTTTCACTGAAAGCCACGTGTCTCTGACTAACGATCAGGAACCGGGAGGCCCAGTTCACGATCACCTGGACGCTGTAACAGTCTCTGATTGGCTATCACAGTGATCAGTCACTGTACAGTCAAAGGTTGGGATCAAAAGGTCAGGGTCTGTGTTTTTACATACGATTACATTTTTTTTTTTTACTTAGCATCAGTGTGTTTTAGGAAGGGTAAAAAAAAAAAAAAAAAAAAATGCACACCATTGTTTCTGGGCCATATTATGGCTACAAACATACACATATTTGGCATTGGTGGTAGGTTATAGAGGAAGTGCTGCTGATTTTCCGGGTATTAAATGATCATACTGCATACGTGGATCTACGGTCCCAGTGGGGAGAATCTGATTTCACCCCCTTATCATTCGAGCCTGCAGCTATTTATAGGATTTCGGTTACGGATCGTCACCTACATACATCAGGCTGTATTACACTAGCTATCTGGTAAGAAGATTGCATGAGAGGTTGTGGATCACAACCTTCTGTGTTTGGGGTGTTTTTTGGCCTATAGCTCCTTATGTAGTGCAATCTGGTAAGGAGATTGACTGTGAGGTGGTGGTTCACTTTTTGCATGCTTCCCACATTGTGTGTTGTGCACAACGCTGATTTCTATTGACCAATTATTGAGGCAGGATCACGCTATGTATTTTTCTCTCTCCTCTTTGGGTTGAATGTAATACATATATGGAGTCATAGTCCAAGCGACCATACCCAATAATTTTCCGACGAATCAACCTTGTGGGAATTGAAAGGCCCTGGCTGGGTAAAAGCCATATGCTCTATTGGCTTACATATCTGGTAAGCATGAATTCTTCCAGGTTTATTCAGTAATTGGGATTTTTGTGTTCCTTCCACACCAGTCTGCCAAATTGGACTTTATTCAATAATTTGTGATTCTTTAGCGCGATTCTTCTTTTTTATTTTTTTTATTAGGTTATGGGAATAGCAAGAAATATACAGGTAAAAAAAAAAAAAAAAAGAAAAAAAAAAAGGAGATATTTATTACCACTTACCACAAAATGAAAGCCCAATTTTTCCTAACAAATGCATAATCTACCTGGATACACAAAGTACAGTGGAACCTTGGATTACGAGCATAATCCGTTCCAGGAGAATGCTCGTAATGCTTGAAGTCAACGGAAACTAAAATAATTTGTTCCGCATTGACTTCAATGGCATGCGATACCGCATGTGGCCAGAGGTTAGGGGCGCCAGAGAGCCTCGTAAACACTCAGAAAAGGGCCGAGGACACCTGGGCTGAACTCAGAAAACCTCAGAAAGGCGTGGGAACTAAGTATTTCCGAGATTTTCCGAACGGCTCCGATCGATTCCGGCGCCCCCCCCACCTCAGGCCAAACGCGGTATTGCACACCGCTTGGCTTGAATCCTGCTCGTTTGCGAGACAACACTCGCAAACCGAGTCAGGATTTTTAAAAATACAGTGCTCGTATTGCGAAATGCTCGTTAACCGCGTTACCCGCAATCCGAGGTTCCACTGTAGTTGGGACGGTATTTACAGTTTTACAAACACTTGTCAAAGTTGTAAAATTATGTTCATGGATTAAGATTTGTTTTACCCTGCATCATGAAGGGATTAAACTCTCTTTAACCACTTAAGCCCCGGACCATTTTGTAGCTAAAGGACCAGGCCCCTTTTTGCGATTCAGCACTGCGTCGCTTTAACTGACATATGCGCGGTCGTGCCACGTGGCAGCCAAACAAAATTGGCGTCCTTTTTTTCCCCACAAATAGAGCTTTCTTTTGGTGGTATTTGATCACCTCTGCGGTTTTTATTTTTTGCGCCATAAACAAAAATAGAGCGATAATTTTGAAAAAAAAAAAATCTATATTTTTTACTTTTTGCTATAATAAATGTCCCCAAAAAAAATATATAAAAAAAAAACATATTTTTTCCACAGTTTAGGCCGATACGTATTCTTCTACATATTTTTGGTAAAAAAAAAAAAAAAAAAAAAAATCGCAATAAGCGTTTGATTGGTTTGTGCAAAAAAAGTTATAGCTTCTACAAAATAGGGGACTGTTTTATGTCATTTTTATTAATCTTTTTTTTTTTTTTTTTTTTACTAGTTATGGCGGCGATCAGCGATTTTTATCTCTGACTGCAGCATTATGGCGGACACATCGGACACTTTTGACACCATTGTCATTTTTACAGCGATCAGTGCTATAAAAATGCACCGATTACTGTAAAAATGACACTGGCAGTGAAGGGGTTAACCACTAGGTGACGCTGCAGAGGTGAAGTGTTTCCTAGGGAGAGATTGTTACTGTGAGGGGGCGTGGCTACACGAGACACGTCACTGATGACCGTTCCCGATCACAGGGAACGGTCATCAGTGACAGTGTCACTAGGAAGAATAGGGGAATGTCTTGTTTACAAAGGCATTCCCCTGTTCTGCTCTTGCCGACCGCAATCGCGGGACTCCCGGGAACAGGGCGGCAGATTTAAAGGGACGTACCTGTACGCCAATCTGCCTGCCCATGCCATTCTGCCGACGTACATCGGCGTGCAACGGTCGGCAAGTGGTTAAGGGCACTTTCACACTGGGGCCGTGCCGTTGTTTTAGCGCCGCCTGACGTAAACCGAATAGAGAATCTGTGGGATATTGTCAAGATGAAGATGAGAGACTCCAGCAGACCCAACAATGCAGACGTGCTGAAGGCCACTATCAAAGCAACCTGGGCTTCCATAACACCTCAGCAGTGCCATGGGCTGATCGCCTCCATGCCATGCCACATTGATGCAGTAATTCATGCAAAAGGAGCTGCGACCAAGTATTGAGTGCATACTATACTGTACATGGACATACTTTTCAGTAAGCCAACATTTCTGTATTAAACATTTTCTGAGACACAGAATTTTGGGTTTTCACTATCTGTAAGCCATAATCATCAAAATTAAAATGAAAAAAAATGCATGAAATACATCACTCTGTGTGTAACGCATCTATATAAAATAGATGCGTTTCACTTTTTGAATTGAAATACTGAAATAAATGAACTTTTTGATGATATTCTAATTTTATGAGATGCACCCGTATAGACTGAATAACCAGTGCTACCAATCTACAAATAACAACATATCATTTATTTTCAACTTCCTAAAGAGATTTCAAAATATCAAAAAAAATAAAAAATAAATAATGTTTGCTTTAGATTAGGGATTTCCCCTAAAATTTTTGAGATTTTTTTTCACTTCCTCCTGTTGTGTCTCCAGGACAAGGAGTGAAAGGGAGATCTCCCCAAAGGGACACAAACAGCATGAAGGAGAGTGATTTGAACCATTTCATAATATACATAAAATGTTGCTTTCAATATACAGTACTTTAATGAAAACATTATATTACAGGAAGAAAAATTTGACTCTCTTTCTCCAACCTGATTCTCCAAGTCCTGGTTGATGGCAGCTTTTTATAGATACACTCATCAAGCTTTTATTAATTTTCAGGGTATTCAGAATGGGTGGCCAGTCAGCTAATCGGATCCGATCTGCATTGAAGCAAAGGGCACCTTGTCGTATATTCGCCTTTACAGCTTGTAGGGGGACAGAATCTTGTAAAACACACATATATTCATAATGGGACTTAAAGTCTATAGCCCCTTGGCGACGTATATGAACTGAATCAATCATCTTTTCCTAGATACACTATCCTGTAAATGAAAATAAAAAAAGTAAATGAAAATAAAGATAGTTATTTCTAACAACAGTTTTAAACCCAAAAACAAAAAATTTAATATATTGCAACTTATCAATTATTATTATTATTATATAGGATTTATATAGCGCCAACAGTTTACACAGAGCTTTACAACATCAGGGAAGACAGTACAGTTACAATACAATTCAATACAGGAGGAATCAGAGGGCCCTGCTCGTTAGAGCTTTCCATCTACAATCCTTTTTTCCCTTATTTCATCTGGCCTTGACTAAAAAAAAAAAAAATATGAAAGCCGAATTCCAGCTAACACTTTCTAAGCAGTTAGGGCGACAATTTTTTTTTTTTTGTACCTTTTGTAATAAAGCTTTTACATAGATAAATAAAAGCTGATCCTTCTGAACACCCCATCAGTGTTAAATGGTTTGCCTCAACCCTCTAACTGCCACTTTGGCTGGACAGCTTGGTTCATTATCCACTTGCCGTCTGCTCACAGGTGATTTACTGGGAGTGGGTGGCACAGGCAGGCACCGCATCGTACTCGTAAGTTGTTGGTTTAGTGTTGCGTGTGCCCCCTGTTTGTCCCATGCTGTAATTGGACACAGCACAAGTTTGTCAGCAAATTACAGACAATTATTATGGCTGTATACCTGCTGATCGGCTATGGCTATGGTTACAAACACACTGAGCTTTGTACACATACAGCAATCTGCCGTTTTTTTTCCCCCAGAAATCATTTTGGAGTTCAGGGCGCAAAGACAGCCAGATCTGTGAATAAAAGCAGCACACATTAAACTTGTTAGTAGAGCTGCACAATTCTGGTCAAAATGAGAATCACGATTTTTTTTGCTTAGAATAAAGATCACGATTCTCGCGGCATAAAATCTTTCACATGATACAAAAAAAAATGTGGGATAACTTTACTGGCGATTTTTTTTTCTTTTTTTTATTCATTAAAGTAATTTTTTCCCCCCCAAAAAATTTGATTTTTGTACTCACAGTAAAATCCTTTTTTCTGTCATCCATGGGCGGACACAGCCTTCTTAAGTCTTGACAGTTGGGTTATGTTCCTGTTCTATAGGAGAGGACTAGGCAGAGCATGTTAGATATTTAATACACGTTGAGTTGAACAGCCCCGCCCAGGGGGCGGTCCCTTCGGACATAACCCTCCGCCCTGCAGTCAGCAGCTCAGTTCGTAAAAAGCAGTACAAACCAAAACAAGGAGGGGTGGGTGCTGTGTCCGTCCATGGACGACAGAGAAAAGGATTTCACGGAGTACAAAAAATCCTATTTTCTCTTTTCGTCCATGGATGGACACAGCCTTCTTAAGTCTTGACAGTTGGGACGTCCCAAAGCAGTGTCAAAAAAACGAGGGGTGGGAACAGCAATCAAAAAACCAATTTCACCCCAAACAAGCAGAGCTCCTCAACGGAGGAGTTGCAACCTCAAACAGCCGCCTGCAAAACTTTGCGGCCGAAGCTAGCATCCAAAGATGCACTTACATCAACCTTGTAAAATTTTGACCTGGTCGCCGCCTTACACACTTGTGAGACAGACTCTTGATGTCGGAAAGCCCAGGAGGTACCAATAGCCCTCGTCGAATGCGCCGTGACAGGAAAGGGAGGCGCCCTCCCCTTAAGGGCATAGGCCTGGTTGACGGTCTGCCTGATCCACCGAATATGCCCGTGGACACCACTCCATCTCCTCACACATAGAGATGTAGGCTCTCCACGTGCGATGGTAGATCTTCCTAGAAGAAGACTTCCGTGCCCTCAACATGGTTGAAATGACCAAATCCGACAGGCCTCTGTCCCTTAGTACCTGGCTTTCAATAGCCATGCCGTTAAAGCCAGCGACTGTAAAGCAGGATGAAGAATGGGACCTTGCGAGAGAAGGTCATCCCGCAGTGGCAGTCGCCAGGGTGCATCCGCCACCAGGGACGCCTGGGCCAATCCGGGGCGATGAGAATCACCGGAATTCCCTCAGTCTCTACTCTACGGAGCAGACGAGGAAGCAACTTCAGTGGGGGAAAAGGCATAAATCAGCCGATACTGACCCCACGGGGCCACCAACGCATTGGACGCGTCTGTCCAGGGATCTCTGGATCCACGTCTGGCGTGCCCCATCTCCAGCAAAGGAGTTGAAATACCTTCGGATGTAACGACCATTCCCCTTGGTCCAGCATCTGGCGACTCAGATAGTCCGCCTGCCAGTTTTCCACGCTCGGAATGTAAACTGCTGATAGAGGTGGCACGCTCCTTTCCGCCCACCGCTGGATGTGAGTGACCTCCGATGCGGCAGCCGAGCTTCTTGTTCCTCCTTCATGGTTGACATAAGCCACTGCCGTGGCGTCGTCTGACTGGATCCTGACAGGACGCCCCTGTAGTCTCTGTGACCACTTGGAGAGACACAGCTTGATCGTCCGGATCAGAGTCCAGCGGCCCTGGGATGCCTGAACCCCCCAACCGGTCAGGCTGGCGTCTGTCATGATCACAGTCCAATGGAAAGGGGGAGGAACAACTTCCCGGACCGAAGAGCCGGAGATCTCAGCCACCAACTCAGAGAGGCCCTGAAAAGGATTACTTATCTGAATCTTACGGTCCAGAGACAACGGAGATTTGTTCCATTTGGAGAGAATCTCCTTCTGCAAGACCCGAGTGTGGAATTGGGCAAACGGCACCGCCTCGAAAGAGGCTACCATGAGACCCAGGACTCTCATGCAAAAAACGGAGAGACGACCATTTGCGGGATGTCGACAACTTCACCGCAGTCTGGAGTGTCTGCAACTTTTCCAAAGGAAGAAAGACTCTTGCCTCCGAGGAGTCCAGGATCAACCCCAAGTACTCTAGGCGCTGGGTCGGTACTAACACCGACTTATGAAGGTTCAGTACCCAAACTCCCGGAGGGTCTGACTGGCTATAGACACGTCCTCCTCTAATTCTGAGCTTGAAGCAGCTCTCAGAAGATCGTCCAAGTAGCCCACGATAGCAATGCCGCGCTGTCTCAGCAAAGCTAGAATCGGGGCGAGCACCTTGGTGAAAACTCTTGGTGCCGACGCTAGGCCAAAAGGGAAGAGCCACAAATTGACAGTGGTCTTCGCCGATCGCAAAGCGCAGGAACCTCTGATGCCAGACGCAGATGGGGACATGCAAGTATGCGTCCCTGATATCCAAGGATGCCAGGAAGTCCCCCGGATGGAGCGCAGCAACCACCGAACGAATCGATTCCATCTGGAACTTTTGAATCTTTACAAAAGCATTGAGGGCCTTGAGGTCCAAGATTGGACGGACTCAGTCCTTCTTTGGGACCACAAACAGATTTGAGTAGAATCCCTGAAACCTGTCCTGCGGTGGTACAGGTATGATCACCCTGCACCTCAGCAAGTCTTGCACTGCCCCCAGCAGGGCAGCCCGACGAGCCGGAAGGAGAGGCAGATTTGAGGGAAAGAATCTGTTTAGTGGACAAGAAAGAAAGAAACTCGATCTTGCACCCCAAAGTGACCACCTCGCAGACCCACTGGTCGGAGAGCAGGGAGGTCCACCGAGCTGCGAAGCCGTCCCCCCACCCAGGAGTCGGGCGGGGGCAAAACTTCATGCGGTAGCTGGCTTGTTAGGCTTGCGCACCCAGGGACGCTTTTGTCCCCCAGCTGGACCCTTGTCCATTTGGGAGGGTCTGCCAGCAGGTCCTGACTGACGAAAATACCGCTTTTTCGCGGGAAAGGAGGGCCCCGGCTTACGGCGCGGCTCCTTCCCTTTAGTGGACTGAGGGAGAAGTGTGCTTTTTCCTCCAGTGACATCCTTAATGATGTCATCCAGTGAGTCACCAAAAAGCCTCCCACCTTTGAAAGGCAAATCTGCCAGAGTTTTCTTGGACGCTTGGTCAGCAGACCAGCATTCCAGCCATATCAGGCGGTGCAATACCACCGCAGATGCGGAGGTCCTGGAGATTAAAGGGGCCACATCAAGGGTTGCATTACAGACGTACACAAGTCCCTGTACCCCCAGTTCGGTCAGTGTCACGCATTCAGGAGGAAGCAGATGCTCCTCCACTGTCTGGTGCAATATTTTTGCCCACTCAGTGAGTGTCTGGGACACCAAGGTAGCAGCCAATATAGGCCGCAACGCTGACCCCAGCATGGTGAACATGGAGCGGCACACCGCGTCGGACCTCCTATCAGTAGGGTCCTTAAAAGCAGGGGTCCCCTCTACGGGGATAGTGGTTACTTTATTTAACCAAGAGACCGGGGGATCAACGACCGGAGGAGAAGCCCATTTTTTTTAAAGGCTCTCTTCAAATGGATAACGGACCGCCATGCGCTGAGGGACCACAAAGGACCTCTGCGGCCGTTCCCATTCCTTATCTATGAACTTGTCAAAGAAATCAACATAAGAAAAAACCTTAACAGAGCGGGTCGGTTTGTACAACCCAAAAAAGGGACAGAACCTGCAGTGAAAGTCCCAGCTGTATCTTCCAGCTTGAGAGTGTCCCTCACAGCATTAATAAGCGCACTCAAAAGTGCTCTGTCTTGAGCTGACCCGGACGAGGGGTCTTCCTCACTGGGAAGGTCCTGGTCCGCATCTTCTGACACACCAGAACCAGGGTCCTGAGCCGCAGCCAGGCCCGAGTCTGAGTCAGAACATTCCCCAGGAGATGGCGGGGGCACTTAGTACCCCCCTTACGCCCGCACGCCGCTATCATTCTGGCAACAAATGACTCCAGGACTGCAGACAAAGTGTCCATGGGAAACGCAGGTGCAGGGGCACCAGTTGCTGCCTCTGGAATGTTTGGGGAAGAAACGCCAGCTTCTGACTCCATATTGCCCACTGACAGCCCTTAGGGACTCAGTCAAGACCGGACAAAAAAAGTCCACTCTCCTTGCTGCACTGACCGGGGAGTTTACCCAGGGAACTCACCACCCTGCAAGAGACTATTCAGCGCCGCTGCCTGCTCTCCATCCACACACAGCGTGTATCTGAGGAACTCTGAGGTGAATAGCGCCGTTCGCGCTGTTCCGTAAGCCATCCAAGCACTTGAGGCAAAAACCGACTCCAAAATGGCCGCCGGACGTCTCAAGAAAATGGCCGCCCGCAATGCAGACCTGCGTCACAGCGCGGCAACGGCAAAATGGCCGCCAATGGGATTTTCAATGTAAATCCCAGGCACCTGAAAATGGCGCCCAAACATGAGGTGGACGGGAAGGCCGCAGCAGAGGCTACCTAAGCAAACAGCTACCCCCCCCACAGAGAGCGGGCCTGGACACCCACACAGACTTCTTTTCGGCAAGGTCCGGCATTTGCCGGACCTTTCAGCCGGCGAACTCAGAGTGCACGTGCCGCTGAAGTCAAGGGGAATATTTCCTAAACCGCACAGGTTTAGGAGATATTCTTTTTACCTACAGTTAAGCCTTATTATAGGCTTACCTGTATTTAAAATTGTAAAAATAGGGTATACAACCGCTTTAAGTGGTTAAACTTTCCTAAATTTACACACAAGTCTATTCCTTTGATGTACAAGACAAATTGTTACAATGTTTAGACTTATGCCGCGTACACACGACCGTTTTTTCCCGTCGAGAAAAATTAAATTTTTTCCTTTGGACAAGAAAAACGATCATCTGTGGGCTTTTTGTCATTTTTCTCGACGGGAAAAACGACATTAATCACGACGAGAAAAATTAGAACACGCTCTAATTTTTCTCGTCGTGATTCCCGTAGTTTTTTTCCGCGACAGTGTTTCCCATAGGGAAACACTGCCGCGGAGCCCACACACAGTCGTTTTTTTCGACCAAAAAAAAAAAATGTCATTTAAAACGGCCGTGTGTGGGGGGAACAAGCTGTTCCTCGTTTTTCACGTCGATTTTCTCGACGGTGTTTTCACCGTCGAAAAAATCCATCATGTGTACGCGGCATTAGGCTGGGTTCACACTTGTGCGACACGACAGCCGTCCTACTTTGGATTTGACTTTGCCCTGCGACATGAAGCCGACATATGTCCGACTTTCAATGAACGGGGATCCGACTTGGATCCCCGCCAATACCAGGCACTGTGTTTGGTATGAATCTTGAGGGGGAACTCCACGCCAAATTTTAAATAAAAAACCGGCATGGGTTCCCCCTCCAGGAGCATACCAGGCCCTTCGGTCTGGTATGGATTTTAAGAGGAACCCCTACGCCGAAAAAACGGCGTTGAGGTCCCCCCAAAATCCAAACCAGACCCTTATCCGAACACGCAACCTGGCAGGCCGCAAGAAAAAAGGGGGGGGGACGAGAGAGCGGCCCCCCCTCCCTCCTGAACCGTACCAGGCCGCATGCCCTCAACATGGGGGTTTGGTGCTTTGGGGCGACCTGCGGCCCCCCCACCCCAAAGCACCCTGCCCCCATGTTGATGAGGACAGGACCTCTTCCCGACAACCCTGGCCGTTTGGTTGTCGGGGTCTGCGGGTGGGGGTCTATCAGAATCCGGGAGCCCCCTTTAATAAGGGGGCCCCCAGATCCGGCCCCCCACCCTATGTGAATGAGTATGGGGTACATGGTAAAACACACACAGGTTTTTAAAGTAATTTATTACACAGATTTGGGGGTCTCCGGTGTCGTCTCCGCGCTCTCCGGTTCTTTCTTCCTTCTGCCGGGCCTCCGCTATCTTCTTCCAGCTCTTTTGCTAGCAGGGCCCGGTCTTCTCCATCACCTTCTTCCCTCTTCGATGTTGACACGTCGCTTCCTCCCGCTGTAATACTGGGTGTTTATATAGGCCTCCAGAGCATGTGACTGTGACGTCAAGGAGCATGTGGCCACCCGGAGCATGTGACTGTGACGTCATGAGAGGCCTATATAAAATCAGAGCGCACCGCACACCCAGCATTACAGCGGGAGGAAGCGACGTGTCAACATCGAAGAGGAGAAGAGGGAAGAAAGCGACGAAGAAGACCGGGCCCCCGCTAGCAAAAAAACTGGAAGATGATAGCGGAGGCCCGGCAGAAGGAAGAAAGAACCGGAGAGCATGGAGAAGAAGAGGGAAGAAGGCGACGGAGAAGACCGGGCCCCGCTAGCAAAAGAGCTGTAAGAAGATAGTGGAGGCCCGGCAGAAGGAAGAAAGAACCGGAGAGCCCGGAGACGACACCGGAGACCCCCGAAGTTGGAAGAAGACCCCCGGAGCTGTGTAATAAATTACTTTAAAAACCTGTGTGTGTTTTTTTATTGACATTTTTTTCCACCAGGTGAATGGGTAGGGGTACGATGTACCCCATACTCATTCACATAGGGTGGGGGCCCGGGATCTGGGGGCCCCCCTTATTAAAGGGGGCTCCCGGATTCCGATAAGCCCCCGCCCGCAGACCCCGACAACCAACGGCCAGGGTTGTCGATTTTCGGCTTAGGGGGTTCCCCTTAAAATCCATACCAGACCGAAGGGCCTGGTATGCTCCTGGAGGAGAACCCATGCCGTTTTTTTTATTTAAAATTTGGCGTGGAGTTCCCCCTCAAGATCAGCAGAGCACAAGTCGCATGCCAAAGTCGGATCATGCAAGACTGCGGTCCGACTTTGAGCCGACTTCAATGATAGTCAATGGGCTGAAGTCGGATCAAAGTCGGACCAAAGTTGTACAGGGAGCATTTTCAAAGTCGGACCGACATGTGTCGGACCAGTTAAGACGGCTCCCATAGGGAAACATTGATTTTCACACGTCATGCGACATGAGCTCCCAATGTCGGAGCGTTTGTCGCCCCAGTGTGAACCCGGCCTTAATGTTCCACTGATAAAGAATGTTCTGATACTTGGCAGACTGCCCAGATTTTTTCTTCCTTTCTTTTGAAGGCTGAGAGCAGAGAGAATTCTCTGCATACAAAAGATCGGGAAATACTTTGTCAAGATCGCAACGGAGAAAAAAATCACGATAACGATTCTTGACGATTAATCGTGCAGCTGTACTTGTTAGGTGCATAGTTAACCCCTTGATTACCCCCAGATGTTATCCCCTTCGCCAGTGTCATTAGTACAATGTACAGTGTACAGTATTATCACTGTGTTAGCGTCACTAGCGAAGTCAGTGTCAGTTAGTTAGTGACCCTTCCAGTCAGTGTCTGTTAGCAACAGATTCCCTGCCACACTATAAATCGCTGATCACTGCCATTACTAGTATAGGGTCTGTACGGATCAGTATCTTGATCACATCAGAACTATACTGGTGTCCCCAAAAACTGTTTGGTTTTTACCAAAGACATGTAGCAGAATACATTTTTATTAAGAAATTTGATTTTATTGGATATGTTTTATAACAGAAAGTAGAAAAAATTGATTTTTTGTTTTCAAAATTTTCAGTATTTTTTCAACCCAGTGATAAAAAAAAAAAATTACCAAAAGAAAGCTCTATGTATATAAATGTAAATTGCAGTGTTGCATGACCAAGCAATTGCCAGTTAAAGTAGCACAGTGCTGAATAGCAAAAAATGCCCTGGTCATGGGAATAAAACCTGAAGATCAAGTAAAGGAAGAAGAAAAAGAATTTCACAGGTGCATGCTGGGGGTCAGGCAGCCAAAAAAAACACTGGAAACACATCAAAAAAAGCATATGCGCTTTTTAAAGCATCTTTTTAACAGAGGAGTGTGAAAGCAGCCTAAAGAGCTTAAAGAGCTAGGGGTGGAAAAACAGCACTACACCGACCTTCCCAGTGAATGGCTGTGCAGGGATGAGATTTAAGCACAAGCCTGAACACTGAAGGACAGGCAGAATGTGCTCCCAGCACAGCCAGAAAACTGACCACACTGGGATGGATGTGCGCTTATGCCAGTGGTGTAACTACAGAGGTCACAACTGTAACCTGGCCCCATGCTCCAGGGGGCCCGTGAGGCTCCCATGTACACCTGGATGGGGGGGCGGCATATAGAAGAACCGATCCCCTCCATTTTTCTCCTGCTGCTGCCAAAAGCCTGTTTCTCCTCCTCTCCCCCCTGCAGGCATTCAGTGGCTGCAGGAGGAAAATGGAGGGGATCAATTCTTGTATATGCCACCCACTGACCCCCCCCCCCCCACTCCAGGTTACTTGTCTTCTACTGCCCTCAGGCCCACCCTCCTCGCCCCACAACTGTGCCAGCATTCCCCCCCCCCCTCTTCCGCCAGATGCTGCCGGGGATTGTCAGAATGAAGAGCGGAAAAGGGGCCGTTAATTATGTAATTTCCGAGCCCTTTCCTTGCCTAAATGAGTACAGATCCCTGACTCTGTCCATTCAGAAGTGAATCATAGTAAACTGTGGTCTGTTTAGACCCCTGATATTTCACCAAAGCCCCCCAACAAGGGAAATTTTTTTAAAAAAGGATAAATAAAAATAAATAAACTACTAACACATGTGGCGGAACTACCAGGGTCACAAGTGACCTTGCGACCAGGCACTGGCGTCCTGTCACCTGGCTCAGAGGAAAAGGCCCCGGCCCAGGGGTCAGGGAGGCTTGCACCGGGGGCCCTGAAGGTTCTAGTTATGCCCCTCTCTCATGCCTAGTGCAGTGTTGCCAACTGTCCGTAAATTTACGAATGGGGGAAATGCAGAGAGAGGAGCGGTGCTATTGGGAATGGGGGAAATGCAGAGAGAAGAGCGGTGCTATTGGGAATGGGGGAAATGCAGAGAGAAGAGCGGTGCTATTGTGAATGGGGGAATGCAGAGAGAGGAGCGGTACTATTGGGAATGGGGGAATGCAGAGAGAGGAGCGGTGCTATTGAGAATGGGGGAATGCAGAGAGAGGAGCGGTGCTATTGGGAATGGGGGAATGCAGAGAGAGGAGCGGTGCTATTGGGAATGGGGGAATGCAGAGAGAGGAGCGGTGCGATTGGGAATGGGGGAATGCAGAGAGAGGAGCGGTGCTATTGGGAATGGGGGAATGCAGAGAGAGGAGCGGTGCTATTGGGAATGGGGGGAATGCAGAGAGAGGAGCGGTGCTATTGGGAATGGGGGAATGCAGAGAGAGGAGCGGTGCTATTGGGAATGGGGGAATGCAGAGAGAGGAGCGGTGCTATTGGGAATGGGGGAATGCAGAGAGAGGAGCGGTGCTATTGAGAATGGGGGAATGCAGAGAGAGGAGCGGTGCTATTGGGAATGGGGGAATGCAGAGAGAGGAGCGGTGCTATTGGGAATGGGGGAATGCAGAGAGAGGAGCGGTGCTATTGGGAATGGGGGAATGCAGAGAGAGGAGCGGTGCTATTGGGAATGGGGGAATGCAGAGAGAGGAGCGGTGCTATTGGGAATGGGGGAATGCAGAGAGAGGAGCGGTGCTATTGGGAATGGGGGAATGCAGAGAGAGGAGTGGTGCTATTGAGAATGGGGGAATGCAGAGAGAGGAGCGGTGCTATTGGGAATGGGGGAATGCAGAGAGAGGAGCGGTGCTATTGGGAATGGGGGAATGCAGAGAGAGGAGCGGTGCTATTGGGAATGGGGGAATGCAGAGAGAGGAGCGGTGCTATTGGGAATGGGGGAATGCAGAGAGAGGAGCGGTGCTATTGGGAATGGGGGAATGCAGAGAGAGGAGCGGTGCTATTGGGAATGGGGGAATGCAGAGAGAGGAGCGGTGCTATTGGGAATGTGGGAATGCAGAGAGAGGAGCGGTGCTATTGGGAATGCAGAAAGAAGAGCGGTGCTATTGGGAATGGGGAAATGCAGAAAGAAGAGCGGTGCAATTGGGAATGCAGAAAGAAGAGCGGTGCTATTGGGAATGCAGAGAGAGGAGCGGTGCTATTGGGAATGGGGGAATGCAGAGAAAGGAGCAGTGCTATTGGGAATCCAGAGAGAGGAGCGGTGCTATTGGGAATAGGGGAATGCAGAGGGAGGAGCAGTGCTATTGGGAATGGGGGAATGCAGAGAGAGGAGCGGTGATATTGGGAATGGGGGAAATGCAGAGAGAGGAGCGGTGCTATTGGAAATGGGGAAATGCAGAGAGAGGTGCGGTGCTATTGGGAATGGGGAAATACAGAAAGAAGAGCGGTGCTATTGGGAATGCAGAGAGAGGAGCAGTGCTATTGGGAATCGGGGAATGCAGAGAGAGGAGCGGTGCTATTGGAAATGGGGAAATGCAGAAAGAGGAGCGGTGCTATTGGAAATGGGGAAATGCAGAAAGAAGAGCGGTGCTATTGGGAATGGGGGAATGCAGAAAGAAGAGTGGTGCTATTGGGAATGCAGAGAGAGGAGCAGTGCTATTGGGAATGGGGGAATGCAGAGAGAGGAGCGGTGCTATTGGGAATGGGGGAATGCAGAGAGAGGAGCGGTGCTATTGGGAATGGGGGAATGCAGAGAGAGGAGCGGTGCTATTGGGAATGGGGGAATGCAGAGAGAGGAGCGGTGCTATTGGGAATGGGAGAATGCAGAGAGAGGAGCGGTGCTATTGGGAATGGGAGAATGCAGAGAGAGGAGCGGTGCTATTAGTAATGGGGGAATGCAGAGAGAGGAGCGGTGCTATTGGGAATGGGGGAATGCAGAGGGAGGAGCAGTGCTATTGGGAATAGGGGAATGCAGAGGGAGGAGCGGTGCTATTGGGAATGGGGGAATGCAGAGAGAGGAGCGGTGCTATTGGGAATGGGGGAATGCAGAGAGAGGAGCGGTGCTATTGGGAATGGGGGAATGCAGAGAGAGGAGCGGTGCTATTGGGAATGGGGCAATGCAGAGAGAGGAGCGGTGCTATTGGGAATGGGGGAATGCAGAGAGAGGAGCGGTGCTATTGGGAATGGGGGAATGCAGAGAGAGGAGCGGTGCTATTGGGAATGGGGGAATGCAGAGAGAGGAGCGGTGCTATTGGGAATGGGGGAATGCAGAGAGAGGAGCGGTGCTATTGGGAATGGGGGGATGCAGAGAGAGGAGCGGTGCTATTGGGAATGGGGGGATGCAGAGAGAGGAGCGGTGCTATTGGGAATGGGGGAATGCAGAGAGAGGAGCGGTGCTATTGGGAATGGGGGAATGCAGAGAGAGGAGCGGTGCTGTTGGGAATGGGGGAATGCAGAGAGAGGAGCGGTGCTATTGGGAATGGGGGAATGCAGAGAGAGGAGCGGTGCTATTGGGAATGGGGGAATGCAGAGAGAGGAGCGGTGCTATTGGAAATGGGGGAATGCAGAGAGAGGAGCGGTGCTATTGGGAATGGGGGAATGCAGAGAGAGGAGCGGTGCTATTGGGAATGGGGGAATGCAGAGAGAGGAGCGGTGCTATTGGGAATGGGGGAATGCAGAGAGAGGAGCGGTGCTATTGGGAATGGGGGAATGCAGAGAGAGGAGCGGTGCTATTGGGAATGGGAGAATGCAGAGAGAGGAGCGGTGCTATTGGGAATGGGAGAATGCAGAGAGAGGAGCGGTGCTATTGGGAATGGGAGAATGCAGAGAGAGGAGCGGTGCTATTGGGAATGGGAGAATGCAGAGAGAGGAGCGGTGCTATTAGTAATGGGGGAATGCAGAGAGAGGAGCGGTGCTATTGGGAATGGGGGAATGCAGAGGGAGGAGCAGTGCTATTGGGAATAGGGGAATGCAGAGGGAGGAGCAGTGCTATTGGGAATGGGGGAATGCAGAGAGAGGAGCGGTGCTATTGGGAATGGGGGAATGCAGAGAGAGGAGCGGTGCTATTGGGAATGGGGGAATGCAGAGGGAGGAGCGGTGCTATTGGGAATGCAGAGAGAGGAGCGGTGCTATTGGGAATGGGGGAATGCAGAGAGAGGAGCGGTGCTATTGGGAATGGGGGAATGCAGAGAGAGGAGCGGTGCTATTGGGAATGGGGGAATGCAGAAGGAGGAGCGGTGCTATTGGGAATGGGGGAATGCAGAGAGAGGAGCGGTGCTATTGGGAGTGGGGAAATGCAGAGAGAGGAGCGGTGCTATTGGGAATGGGGGAATGCAGAAAGAGGAGCGGTGCTATTGGGAATGGGGGAATGCAGAGAGAGGAGCGGTGCTATTGGGAATGGGGGAATGCAGAGAGAGGAGCGGTGCTATTGGGAATGGGGGAATGCAGAGAGAGGAGCAGTGCTATTGGGAATGGGGGAATGCAGAGAGAGGAGCAGTGCTATTGGGAATGGGGGAATGCAGAGAGAGGAGCGGTGCTATTGGGAATGGGGGAATGCAGAGAGAGGAGCGGTGCTATTGGGAATGGGGGAATGCAGAGAGAGGAGCGGTGCTATTGGGAATGGGGGAAGGCAGAGAGAGGAGCGGTGCTATTGGGAATGGGGGAATGCAGAGAGAGGAGCGGTGCTATTGGGAATGGGGGAATGCAGAAAGAAGAGCGGTGCTATTGGGAATGGGGGAATGCAGAAAGAAGAGCGGTGCTATTGGGAATGAGGGAATGCAGAAAGAAGAGCGGTGCCATTGGGAATGGGGGAATGCAGAAAGAAGAGCGGTGCTATTGGGAATGGGGGAATGCAGAAAGAAGAGCGGTGCTATTGGGAATGCAGAAAGAAGAGCGGTGCTATTGGGAATGCAGAGAGAGGAGCAGTGCTATTGGGAATACAGAGAGAGGGGCGGTGCTATTGGGAATAGGGGAATGCAGAGGGAGGAGCAGTGCTATTGGGAATGGGGGAATGCAGAGAGAGGAGCGGTGCTATTGGGAATGGGGAAATGCAGAGAGAGGAGCGGTGCTATTGGGAATGGGGAAATGCAGAGAGAGGAGCAGTGCTATTGGGAATGGGGGAATGCAGAGAGAGGAGCGGTGCTATTGGGAATGGGGGAATGCAGAGAGAGGAGCGGTGCTATTGGGAATAGGGGAATGCAGAGAGAGGAGCGGTGCTATTGGGAATGCAGAGAGAGGAGCGGTGCTATTGGGAATAGGGGAATGCAGAGGGAGGAGCAGTGCTATTGGGAATGGGGGAATGCAGAGAGAGGAGCGGTGCTATTGGGAATGGGGGAATGCAGAGAGAGGAGCGGTGCTATTGGGAATGGGGGAATGCAGTGAGAGGAGCGGTGCTATTGGGAATGGGAGAATGCAGAGAGAGGAGCGGTGCTATTGGGAATGGGGGAATGCAAAGAGAGGAGCGGTGCTATTGGGAATGGGGGAATGCAGAGAGAGGAGCGGTGCTATTGGGAATAGGGGAATGCAAAGAGAGGAGCGGTGCTATTGGGAATGGGGGAATGCAGAGAGAGGAGCGGTGCTATTGGGAATAGGGGAATGCAGAGAGAGGAGCAGTGCTATTGGGAATGGGGAAATGCAGAGAGAGGAGCGCTGCTATTGGGAATGGGGGAATGCAGAGAGAGGAGCGGTGCTATTGGGAATGGGGAAATGCAGAGAGAGGAGCGGTGCTATTGGGAATGGGGAAATGCAGAGAGAGGAGCGGTGCTATTGGGAATGGGGGAATGCAGAGAGAGGAGCGGTGCTATTGGGAATGGGGGAATGCAGAGAGAGGAGCGGTGCTATTGGGAATGGGGGAATGCAGAGAGAGGAGCGGTGCTATTGGGAATGGGGGAATGCAGAGAGAGGAGCGGTGCTATTGGGAATGGGGGAATGCAGTGAGAGGAGCGGTGCTATTGGGAATGGGAGAATGCAGAGAGAGGAGCGGTGCTATTGGGAATGGGAGAATGCAGAGAGAGGAGCGGTGCTATTGGTAATGGGGGAATGCAGAGGGAGGAGCGGTGCTATTGGGAATGGGGGAATGCAGAGAGAGGAGCGGTGCTATTGGGAATGGGGGAATGCAGAGAGAGGAGCGGTGCTATTGGGAATGGGGGAATGCAGAGAGAGGAGCGGTGCTATTGGGAATGGGGGAATGCAGAGAGAGGAGCGGTGCTATTGGGAATGGGGGAATGCAGAGAGAGGAGTGGTGCTATTGGGAATGGGGAAATGCAGAGAGAGGAGCGGTGCTATTAGTAATGGGGGAATGCAGAGAGAGGAGCGGTGCTATTGGGAATGCAGAGAGAGGAGCGGTGCTATTGGGAATGGGGGAATGCAGAGAGAGGAGCGGTGCTATTGGGAATGGGGGAATGCAGAGAGAGGAGCGGTGCTATTGGGAATGCAGAGAGAGGAGCGGTGCTATTGGGAATGGGGAAATGCAGAGAGAGGAGCGGTGCTATTGGGAATGGGGGAATGCAGAGAGAGGAGCGGTGCTATTGGGAATGGGGGAATGCAGAGAGAGGAGCGGTGCTATTGGGAATGGGGGAATGCAGAGAGAGGAGCGGTGCTATTGGGAATGGGGGAATGCAGAGAGAGGAGCGGTGCTATTGGGAATGGGGAAATGCAGAGAGAGGTGCGGTGCTATTGGGAATGGGGAAATGCAGAGAGAGGAGCGGTGCTATTGGGAAGGGGAGAATGCAGAGAGAGGAGCGGTGCTATTGGGAATGGGGAGAATGCAGAGAGAGGAGCGGTGCTATTGGGAATGGGGGAATGCAGAGAGAGGAGCGGTGCTATTGGGAATGGGGGAATGCAGACGGGGGAGCGGTGCTATTGGGAATGGGGGAATGCAGAGAGAGGAGCGGTGCTATTGGGAATGGGGGAATGCAGAGAGAGGAGCGGTGCTATTGGGAATGGGGGAATGCAGAGGGAGGAGCGGTGCTATTGGGAATGGGGGAAATGCAGAGAGAGGAGCGGTGCTATTGGGAATGGGGAAATGCAGAGAGAGGAGCAGTGCTATTGGGAATGGGGGAATGCAGACAGAGGAGCGGTGCTATTGGGAATGGGGGAATGCAGAGAGAGGAGCAGTGCTATTGGGAATGCAGACAGAGGAGCGGTGCTATTGGGAATGGGGAAATGCAGAGAGAGGAGCGGTGCTATTGGGAATGGGGGAATGCAGAGAGAGGAGCGGTGCTATTGGGAATGGGGGAATGCAGAGAGAGGAGCGGTGCTATTGGGAATGGGGGAATGCAGACAGAGGAGCGGTGCTATTGGGAATGGGAGAATGCAGACAGAGGAGCGGTGCTATTGGGAATGGGAGAATGCAGACAGAGGAGCGGTGCTATTGGGAATGGGAGAATGCAGACAGAGGAGCGGTGCTATTGGGAATGGGGAAATGCAGAGAGAGGAGCGGTGCTATTGGGAAAGGGAGAATGCAGACAGAGGAGCGGTGCTATTGGGAATGGGGGAATGCAGACAGAGGAGCGGTGCTATTGGGAATGGGGGAATGCAGAGAGAGGAGCAGTGCTATTGGGAATGCAGACAGAGGAGCGGTGCTATTGGGAATGGGGAAATGCAGAGAGAGGAGCGGTGCTATTGGGAATGGGGGAATGCAGAGAGAGGAGCGGTGCTATTGGGAATGGGGGAATGCAGAGAGAGGAGCAGTGCTATTGGGAATGGGGGAATGCAGACAGAGGAGCGGTGCTATTGGGAATGGGAGAATGCAGACAGAGGAGCGGTGCTATTGGGAATGGGGAAATGCAGAGAGAGGAGCGGTGCTATTGGGAATGGGAGAATGCAGACAGAGGAGCGGTGCTATTGGGAATGGGAGAATGCAGACAGAGGAGCGGTGCTATTGGGAATGGGAGAATGCAGACAGAGGACCGGTGCTATTGGGAATGGGGGAATGCAGAGAGAGGAGCGGTGCTATTGGGAATGGGGGAATGCAGAGAGAGGAGCGGTGCTATTGGGAGTGGGGAAATGCAGAGAGAGGAGCGGTGCTATTGGGAATGGGGAATGCAGAGAGAGGAGCGTTGCTATTGGGAATGGGGGAATGCAGAGAGAGGAGCGTTGCTATTGGGAATGGGGGAATGCAGAGAGAGGAGCGTTGCTATTGGGAATGGGGGAATGCAGAGAGAGGAGCGGTGCTATTGGGAATGGGGGAATGCAGAGAGAGGAGCAGTGCTATTGGGAATGGGGGAATGCAGAGAGAGGAGCAGTGCTATTGGGAATGGGGGAATGCAGAGAGAGGAGCGGTGCTATTGGGAATGGGGGAATGCAGAGAGAGGAGCGGTGCTATTGGGAATGGGGGAATGCAGAGAGAGGAGCGGTGCTATTGGGAATGGGGGAAGGCAGAGAGAGGAGCGGTGCTATTGGGAATGGGGGAATCCAGAGAGAGGAGCGGTGCTATTGGAAATGGGGGAATGCAGAAAGAAGAGCGGTGCTATTGGGAATGGGGGAATGCAGAAAGAAGAGCGGTGCTATTGGGAATGAGGGAATGCAGAAAGAAGAGCGGTGCCATTGGGAATGGGGGAATGCAGAAAGAAGAGCGGTGCTATTGGAAATGGGGGAATGCAGAAAGAAGAGCGGTGCTATTGGGAATGGGGGAATGCAGAAAGAAGAGCGGTGCCATTGGGAATGGGGGAATGCAGAAAGAAGAGCGGTGCTATTGGGAATGGGGGAATGCAGAAAGAAGAGCGGTGCTATTGGGAATGCAGAAAGAAGAGCGGTGCTATTGGGAATGCAGAGAGAGGAGCAGTGCTATTGGGAATGCAGAGAGAGGAGCGGTGCTATTGGGAATAGGGGAATGCAGAGGGAGGAGCAGTGCTATTGGGAATGGGGGAATGCAGAGAGAGGAGCTGTGCTATTGGGAATGGGGAAATGCAGAGAGAGGAGCGGTGCTATTGGGAATGGGGAAATGCAGAGAGAGGAGCAGTGCTATTGGGAATGGGGGAATGCAGAGACAGGAGCGGTGCTATTGGGAATGGGGGAATGCAGAGAGAGGAGCGGTGCTATTGGGAATAGGGGAATGCAGAGAGAGGAGCGGTGCTATTGGGAATGCAGAGAGAGGAGCGCTGCTATTGGGAATAGGGGAATGCAGAGGGAGGAGCAGTGCTATTGGGAATGGGGGAATGCAGAGAGAGGAGCGGTGCTATTGGGAATGGGGAAATGCAGAGAGAGGAGCGGTGCTATTGGGAATGGGGGAATGCAGAGAGAGGAGCGGTGCTATTGGGAATGGGGGAATGCAGAGAGAGGAGCGGTGCTATTGGGAATAGGGGAATGCAGAGAGAGGAGCGGTGCTATTGGGAATGGAGAAATGCAGAGAGAGGAGCAGTGCTATTGGGAATGGGGAAATGCAGAGAGAGGAGCGGTGCTATTGGGAATGGGGGAATGCAGAGAGAGGAGCGGTGCTATTGGGAATGGGGGAATGCAGAGAGAGGAGCGGTGCTATTGGGAATGGGGGAATGCAGAGAGAGGAGCGGTGCTATTGGGAATGGGGGAATGCAGAGAGAGGAGCGGTGCTATTGGGAATGGGGAAATGCAGAGAGAGGAGCGGTGCTATTGGGAATGGGGGAATGCAGAGAGAGGAGCGGTGCTATTGGGAATGGGGGAATGGAGAGAGAGGAGCGGTGCTATTGGGAAAGGGGGAATGCAGAGAGAGGAGCGGTGCTATTGGGAATGGGGGAATGCAGAGAGAGGAGCGGTGCTATTGGGAATGGGGGAATGCAGAGAGAGGAGCGGTGCTATTGGGAATGGGGGAATGCAGTGAGAGGAGCGGTGCTATTGGGAATGGGAGAATGCAGAGAGAGGAGCGGTGCTATTGGGAATGGGGGAATGCAAAGAGAGGAGCGGTGCTATTGGGAATGGGGGAATGCAGAGAGAGGAGCGGTGCTATTGGGAATAGGGGAATGCAGAGAGAGGAGCGGTGCTATTGGGAATGGGGAAATGCAGAGAGAGGAGCGGTGCTATTGGGAATGGGGGAATGCAGAGAGAGGAGCGGTGCTATTGGGAATGGGGAAATGCAGAGAGAGGAGCGGTGCTATTGGGAATGGGGGAATGCAGAGAGAGGAGCGGTGCTATTGGGAATGGGGGAATGCAGAGAGAGGAGCGGTGCTATTGGGAATGGGGGAATGCAGAGAGAGGAGCGGTGCTATTGGGAATGGGGGAATGCAGAGAGAGGAGCGGTGCTATTGGGAATGGGGGAATGCAGAGAGAGGAGCGGTGCTATTGGGAATGGGGGAATGCAGTGAGAGGAGCGGTGCTATTGGGAATGGGAGAATGCAGAGAGAGGAGCGGTGCTATTGGGAATGGGGGAATGCAAAGAGAGGAGCGGTGCTATTGGGAATGGGGGAATGCAGAGAGAGGAGGGGTGCTATTGGGAATAGGGGAATGCAGAGAGAGGAGCGGTGCTATTGGGAATGGGGAAATGCAGAGAGAGGAGCGGTGCTATTGGGAATGGGGGAATGCAGAGAGAGGAGCGGTGCTATTGGGAATGGGGAAATGCAGAGAGAGGAGCGGTGCTATTGGGAATGGGGGAATGCAGAGAGAGGAGCGGTGCTATTGGGAATGGGGGAATGCAGAGAGAGGAGCGGTGCTATTGGGAATGGGGGAATGCAGAGGGAGGAGCGGTGCTATTGGGAATGGGGGAATGCAGAGAGAGGAGCGGTGCTATTGGGAATGGGGGAATGCAGAGAGAGGAGCGGTGCTATTGGGAATGGGGGAATGCAGTGAGAGGAGCGGTGCTATTGGGAATGGGAGAATGCAGAGAGAGGAGCGGTGCTATTGGGAATGGGAGAATGCAGAGAGAGGAGCGGTGCTATTGGTAATGGGGGAATGCAGAGGGAGGAGCGGTGCTATTGGGAATGGGGGAATGCAGAGAGAGGAGCGGTGCTATTGGGAATGCAGAGAGAGGAGCGGTGCTATTGGGAATGGGGGAATGCAGAGAGAGGAGCGGTGCTATTGGGAATGGGGGAATGCAGAGAGAGGAGCGGTGCTATTGGGAATGGGGGAATGCAGAGAGAGGAGCGGTGCTATTGGGAATGGGGGAATGCAGAGAGAGGAGCGGTGCTATTGGGAATGGGAGAATGCAGAGAGAGGAGCGGTGCTATTGGGAATGGGGAAATGCAGAGAGAGGAGCGGTGCTATTAGTAATGGGGGAATGCAGAGAGAGGAGCGGTGCTATTGGGAATGGGGGAATGCAGAGAGAGGAGCGGTGCTATTGGGAATGGGGGAATGCAGAGAGAGGAGCGGTGCTATTGGGAATGCAGAGAGAGGAGCGGTGCTATTGGGAATGCAGAGAGAGGAGCGGTGCTATTGGGAATGGGGGAATGCAGAGAGAGGAGCGGTGCTATTGGGAATGGGGGAATGCAGAGAGAGGAGCGGTGCTATTGGGAATGGGGGAATGCAGAGAGAGGAGCGGTGCTATTGGGAATGGGGAAATGCAGAGAGAGGAGCGGTGCTATTGGGAATGGGGAAATGCAGAGAGAGGTGCGGTGCTATTGGGAATGGGGAAATGCAGAGAGAGGAGCGGTGCTATTGGGAATGGGGAAATGCAGAGAGAGGAGCGGTGCTATTGGGAATGGGGGAATGCAGAGAGAGGAGCGGTGCTATTGGGAATGGGGGAATGCAGAGAGAGAAGCGGTGCTATTGGGAATGGGGGAATGCAGAGAGAGGAGCGGTGCTATTGGGAATGGGGGAATGCAGAGAGAGGAGCGGTGCTATTGGGAATGGGGGAATGCAGAGAGAGGAGCGGTGCTATTGGGAATGGGGGAATGCAGAGAGAGGAGCGGTGCTATTGGGAATGGGGGAATGCAGAGAGAGGAGCGGTGCTATTGGGAATGGGGAAATGCAGAGAGAGGAGCGGTGCTATTGGGAATGGGAGAATGCAGACAGAGGAGCGGTGCTATTGGGAATGGGGAAATGCAGAGAGAGGAGCGGTGCTATTGGGAATGGGAGAATGCAGACAGAGGAGCGGTGCTATTGGGAATGGGAGAATGCAGACAGAGGAGCGGTGCTATTGGGAATGGGGAAATGCAGAGAGAGGAGCGGTGCTATTGGGAATGGGAGAATGCAGAGAGAGGAGCGGTGCTATTGGGAATGGGGAAATGCAGAGAGAGGAGCGGTGCTATTGGGAATGGGAGAATGCAGACAGAGGAGCGGTGCTATTGGGAATGGGGAAATGCAGAGAGAGGAGCGGTGCTATTGGGAATGGGAGAATGCAGACAGAGGAGCGGTGCTATTGGGAATGGGAGAATGCAGACAGAGGAGCGGTGCTATTGGGAATGGGGGAATGCAGAGAGAGGAGCGGTGCTATTGGGAATGGGAGAATGCAGACAGAGGAGCGGTGCTATTGGGAATGGGGAAATGCAGAGAGAGGAGCGGTGCTATTGGGAATGGGGAAATGCAGAGAGAGGAGCGGTGCTATTGGGAATGCAGAGAGAGGAGCGATGCTATTGGGAATGGGGGAAATGCAGAGAGAGGAGCAGTAAATTTTGGGAATGCAGTAAAGCAGTGCTATAGAGAGATGCAGAGGAGTGGTGCAAAGTTTACAGAATGTAGTCTGTGGTCCCTAGAGTCACCCCCCCCCCCCAATTACAGTTCCCAGTGTTATCCTTTAAATCAGTGTCCTCAAAGTTCCACTTTACATCAGAGTCTTTATTGTCAGTGTAAGGGGGAACCCTGCAGAGACTGACGTAAAGGGAAACTCTAGGTCTGTAATACAAAGAGGAGTTCTGTGGACTCTTGTGCAAGAGGGAGGGGGGCTTGGGTGACCAGAGACCCAATTACATCAGAGTTTCCCTTTACACCATAGTCTGCAGGATTCCCCCTTACATCAGATTCCTCAGTGTTGCCTTTTACATCAGTTCTCCTTTACATGCGAGTCCTCAGAGTTCCCTTTTACATGCGAGTCCTCAGAGTTCCCTTTTACATGCGAGTCCTCAGAGTTCCCTTTTACATGCGAGTCCTCAGAGTTCCCTTTTACACACTAGCTACATGTTTGCAGGTAAAATATTGATATTCCCACAATGAAAACAGACATTTTATGTACTTTTTTGAAGTGTCAGTAAAAAATGTGGCTCTGTCAGCAAGTTTCATGATTTCTGCCAGTAAAACATTGGCACGGTTTGTAAATATTTGGCCATCTGTCAGTAAATTTCACTTTGGGGGGGGGGGGTGACAACAGTGGCCTAGTGTGGTCAGTTTGACATAGGAAAGCAGGGGACTGGCAGGATCATCAGGTATATCACATAAAGGAAGCAATACAAAGAAAACGAAATACTTCTAATTAAAGTACATGGTACAGCAGGCACATATTAGGGATATGAAATGTTGGGGGGAAGGACATATGTAACCATGCAGATTGGTGGCCTGTGAACCCTAATGCAGGAAAGGATTGGAAATAACAGTAGTAACAAGGAAGAGACTCAGCTCTTGTAAACAAGCCTGTGGTACAGGACTGGAAGAAGCCTGAGTGTGCTTTCTAGTAGTAGAGGTGCAGAATGCATAGAGTGGGGAGCTGTATACTTACAGTGCCGTATTAGTGGAGAACAAAGCTTAGGATACAAAGCTTAGTATACAAGGCTGGCTCTGTCACCATCTGCACACATCGGATCCCAGCTCTACAACTCCTCCCGCTTCCTCCATAGCATTGCGTTCCCTTGGTTTCCAACCGCCTGCAGAAGCCCGCCCTCTCCTCTCTGACCCCGCCTCCCTCTAACCCGTCTTCCCCTTCCTCACACCGGTGACCCAGACCTTGCCCCGCTCCGCTTCGGTCCACTCCCTCTAGTAGCAGGCTGGCCGCTCATTGGTGCATAGCGCTGTGTGTCCTGCTGTGGCGGTTACAGGCAGCTTGTGTTGTATCCTGTGAGAAAGAAGAGCAGGCACGGTATCATTCGGAGATCCTAACGCTTCCTTCACAAGTGCAGTCTGCACAGTCACAGAAGCTGGCTTGCACTGTTGGGCTTCATTCACACAGGAATTAGTCATACACACAGAAATAATAAATCCGTTTATACGCGCTTACTACATCCATCGCAGTTAAATGCGTTTAGACGCGTGCGTGAGCATTTACATCCGTATTGCATTGGTATGCGCCTAGCTGAACACATGCAATCGCAGAAGGCAGGACGGACGCAACTCTGCTTTATTTTTAGTTTTATGGGATCCAAACGCAGTGGCTATAAATGCACAGAGATTCATTTAGTTGCATGTACAAATCCGCAAACCACCTTTTTAATGGATGAATGGATCCATAAAATAAAACTGAATTAAAGCGGAGGTCCACCCTAAAAAAAAAAAAAGCCAAGAAAGGCTACAAAAAAATAGAAAAAAAAAAAATATATATATATATATATATATATGTAGCGCACACACCCCCTTCTCCTTGTCTGCTTCGGCTCCTCCTAGGAGAAAGGGGCACACCGCACCACAAGCCCATACCCTCCTGTTTTAAGAGGTTAGGCGGTGTTATTTTTGGGTCTTGTCTGCAGCCAGAGTATAAAATCCTCCTGAGTATGATTCTCACCTCTACAGTGTGTAAATGCAAGTCCTTGAATTCCCCAGAAACGTAAATGTCCACACCAGCTGAAAGTCCAACTCAATCTTTATTTTTCACTTGCGCAACACATATTCTCTTGGATAGAAGAAAGGTTGGAGTAAAGACACAGGACAGCTTTAAGGTGTGGTGGAGGTCCAGGCACAAACGTAGCTCAAACTCTTAGAACATTTCAGATTCTCAAACAATTTTGGCGCATGGTCTCTGCCACAGACCATGAGGTTGGTCTCTGCCACAGACCTGGTGGATAAGGTCACTGCCGCTGACCTGGCGAACAGGGTCACTGCCACTGACCTGGCGAACAGGGTCACTGCCACTGACCTGGCGAACAGGGTCACTGCCACTGACCTGGCGAACAGGGTCACTGCCACTGACCTGGCGAACAGGGTCACTGCCACTGACCGGGTGAATAGGGTCACTGCCACTGACCTGGTGAATATTGATTTCCTTCCTAGGACATAGCCCCTTTCAGGGAGAAGACGTCCCCCCAGAGAGTCAACAGACCCCTTCTTTCACCGTGTCCACAGCACCGCTCCTTTCAGAACAGGTCCTCCCTTCTCTTAAGGTGCGGGTCCCCTCTCGCAAGGCGGCACCCTGGACTCCTCGATCCCTTGCAGACCCCACTTGAAGGCTGCTGGGCTCCAGGCCGTCACTGCAACTCCTGGGCCTCCATGCCCAGGCGAACAGGAGCCATGAGGTAGTACCTCACCCCAGGCTAAAGGTGCCTGAGGTGGAACCGAAACAAGGCCTCCGGGCCTAGAGCACCCAAAGATGACGAACCACACTCCCACACACTCAGGCTGAAGGTGCCCGGGCGTGGACAGACGAAGACCACCTCTCAGAAGATGTCCGCCCCTTTTATATCCTCTCCTGGCATGCACAGCAGGTTCCCTGCCCTACCGTACAGCTGCCGAGAGGGGACACAAAAGGCACAGCACTGCGCTCGCGGTTCAACCCTGGCCCAGAATGGCAGCGCCACCCAC
Organism: Rana muscosa; assembly: GCA_029206835.1. Lineage (NCBI taxonomy): Eukaryota > Metazoa > Chordata > Amphibia > Anura > Ranidae > Rana > Rana muscosa. Next base: position 761,520,941 of record CM055116.1, on the reverse strand, counting down.
CGGCCACAGGGAACTCATCACCAGCATTAACCCCTGAGAACAGAAAATGGTCCATGAATCCTATCAATTTAATGGGTCTGAGCCTGGTTACCACTCAGACACTTCCCCTAAATTGAACACCCCACTACATATATATTTTTTTATACTTACCAGAAATGGCTGTTACTAGGCAGATCGTCCTAATCTGCCACTTCCTGGTCCACGGTGGTCTTCTTTCTTCTCCTCCTCGGGAAATGGGGAGCGGTGTCTTCTGGGACCTTGTGTGTGTCCCAGGAGACATCCGCCCATTTACATAGCGCCGCGCGACTCGCGCATGCACAGTAGGGAACCGGGAAGTGAAGCCGCAACGCTTCACTTCCTGATTCCCTCACGAGGATGGCGGCAGGGCAACTACTACTTGCCTACTGGGCACTTTCACCCCCTTCTTGCCCTGGGCCCATTTTCACATTTAAGGGCCAGTTCACACATGCAGTCCAGTGCATTTTTTTTTTTGCATCAAAAACACATGGGAAGTAGGTTATATGGTTTTCAATGGTATAGTTCACACCAGTGCTTGCAGTTTTACTGCATCCCAGTTCCAGAAAGAAAAAGTAGAACATGCTGCATTTTTCCTGCCCTGGACTGTACTGGAACGCAGACTCTCACAAGAGTGAGAGAGAGAGAGCTGTGCATGATGTCATAAGCCTTGGCTAATGACCAGACAAGAAACAGGAAGTGGGCTGTATAAGGTATTTACTGGCAGAAAAAAAAAATGTTTTACTATCCAAAGTTAGAACAACAAGGGCAATGGATTTAATAGATGGAAAGATGAAAAAATGACTGAAGTTCCGCTTTAAGAAAAAAAGAGGGGGAAAAAATGCACTGGACTGCATCAAAAACACGCATGCAGAAAAGCATCTGGAATACATCCGGACTGCGTTTCTATGGTGTGAACTGGCCCTCAGCGCTGTCACACTTTGAATGACAATTGCATGATCATGCAACACTGTACCCAAACTAAATTTTTATCATTTATTTTTAGACAAATAGAGCTTTCTTTTGGTGGTATTTAATCACCACTGGGTTTTAATTTTTTTGCTAAACAAACAAAAAAAGATAGAAAATGTTTTTTTTTTAATATAAAATGTTGTAAATAAGTAATTTTTCTCCTTCACTGATGTGCGCTGATGAGGCTGCACTGATAGGCACTAATAGGTGACACTAATATGCAGCACTGATAGGTGGCACTTATGGGTACTGATAGGCAGCACTGATGGACAATAATAGGCACTGAGAGGCATCACTGATGGGCACTGAAAGGTAGCACTGATTGGCAGCACTGGTGGGCACTAGCAGGCATCACTGATGGGGCTACACTGATAATCATTGCGCTGATTATCTGTGTGCATGTTCCCACTGGAAAACAGCTTATCGTCTCTCCCCTTCTCATGTGCCGTCTGTTAGTTTTGAATCCTTCTTCAGGGATGCTCATAGAACAGGTACAAGGATATTCAGGCTGTATTGAGTGCCTCCATACAACAAGCCGGAAAGAGTAAAACCACATGAAAGTGTCATGCCCCTTCCAAGGAAGCCCAGATGGATGGAGAGGACCACCACAACCGGGCTAGCAAAGCCACTGGGGTCACTGAGGCCAGGCTGAGGGGAACCTGAAAATTGACAATTGGGATGCCTGGAATAGATGTAGCTAAAGTTGATATGTGTGCTGGCGTTGTCCAATAGCGGATGCTGTGATTAACTTAAAGTGGTTGTAAACCCTGTTACACCACTTGTACCTACAGGCAAGCCTATAATAAGGCTTACCTGTAGGTACTATAAATATCTCCTAAACCTGTATTGTTTAGGAGATATTTACCATATACGCTTGAGCTGATGTCATCGGCGCATGCGCACTGAAGAAACCGCTCGATTGTGCAGTTTCTAAAGGGCCTGTGCCGTGACCGGTGGCTCCGGTGCGCAATCGCAGGAGTGACGTCATTGTGGCTCCAGCCAATCACAGCCCCGGAGCCTGTGAACCTGGCATTGCCAGTCACATCGGTGTACAGGGACTGCTGCAACAGCTTCAATCTAAGGTAAGTATTTCATAATGAGCTAGCATGTGGTGCATACTAGCTCATTATGCCTTTGTCTTTCAGGTTTTTTTTTATTTTATGGGTTTACAACCACTTTAAAGGTGGACAGGCAGAACTAAGCCAAAGAGTGCTACCCAAGTTGGCTGTACAAAAAGGAGAAAGAAACCACAAAAGAAAATAAAGGGGCAAAAAACTATACAGGAAGGCATCACCGACAAAGGCCAGAAAGTAGGGTTGTCCCGATACCGATACTAGTTTCGGTATCGGTACCGATACCGAGCATTTGCGTGAGTACTTGTACTCGCGCAAATGCTCCCGATGCTTCACCCGATACTTTTTTTTTTTTCAGTGTAGAGTGGCCGGAGAGGGCGGGAGAAGTCAGTGGCTGGGGAGGGCTGGGGAGTGCGGGCGGAGTCTGGCTGGAGAGGGCGGACAGAGCCTGTGGACGGAGAGTGCAGGCGGAGTTTGGCTGGAGATGGGGCGGGCAGAGTCTTTGAAGGAAATGCGGGCGGAGTCTGGCTGGGGCGGGCGGAGTCTGGCTGGGGAGGGAGGGCACAGTCAGTGGACCGAGTCGGCGGGCGGAGAGCGAGTCCCTCACCTGAAGTTGAACGTGGTAAGCTGGCAGGGGTGCAGGGCGTAGTCGCCTCAGGATCGGTGACCGGTGCTGTCACATTCGGTCACCGTCAGCGGCTGAACGTCCATCTTGGTACACCCTGCACTCGGCTGCAGTAAGCAGCAGCAGACATCTTGTTACACCCAGCCCGAGCTATATGGGCTGGGTGTAACAAGATGTTGGCTGCTGCTTACTGCAGCCGAGTGCAGAGTGTACCAAGATGGACGTTGCAGCAGTTTTTTTTTTTATAAATCCTGTGTCATTTTTTGCAGCATTTCAGTGCCAGCCACCTATCAGTGCCCACAAGTGCTACCTATCAGGTAGATGGCACTAATTGCACTGATAGGTGGCACTTATGGGTACTGATAGGTGGCACTGATTGCACTGAAAGGTGGCACTTTTGGGCACTGATAGATGGCACTGATTGCACTAATGGTGCAATCAGTGCCATCTATCAGTGCCCACAAGTGCCACCTTTCAGTGCCCACAAGTGCCACCTTTCAGTGCTATAAGTGCCCACAAGTGTCATCTATCAGTGCCATCTATCAGGGCCCACAAGTGCCATCTATCAGTGCCATCTATCAGGGCCCACAAGTGCCATCTATCAGTGCCACCTATCAGGGCCCACAAGTGCCATCTATCAGGGCCCACAAGTGCCATCTATCAGTGCCCACAAGTGCCACCTATCGGTGCAATCAGTGCCCACAAGTGCCACCTATCAGTGCAATCAGTGCCACCTATCAGTGCCCACAAGTGCCACCTATTAGTGCTACCAGTGCCCATAAGTGCCACCTATCAGTGCCATCTATAAGTGCCACCTATCAATGCCATCTACCATTGCCATCTATCAGTGCCCATAAGTGCCACCTATTAGTGCCATCTATCAGTGCCATCCACCTATTAGTGCCCATCAGCGCCAGTCACCAGTCAGTGCCCATAAGTGCCGCCTATCAGTGCCAGCCACCTGTCAGTGCCACCTATCAGTCCCCATCTTTCAAACTGTCACATGACATTTTAAAAAAAGTATCGGTAATCGGTATCGGCGAGTACTTGGAAAAAAGTATCGGTACTTGTACTTGGTCTTAAAAAAGTGGTATCGGGACAACCCTATCAGAAAGCAAACAAAGTGCTCCCATACTGACAATTAAAGATACCCTTTAACACATACCAGTAAAGCGAGCAGCTGTCATGCAGCTGCAGCTTACAGCCGGCGAGGGACAGATGCAGCATCGGATCGATCCACCTAGGCGAGTATGATTTTGTATTTTTTAACTGTGAACTCTTGTGATAGAATTATTGCTTTCACGCTGACGTTCACAGTGACACCTCAACTAAGTGGTGCGACCGCGGTTTACATACATGTGCGCACCCTCGGCACGCATTTGTATTTGCCAGTGTGTGCAGGGAAACATGGGTTTTTAAATCGTTTTTATAAACATTTTATTATAGACACATGTAAAACTTTTATTTTTGGTCATAAATTACTTAAAGCAGAACTATAGGCATTTTTTTATTTTTATTAGCATAAGGGAGGGTTATAACCCCTGTAAGATTTATTTTCGCCATCTTTGTCCCATTTGGGAGATTTCCCTTCACTTCCTGTCCCTTAGCCAAACAGGAAGTGAGAGGAAATTCCTGAAAATTAAGGGAATTCTTTGCCCCCCCCCCCCCCCAGGTCACAAGAACCAGTGTCCCCATTGGAAGATTTTCCTTCTATTACTTTTCTGGGGGCAACCCAAAAGTTGGGATTTTTTTTCACTTTCACTTTCTTGTCAAATATATTTTATTGAGTACAAGTTGTGATACAAATTATAGATGATACATTAAATACATCAAAAATAGAGAAGCTCAAATATTCTTATTTCAATAAGTAAACATATTAGTAGATACTTGTGGACAAAGTATGGTATATTAATTCGTTTCCAGTGGTAATAATATTATTAAGTTTTAGAGGTTTTATGCAATTATTAGTAACTACCAATATATATATATTATCCTCCGTGGAGCAAAGAGTTATTAACAATACTAAGGGAGCTTCAACATCATAGTAATAAAATAGCAAAAAACAAAAACAAAGGGAAAGGAAAAAAAAAAGAGATAAGTGAAAATAAGTATAAGAAAATTAAATGGAGAAAAAAGAGAGTACTGGAATATAAGGGGGGTCCCCGTGGTCGAGCCGAGAGTCACCTTTCAAATCCAAGAGAAGTTGATAAATGGTATATATAACATACTGATTCGGCTACCATGGCATTAATACCCTATTGTCCAAAGTTGGCGTATTATATATAATCCAGGGCTGCCACATCTTTTCAAATCTGGGGATCATGTCCATTGCAATAGCGGCCATCTTAGCTTGGGTCATGGTATAATTCATTTTAGCTATAGCTTCCTGTAAGACCAATTTAGGTGATTTCCAAGATTTTGCTAGTGTCTGTTTGGCAGCTGTGAAGAGTTGCACCAGCAATTTGAATTGAGTATGTGGAATAGAGTCTGGTTTTAGGTTAAGTAAGGCCATTGCAGGATCAGTAAGGATTGCTTTCCCTAGTAATTTAGTTGCAATTTTAAATATACCTTTCCAGAATGTTTGTGCTTTAGGACATGACCACCAAATATGAAAATACGTGCCCAAATCCGTACAACCTCTAAAACATTGTCGTGAATAGTGATGAGCCGAACACCCCCGGGTTCGGTTCGCACCAGAACCCGCGAACGGACCGAAAGTTCGAACGAACATTAGAACCCTATTAAATACAATGGATGCGAACGTTCGAATTCTAAAGTGCTAATTATAACAACTATTATGCATGTTATTGTCCTAAAAAGGGTTTGGGAACCCGGGTTCTGCACCAGGGGACATGTATCAATGCAAAAAGAAGTTTTAAAAACGGTCGTTTTTCGGGAGCAGTCATTTTAATGATGCATAAAGTGAAAAAAAAAAAGTCAAATATTCCTTTAAATATCGTACCTGGGGGGTGTCTAAAGTATGCCTGTGAAGTGCCACGTGTTTCCCGTGTTTAGAACTGTCCCTGCACAAAATGACACTTCTAAAGGAAAAAAAAGCCATTTAAAACTGCTTGCGGCTTTAATGTAATGTCTGGTCCCGGTAATATGGATGAAATTCTTTAAGAAAAATGGCATAGCTACCCCATGACCCCCCCCCCTACCCCAGCCCATTACCAGCCCCTTTGGGTCTTGTATGGATATTAAGGGGAACCCCGCACATAAAATAAAAAAGGCCCTATATACTCTGAACAGCCCTATACAGGCGGTGCATACAAGACAGGGACTGTAGGTTTGTTCTTATGTAGAGTCTGTTTGTAATTTTGAACAGGTACATTGTTGAAGTGTAGCTCCAGACCAAAAATCTATTTTTAAACTTTTTGGAAAACATAGGTAAGGGTTATCACCCCTGTAACATTTGTTTTGCTGTCTGTGCCCCTGTTCAGAACATTTCACCTCACTTTCCGTCCCAATGACAACTGTTTTTGAAATGTGGTGTTTTTCTTGAAACAAGGATTGCTGATAAAGCATCAGTACAGAGGAGACACCTTTCTCCCATATTTATTCTTACAGGAGAGAATTTTCCTTCCTAGTGGTAGATTTCCTCTCACTTCCTGTTGTCTTCTTGCGTTTGCAAGTAGGAGTCGTTTGTAAGTTGGATGTTTGAAAGTAGGGACCTGCCGTATATACTCTGCAGAAATAGGCCCCTTAGTTGTTGGTGTTGGCACAACACTGTAAGCACTCACAGTTACTCTTGGTTGGTGCTGGAACGCCCTGCTGTCAACTATTATATCAGGAATTTTAATTACATATAATTGTTGAACAGTGGTAGTAAAAATTGGGCCTTTGATGGTGGTGCTGGTGCCACAACACTGTAAGCCCTGACAGTTACTCTTGGTGGGTGCAGCAATGGGCCCTGCTGTGAATTATTAGATCAAGAATTGTAATTACATGCCCCTGTTGAACAGGGGCTGAAAAATTGGGCCTTAGGCACTGGTGGCACAACACTGCAACCCCTCACAGATACTGTACTTGGAGCACAGCAATGAGCCCTGTTGCAAAGTATTGCTTCAAAAATTGTAATGACACGCCCCTGTTAAACAGGGGCTGAAAAATTGGGCCTTAGGCACTGGTGGCACAACACTGCAACTCCTCACAGATACTGTACTTGGAGCACAGCAATGAGCCCTGTTGCAAAGTATTGCTTCAAAAATTGTAATTACACGCCCCTGTTAAACAGGGGCTGAAAAATTGGGCGTTAGGCACTGGTGGCGGCACCCTAAACAAAAATGATCTTACAAGCTATCATCATCAATCGTATCATTGAGGACTCGGAGGAGGAGGATAGCCAGTCAACATAACAGCACAGGCACTCAGCATCAGCATCAGTCTTGAAGGGATGTGACATGTTAAAATCAATTAGTCTGTTATATCAGCATCAGGTGTGTGGTAGCTGGTGGTGATCCAAGACTGGTTCATCTTGATGAAAGTCAGTCGATCAACCGAGTCGGTGGACAGGCGCACCCTGTGATCCGTGACAAATCCTCCAGCAGCACTGAATGTGCGTTCCGAAAGAACGCTGGATGCAGGACAGGCCAGTAGCTCAATTGCATACTGTGCAAGCTCTGGCCAGTGATCCATCCTCAAGACCCAGTAAGCCAGAGGATTTTCGGTGGGGAAGGTGTCCAAGTCTGACCTTGCCCCTAGATATTCCTGCACCATGTTTATCAGACGCTGGCGATGGTTGCTGGAACCGATCATACTTTGGGGCTGCGGACTAAAGAATTGTCTGAACGCATCGGTCAGACGGCCACCTTCCCCACCGCTCCTTCTTTGACTGGCCGAAGCCTCAGCAACTCGTTGTCCAGGACCAGGAGTTTGCAACCTCCCAGTCTCTGGGAACGCGTTGCACAGACCTTTCTGCAAGGCCTCCCGGAGTTGTCTCATCCTCTGCTCCCTCTGCGACGGTAACATAAGGTCCGCAACCTTACCCTTGTACCGTGGATCAAGGAGAGTGGCCAGCCAGTAATGGTCCCTCTCCTTGATCCGAAGAATACGAGGATCCTTCCGCAGACTTTGCAGGATCAGGGAGGCCATGCAGCGTAGGTTTGCTGAGGCATTCGCTCCGGAGTCCTCTGGGTCACTAAGGACGACATGATCCGCAGCCACCTCCTCCCAGCCACGTACAAGTCCACTGGTTTCTTGGGACTGTAAATCATCCCTAAAAGACTGCTGCTGATGATGCTGAGTGCCAGCCTCCACCTCCATGCTGACACAATCCTCCTCCTCCTCCTCCTCCTCCTCCTCCTCTTCCTGTGCGATGGGTGGGACAGAAGGAACACTGTCTGGGTAAAGGGGGCCTTGAGAGGCAAGGAAGTCCTCCTCTTCCTGCCTCTGTTCTGCCTCAAGTGCCCTGTCCATTATTCCACGCAGCGTGTGCTCCAACAGGTGGACAAGAGGTACAGTGTCACTGATGCATGCACTGTCACTGCTCACCATCCTCGTGGCCTCCTCAAATGGTGCCAGGACAGTGCATGCATCCCTGATCATGCCCCACTGGCGTGGAGAAAAAAAACCAAGCTCCCCTGACCCTGTCCTGGTGCCGTAGTCGCACAGGTACTCATTGATGGCCCTCTGCTGCGTGTGCAGCCGCTGCAGCATGGCCAACGTTGAGTTCCACCTGGTGGGCATGTCACATATAAGGCGGTTCTTGGGCAGGTTCAACTCCTTTTGCAGCTCAGCCAGGCGAGCACTGGCATTATAAGATCTGCGGAAATGCACACAGACTTTCCTGGCCTGCCTCAGGACATCCTGTAAGCCCGGGTACCTGCCCAAGAAGCGCTGCACCACCAGGTTAAGGACGTGAGCCACACAGGGCACATGGGTCAGTTGTCCCTGTCGGAGGGCGGAGAGGAGGTTGGTGCCATTGTCGCAAACCACCATTCCTGGCTTAAGCTGGCGTGGCGTCAACCACCTCTCGGCCTGGCCCTGCAGAGCAGACAGGACCTCTGCCCCAGTGTGGCTTCTGTCCCCCAAACACACCAGCGCAAGCACGGCATGGCATCTTTTTGCCTGCGTACTTGCGTAGCCCCGTGAACGGCTATGGAGCACCGCTGGTTCATAGGACAAACCACAGGAAGAGGCCATGGAGGAAGAAGAAGAGGAGGGGGTGGAGGAGAGAGGTGTGTCACAACCAGTAGTAGCATTTTGGAGGCGTGGCGGTGGGACAACCTCCAACACTACTGCACCTTGTCCTGAATCCTTCCCAGCTGCCAAAAGAGTGACCCAATGGGCCGTGAAAGAAAGGTAACGTCCCTGTCCATGCCTGCTGGACCATGAGTCAGCGGTAATATGCACCTTACCGCTGACCGCCCTGTCCAGCGAGGCCAAGACATTGCCTTCCACATGCCGGTAGAGAGCCGGAATAGCCTTCCGTGAGAAAAAGTGGCGTTTGGGAACCTGCCACTGAGGAACTGCACATTGCACAAACTCACGGAAGGGGGCCGAGTCTACCAACTGAAAAGGCAGCAGTTGAAGCGCTAGCAATTTAGCCAAGCTAGCATTCAACCGCTGGGCATGTGGATGGCTGGGAGTGAACTTCTTTCGACGGTCCAGCAGCTGGGGCAGGGAAATTTGCCTGCTAGAATCGGACGTCGGTGTACTGCTAGCAGAGTGGGCGCAAGTACTTGGCTGTGACACACCTAATTCTACACCTTCATTCCTCTCAGTGCATGTTTCAGAGAGGACTGAAGTTATAGTGGGGTTGGAGATCCCAGCTGATGCGGTGCAAGGAGAGGTCCGCTTTGTTCTTTGGTGTGGGTCTTTGAGGTAGGCTTGCCAACGAGCTGCATGGCAGGTCAACATATGTCTGGTCAGGCATGTGGTACCCAAGCGGCTGATGTTTTGGCCACGCGATATACGCTTGAGACATATGTTGCAAACAGCAGCTGTGCGATCTGATGCACTAGCCTCAAAAAAGGCCCACACCAAAGAACTTTTTGAATGACGGGCAGAGGCAGCGCCCTGCACAGGCGGAGCTCTGCGGTGTGATTCCGTCGGTGTACTGCCCTTACGCTGGCCACCAAAGGGCATCCTGCCTCGTTGGAGATGTGCCTCCTCCTCATCCTCCTCCTCCTCCTCTCTCCTATTAGGCACCCACGTGGAGTCAGTGACCTCATCATCCCCTCCCTCCTCTTCACTGGAGCCAATCTGGCAGTATGCTGCAGCTGCTGGAACATGACTGCCAGATTGGTGTCCTTCTTGCGCATCCCCTCTGTCTGCTCTCACGCTACTGCCTTCCTCTAGCTGGGTTTCATCATCAGACCCTTCGAAAACGCTGGGCATCCTCCTGGAGCATGTACCCAACACTGTGCTGAAACAGTTCGGGGGACTCCTCAGGAGGAGGACATGGTGGGTCTAGGGAAGGAGTGACTGATGATTTGTCTGACATTGATACCAGGGAAGACGACGCTTTGGCAGCTGCTTTTCCAGTACCCTGAGCCTGGGTGAGAGAGGATGAGGAGGAGGAGGAGGGCTTGGTCATCCACTCTACCAAGTCTTCGGCATGATGTGGCTCAACATGTCCAGCTGCCGAAAAGAAGGACAAGCGTGTCCCATGGCCATGTGCTGATGACAATGCACCGCGTCCACGACCAGCACTGTTGCCCCCAGACACAGAGCCTGCTTGCCCTCTTTTATTGCCTCCTGACTGTCTGCCTCTCCTTGTTTGCCTTCCAGACATTCTAATAGATGGCCTGCAGGGAGATGGGAAAAAAGCAATAAGGGCTACCTTCAGGTGTCCTTCTCTGTCCCTTGAAACAAGGACTTTCACAGTGAAAGAAACTGACACTCTCCCTACCTACAGTTTTCTGTCCCTAGAAAAAATGTTTTTTTTAATCACAATATAGCACAAGGACAATTCACTCACTGTCCTTACAGGTCCCTGGAAACAAGGACTTGCAGAGTGAAAGAAAAAAAACACTCTCCCTACCTACAGTTTTCTGTCCCTAGAAAAAATGTTTTTTTAATCACAATATAGCACAAGGAGAATTCACTCACTGTCCTTCCAGGTCCCTGGAAACAAGGACTTGCAGAGTGAAAGAAAAAAAACACTCTCCCTACCTACAGTTTTCTGTCCCTAGAAAAAATGTTTTTTTTAATCACAATATAGCACAAGGACAATTCACTCACTGTCCTTCCAGGTCCCTGGAAACAAGGACTTGCAGAGTGAAATAAACTGACACTCTCCCTACCTACAGTTTTCTGTCCCTAGAATAAATGTTTTTTTTAAGCACAATATAGCACAAGGACAATTCACTCACTGTCCTTACAGGTCCCTGGAAACAAGGACTTGCAAGTTGAAAGAAAAAAAAACACTCTCCCTACCTACAGTTTTCTGTCCCTAGAAAAAATGTTTTTTTTAATCACAATATAGCACAAGGACAATTCACTCACTGTCCTTCCAGGTCCCTGGAAACAAGGACTTGCAGAGTGAAATAAACTGACACTCTCCCTACCTACAGTTTTCTGTCCCTAGAATAAATGTTTTTTTTAAGCACAATATAGCACAAGGACAATTCACTCACTGTCCTTACAGGTCCCTGGAAACAAGGACTTGCAGAGTGAAAGAAAAAAAACACTCTCCCTACCTACAGTTTTCTGTCCCTAGAAAAAATGTTTTTTTTAATCACAATATAGCACAAGGACAATTCACTCACTGTCCTTCCAGGTCCCTGGAAACAAGGACTTGCAGAGTGAAATAAACTGACACTCTCCCTACCTACAGTTTTCTGTCCCTAGAATAAATGTTTTTTTTAATCACAATATAGCACAAGGACAATTCACTCACTGTCCTTCCAGGTCCCTGGAAACAAGGACTTGCAGAGTGAAATAAACTGACACTCTCCCTACCTACAGTTTTCTGTCCCTAGAATAAATGTTTTTTTTAAGCACAATATAGCACAAGGACAATTCACTCACTGTCCTTACAGGTCCCTGGAAACAAGGACTTGCAGAGTGAAAGAAAAAAAACACTCTCCCTACCTACAGTTTTCTGTCCCTAGAAAAAATGTTTTTTTTAATCACAATATAGTACAAGGACAATTCACTCACTGTCCTTCCAGGTCCCTGGAAACAAGGACTTGCAGAGTGAAATAAACTGACACTCTCCCTACCTACAGTTTTCTGTCCCTAGAATAAATGTTTTTTTTAAGCACAATATAGCATAAGGACAATTCACTCACTGTCCTTACAGGTCCCTGGAAACAAGGACTTGCAGAGTGAAAGAAAAAAAACACTCTCCCTACCTACAGTTTTCTGTCCCTAGAAAAAATGTTTTTTTTAATCACAATATAGCACAAGGACAATTCACTCACTGTCCTTCCAGGTCCCTGGAAACAAGGACTTGCAGAGTGAAATAAACTGACACTCTCCCTACCTACAGTTTTCTGTCCCTAGAATAAATGTTTTTTTTAATCACAATATAGCACAAGGACAATTCACTCACTGTCCTTCCAGGTCCCTGGAAACAAGGACTTGCAGAGTGAAATAAACTGACACTCTCCCTACCTACAGTTTTCTGTCCCTAGAATAAATGTTTTTTTTAAGCACAATATAGCACAAGGACAATTCACTCACTGTCCTTACAGGTCCCTGGAAACAAGGACTTGCAGAGTGAAAGAAAAAAAACACTCTCCCTACCTACAGTTTTCTGTCCCTAGAAAAAATGTTTTTTTTAATCACAATATAGCACAAGGACAATTCACTCACTGTCCTTCCAGGTCCCTGGAAACAAGGACTTGCAGAGTGAAATAAACTGACACTCTCCCTACCTACAGTTTTCTGTCCCTAGAATAAATGTTTTTTTTAATCACAATATAGCACAAGGACAATTCACTCACTGTCCTTCCAGGTCCCTGGAAACAAGGACTTGCAGAGTGAAATAAACTGACACTCTCCCTACCTACAGTTTTCTGTCCCTAGAATAAATGTTTTTTTTTAAGCACAATATAGCACAAGGACAATTCACTCACTGTCCTTACAGGTCCCTGGAAACAAGGACTTGCAGAGTGAAAGAAAAAAAACACTCTCCCTACCTACAGTTTTCTGTCCCTAGAAAAAATGTTTTTTTTAATCACAATATAGTACAAGGACAATTCACTCACTGTCCTTCCAGGTCCCTGGAAACAAGGACTTGCAGAGTGAAATAAACTGACACTCTCCCTACCTACAGTTTTCTGTCCCTAGAATAAATGTTTTTTTTAAGCACAATATAGCATAAGGACAATTCACTCACTGTCCTTACAGGTCCCTGGAAACAAGGACTTGCAGAGTGAAAGAAAAAAAACACTCTCCCTACCTACAGTTTTCTGTCCCTAGAAAAAATGTTTTTTTTAATCACAATATAGCACAAGGACAATTCACTCACTGTCCTTCCAGGTCCCTGGAAACAAGGACTTGCAGAGTGAAATAAACTGACACTCTCCCTACCTACAGTTTTCTGTCCCTAGAATAAATGTTTTTTTTAATCACAATATAGCACAAGGACAATTCACTCACTGTCCTTCCAGGTCCCTGGAAACAAGGACTTGCAGAGTGAAATAAACTGACACTCTCCCTACCTACAGTTTTCTGTCCCTAGAATAAATGTTTTTTTTAAGCACAATATAGCACAAGGACAATTCACTCACTGTCCTTACAGGTCCCTGGAAACAAGGACTTGCAGAGTGAAAGAAAAAAAACACTCTCCCTACCTACAGTTTTCTGTCCCTAGAAAAAATGTTTTTTTTAATCACAATATAGCACAAGGACAATTCACTCACTGTCCTTCCAGGTCCCTGGAAACAAGGACTTGCAGAGTGAAATAAACTGACACTCTCCCTACCTACAGTTTTCTGTCCCTAGAATAAATGTTTTTTTTAATCACAATATAGCACAAGGACAATTCACTCACTGTCCTTCCAGGTCCCTGGAAACAAGGACTTGCAGAGTGAAATAAACTGACACTCTCCCTACCTACAGTTTTCTGTCCCTAGAATAAATGTTTTTTTTAAGCACAATATAGCACAAGGACAATTCACTCACTGTCCTTACAGGTCCCTGGAAACAAGGACTTGCAGAGTGAAAGAAAAAAAACACTCTCCCTACCTACAGTTTTCTGTCCCTAGAAAAAATGTTTTTTTTAATCACAATATAGTACAAGGACAATTCACTCACTGTCCTTCCAGGTCCCTGGAAACAAGGACTTGCAGAGTGAAATAAACTGACACTCTCCCTACCTACAGTTTTCTGTCCCTAGAATAAATGTTTTTTTTAAGCACAATATAGCATAAGGACAATTCACTCACTGTCCTTACAGGTCCCTGGAAACAAGGACTTGCAGAGTGAAAGAAAAAAAACACTCTCCCTACCTACAGTTTTCTGTCCCTAGAAAAAATGTTTTTTTTAATCACAATATAGCACAAGGACAATTCACTCACTGTCCTTCCAGGTCCCTGGAAACAAGGACTTGCAGAGTGAAATAAACTGACACTCTCCCTACCTACAGTTTTCTGTCCCTAGAATAAATGTTTTTTTTAATCACAATATAGCACAAGGACAATTCACTCACTGTCCTTCCAGGTCCCTGGAAACAAGGACTTGCAGAGTGAAATAAACTGACACTCTCCCTACCTACAGTTTTCTGTCCCTAGAATAAATGTTTTTTTTAAGCACAATATAGCACAAGGACAATTCACTCACTGTCCTTACAGGTCCCTGGAAACAAGGACTTGCAGAGTGAAAGAAAAAAAACACTCTCCCTACCTACAGTTTTCTGTCCCTAGAAAAAATGTTTTTTTTAATCACAATATAGCACAAGGACAATTCACTCACTGTCCTTCCAGGTCCCTGGAAACAAGGACTTGCAGAGTGAAATAAACTGACACTCTCCCTACCTACAGTTTTCTGTCCCTAGAATAAATGTTTTTTTTAATCACAATATAGCACAAGGACAATTCACTCACTGTCCTTCCAGGTCCCTGGAAACAAGGACTTGCAGAGTGAAATAAACTGACACTCTCCCTACCTACAGTTTTCTGTCCCTAGAATAAATGTTTTTTTTAAGCACAATATAGCACAAGGACAATTCACTCACTGTCCTTACAGGTCCCTGGAAACAAGGACTTGCAGAGTGAAAGAAAAAAAACACTCTCCCTACCTACAGTTTTCTGTCCCTAGAAAAAATGTTTTTTTTAATCACAATATAGTACAAGGACAATTCACTCACTGTCCTTCCAGGTCCCTGGAAACAAGGACTTGCAGAGTGAAATAAACTGACACTCTCCCTACCTACAGTTTTCTGTCCCTAGAATAAATGTTTTTTTTAAGCACAATATAGCATAAGGACAATTCACTCACTGTCCTTACAGGTCCCTGGAAACAAGGACTTGCAGAGTGAAAGAAAAAAAAACACTCTCCCTACCTACAGTTTTCTGTCCCTAGAAAAAATGTTTTTTTTAATCACAATATAGCACAAGGACAATTCACTCACTGTCCTTCCAGGTCCCTGGAAACAAGGACTTGCAGAGTGAAATAAACTGACACTCTCCCTACCTACAGTTTTCTGTCCCTAGAATAAATGTTTTTTTTAATCACAATATAGCACAAGGACAATTCACTCACTGTCCTTCCAGGTCCCTGGAAACAAGGACTTGCAGAGTGAAATAAACTGACACTCTCCCTACCTACAGTTTTCTGTCCCTAGAATAAATGTTTTTTTTAAGCACAATATAGCACAAGGACAATTCACTCACTCTCCTTACAGGTCCCTGGAAACAAGGACTTGCAGAGTGAAAGAAAAAAAACACTCTCCCTACCTACAGTTTTCTGTCCCTAGAAAAAATGTTTTTTTTAATCACAATATAGCACAAGGACAATTCACTCACTGTCCTTACAGGTCCCTGGAAACAAGGACTTGCAGAGTGAAAGAAACTGACACTGTCCCTACCTACAGTTTTCTGTCCCTAGAATAAATGTTTTTTTTAAGCACAATATAGCACAAGGAGAATTCACTCACTGTCCTTCCAGGTCCCTGGAAACAAGGACTTGCAGAGTGAAATAAACTGACACTCTCCCTACCTACAGTTTTCTGTCCCTAGAATAAATGTTTTTTTTTAAGCAAAATATAGCACAAGGACAATTCACTCACTGTCCTTACAGGTCCCTGGAAACAAGGACTTGCAGAGTGAAAGAAACTGACACTCTCCCTACCTACAGTTTTCTGTCCCTAGAATAAATGTTTTTTTTAAGCACAATATAGCACAAGGACAATTCACTCACTGTCCTTCCAGGTCCCTGGAAACAAGGACTTGCAGAGTGAAAGAAACTGACACTGTCCCTACCTACAGTTTTCTGTCCCTAGAATAAATGTTTTTTTTAAGCACACTATAGCACAAGCACAAAACACACTGACACTCTCCCTACCTATCCTTCTCTTTCCCTAAACTAAAGGAATCCAGGTTAAGCAAGAAAGAAATAACAGTCACTGTCCCTGCCTATGCTGCTCTATCCCTGCTCCGGAACACACTACACTAGGCCGCCGTGCTGGCGGCCTTTTATAGTGTGGGGCGTGTACTAAACACCCTCAGCAATAATTGGCCACAGGCATCCTGCCTGTGGCCAATCATTGCTCTCCTCGCTGCCGGCGCTGTGATTGGCCAAGCATGCGGGGTCACAGTGCATGCTTGGCCAATCACAGCGCCTGGATGACACTGCGATGGCGTAGTGCATTGTGGGCCGTTCGCGTCACTCGAATTTGGCGCGAACGGCCCAAATCGTTCGATCTTCGTCGAACGATCGAACAGCCGATGTTCGAGTCGAACGTATGTTCGACTCGAACACGAAGCTCATCCCTAGTCGTGAATAGTTCTGCACATATTTGGCTACCCTGGCTGGTACCAGGTACCACCTTGTCAGGACCTTGTAATTGGCTTCACTAGCTATTATGTTGGGAGAAGCTGTTTTAGTTGTTGACCATATTTGGTTCCATTCTGAAATCTCTAACGTTCGTTCCAAATCCTCCTCCCACTTCCCAACATAAGACGTTTATCACCACAAGAATGTATCAGCATATGCGAGTATATAGTGGATATTGCACCTCTGGCATGGAGATTCTTTTGACAAATATCTTCGAAACTGGACAGTTGTGACAATGAAGTTGTAGTGTTCAAGAGGGGTGTAAAAAAGTTTTTAATTTGTAAATATCTAAACAACTCAGATTACGGAAAACCATATTTTTCACATAATGATGGGAATGTGATAAATGATGATGCATTCAAAAATTTGTACATATATAAGACATCCCTGGACACCCATTCTTTAAAGGATTTAGGATATATCCATGCAGGATAGAATGCTGGGTTTTTAAAGAATGACAGTAGAGGATTGTGCAGGGATTGAAGAGAAGTATTAGTCTTGAATCTGTCCCAAAGGGAAATGAAATGTTTAGTTATAGGGTTTTTTATTTTTTTTTACGGTCTCTTGGCAACATCCATAATAAGTTGGATATTGGGAGAGGGTCACACTCAATGGCTTCTATGGACACCCATAATGGGGTTTCGTGGCATGCCTGGTATTTAGTAAGACTTGCTATGTGTGCTGCTCTGTAGTAATAGGCAAAATTAGGGCATCCTAATCCTCCGCTAATTTTGGGAAGATAGAGTGTATGTGTTTGTATTCGTGGCTTGGAAGATCCCCATATAAATGACAGTGATTTCCTTTGTAATATTCGCAGATGATAGGCTGGGATAGAAATTGGCAAGACTCTAAATAAATATAAAAGTTTTGGTAATTTTGACAGCATTTAATCTTCCAAACCACGATAACGGGAGATGTGACCATGATTTCATCAGTTTTGTTAACTGTTTTATAATTGGGGGATAATTAAGTGAGAATAAGTCAGATAAGAATGGTGTGAGATGTATCCCTAAATATGGAATCGATTTGCTATTCCATGTGTAAGGGAGGCCAATTTTCGCAGATCTCAGTTCTAATTCCGAAAGGGATATGTTTAATGCTAAACATTTTTTGGGATTTATGAATAGACCAGTAACTTCTGCAAATTTATTGAGTATGGGAACGAGATTCGGGCCAGAAACTTGGGGTGATGAGAGAAATAAGAGGATATCATCCACAAATAGACAAAGTTTGTGCTGATATCCACCAAGTTCAATACCAGTTATAGTGGGGTCAGATCTGATCTTTTGTGCCAATGGTTCAATGAGTAAGGCAAATAATAAGGGGGATAAAGGGCATCCTTGCCGCGTGCCTCTCTCTATGATAAAAGGGTCTGAACTATAGCCTGCATATTTGACGTGTGCTTTAGGTTTGTTGTATAAAGTCATAACCCAGTTGGTGAAGTTAGGGCTGAAGCCCCATTTCTGTAGGGTATAATTCAGGTAGGGCCATGAGACAGAGTCAAAAGCTTTTTTAATGTCCAACGAGAGGAAGCAGGTTGGAATTCTGCGCATCTTAGCAATGTGAGCCAGAAGGACTGCTCTGCGTACGTTATCTCCCGCTTGGCGTGAGGGAAGGAAGCCTACCTGGTCCCTATGTATAAGAGTGCCGATAATTTTGTTAAGACGGGCCGCTAATATTTTGGCTAATACCTTAATATCTGTATTTAGCATGGAGATGGGACGATAATTTGTGCTTAGAGTGTCATCAGATAATGGTTTAGGAATCATACAAATTGTAGCAAATAGTGATTCTTGTCTAAAAGATTTATTTTGTAATAGGTCATTAAAAGCTTTTGCTAATAGGGGGGAGTTAGTGTCGGTGAAGGTTCGATAGTACAGAGCTGAGAACTCGTCTGGACCAGGCCTTTTATTTATTTTTAATGTTTTGATTGCTACTATCACGTCTTTATTAGTAATGGGTTCTTCTAGTAACTTTTTTTGAGATTCAGACATCTGGGGAAGATTAATATTTGAAAAGAAGGAGTCAGCCAAATTTCTATTAAATTTATTTGTCTCTGTATATAATGCTTTAAGGTGAGTACTGATTTTTTTTACAATTTTGAGGGGGTTACTGGTATATGCATTGTTGGCCAATTTGAGTCTTATAGGTTTAAAAGATTTATTGATAGAATTCAACGCTCTTGCTAAAAAAGTGCCTGTTTTATTGGATTTCATGTAAAATGCATGTTTGGTATTATATATTCATTTATTAGCAGATTCTGAGAGGAATAGGTCATATTCAAGTCAAGCTTTTTCAAAGCATCCTTTTGTTTTGGGAGTGGGGTTATTTTGAAATTCTGTGTAAGATGCGTTGAACTTAGTTTCTAAGTGTCTTGCAAGTGCTATGCGTTCTCTTTTAAGTACCCCTAGTTGTTGTTGAAGTATTCCTCTCATAACCGGCTTGTGAGCTTCCCAAAGAGTGAGAGAAGAGATATCAGTATTTGTATTATGATCTAGATATTCTGTTAAGGCCTTCTCAATTGACAAGCGGTATGAGGGATGTTTAAGTAAAACATCTGGCAGGTACCAGGTGCGGTCATGTGCTCTAGGTAGAATAGATGCTATTGAGGTAAAGACTGCGTTGTGATCTGACCAGGGAATAGGGATAATATTGGAGGCTATCAATTCAGGTGCCATTCCTATCGTTACAAATATGTGGTCTATGCGGCTGAATGTTTGGTGTGGGTTTGAAAAATATGTATAATCTCTTTTCGTTGGGTTGGATTCTCTCCAGGAGTCAATTAGTTTATATTTATTGAGAAGTTGAGCGAGGGATCTACTGGCTTGATAACGTGGGGGGGGGAATATGGTGTTTTGTCCAGAAATGGTAGGAGGACATGATTGGAGTCTCCACATACAAATAGTGAACCCATTTTATGTGAATTAATAACTTGGAAAAGATGTGAAAGAAAGGGTAAAGGTTGGTGGTTAGGAGCATAGTATGAAACCACAGTTATTGGGGTGTCCATAATGTACCCTGTTAAAATTAGGTAGCGACCCTCTGGGTCTTTGATTTCAGAATGCAAAGTAAATTGTGTACTACGGTGAAATGCAATGAGTGTGCCACGTTGTTTAGTGGAAGCCGAAGCTGTGTATACTTGTGGGTATGAGGTACTATAAAATTTGGGAGTGGAAGCTGGAGTAAAGTGAGTTTCTTGCAAACACACAATATGTGCCTTTTTGGCTTGGAAAGAATGAAAGGCTTTCATCCTTTTTTGCGGCACATTGAAACCTTGGACATTAAGGGATAGAATATTTATGGGAGCCATGGTAACCGGTACAGCAAACCGCACTCACCAAATGTTCCAGGGTAGTGGCTACTCGGCTCGATCCACGCGGAGTTAGTTGAAGTAGTTAGGAATGAAAATCCAGTACAATCTGTCAAAAAAAGAAAATAAAAAACAAAAGAAAGAATAAAATGCATTAGGTTAATACAGGCATATGAAGATTTAGAAGTTTCCCTTTCCTTGGGTAAAAATTCCCAGACAAGGGGTAGGGGGCCCTCGTCTGATCCACGCATATTTCCGCGAGGACCAGAGGAAAGCAGGTGGAGGCACATGTAAGATCCGTGCACAGGGAGTCCTCTTTTAAAAAAAAAATAGAAAAAATCTATAGCCCAAATGTATGAAATTATATATCTTGAATAAGTATGTTTAGTAGGATCTTGAATTAAGTGTATTGGACATTTCTCAGTGTAAGAGGAGATAATTGAGTATAGTATGTAGAGGGGGGGGGGGGGGAATCTTGAGTTTACTAAATTGGATGATACTAACGAAACCTGATATTACAGTAAAGTACCATAACCAAGATATGTTTTTACCTATGGGAGTGTAGTCGGTCAATTATTGTATGTTTTAGATAAGCGGATCAGAATACACTTAAACTTGTATTTGTATGAACCATTTTCAACATTGGCAATTTAATAAAAATTCCTAATAGAGAAGGATTGCTTAACAATTGAACTGCAACAGGGGCCATATGGCCAAAAAGGATAAAAAAAAAAAAGAGATTGCAAACTTATTTTAGCAATAGCATCTATATTGTATGTGAAAATGAGGCAAAATTGATAAATGAGGATAAAAAATAAATAAAGATAAAAATATTTGTTAAATAAATTAATGGATCCATTATTTAGGCACGATCCATTAATGTTTTGTAGTAGATGAGGACCAGAATTGCCTCTAAAGTTAGAAAGCTTATTACTAGTAGTGATGAGCCGAACACCCCCGGGTTCGGTTCGCACCAGAACCCGCGAATGGACCGAAAGTTCGTACGAACATTAGAACCCTATTAAATACAATGGATACGAACGTTCGAATTCTAAAGTGCTAATTATAACAACTATTATGCATGTTATTGTCCTAAAAAGGGTTTGGGAACCCGGGTTGTGCACCAGGGGACATGTATCAATGCAAAAAGAAGTTTTAAAAACGGTTGTTTTTCGGGAGCAGTCATTTTAATGATGCATAAAGTGGAAAAAAAAAGTCAAATATTCCTTTAAATATCGTACCTGGGGGGTGTCTAAAGTATGCCTGTGAAGTGCCACGTGTTTCCCGTGTTTAGAACTGTCCCTGCACAAAATGACACTTCTAAAGGAAAAAAAAGCCATTTAAAACTGCTTGCGGCTTTAATGTAATGTCTGGTCCCGGTAATATGGATGAAAATCTTTAAGAAAAATGGCATAGCTACCCCATGACCCCCCCCCCCACCCCAGCCCATTACCAGCCCCTTTGGGTCTTGTATGGATATTAAGGGGAACCCCGCACATAAAATAAAAAAGGCCCTATATACTCTGAACAGCCGTATACAGGCGGTGCATACAAGACAGGGACTGTAGGTTTGTTCTTATGTAGAATCTGTTTGTAATTTTGAACAGGTACATTGTTTAAGTGTAGCTCCAGCCCAAAAATCTATTTTTAAACTTTTTGGAAAACATAGGTAAGGGTTATCACCCCTGTAACATTTGTTTTGCTGTCTGTGCCCCTGTTCAGAACATTTCACCTCACTTTCCGTCCCAATGACAACTGTTTTTGAAATGTGGTGTTTTTCTTGAAACAAGGATTGCTGATAAAGCATCAGTACAGAGGAGACACCTTTCTCCCATATTAATTCTTACAGGAGAGAATTTTCCTTCCAAGGGGTAGATTTCCTCTCACTTCCTGTTGTCTTCTTGCGTTTGCAAGTAGGAGTCGTTTGTAAGTTGGATGTTTGAAAGTAGGGACCTGCCGTATATACTCTGCAGAAATAGGCCCCTTAGTTGTTGGTGTTGGCACAACACTGTAAGCACTCACAGTTACTCTTGGTTGGTGCTGGAACGCCCTGCTGTCAACTATTATATCAGGAATTTTAAATACATATAATTGTTGAACAGTGGTAGTAAAAATTGGGCCTTTGATGGTGGTGCTGGTGCCACAACACTGTAAGCCCTCAGAGTTACTCTTGGTGGGTGCAGGAATGGGCCCTGCTGTGAATTATTAGATCAAGAATTGTAATTACATGCCCCTTTTGAACAGGGGCTGAAAAATTGGGCCTTTCGTGGTGGTGGTGGTGGTGGCGTTGCCACAACACTGTAAGCCCTCAGAGTTACTCTTGGTGGGTGCAGGAATGGGCCCTGCTGTGAATTATTAGATCAAGAATTGTAATTACATGCCCCTTTTGAACAGGGGCTGAAAAATTGGGCCTTTCGTGGTGGTGGTGGTGGTGGCATTGCCACAACACTGTAAGCCCTCAGAGTTACTCTTGGTGGGTGCAGCAATGGGCCCTGCTGTGAATTATTAGATCAAGAATTGTAATTACATGCCCCTGTTGAACAGGGGCTGAAAAATTGGGCCTTAGGCACTGGTGGCACAACACTACAACCCCTCACAGATACTGTACTTGGAGCAAAGCAATGAGCCCTGTTGCAAAGTATTGCTTCAAAAATTGTAATGACACGCCCCTGTTAAACAGGGGCTTGAAAAATTGGGCCTTAGGCACTGGTGCCACAACACTCCAACCCCTCACAGATACTGTACTTGGAGCACAGCAATGAGCCCTATGGCAAATTATTGCTAAAAAAATTGTAATTACACGCCCCTGTAAAACAGGGGCTGAAAAATTGGGCCTTAGCCACTGGTGGCGGCACCCATAAACAAAAATGATCTTCCAAGCTATCATCATCAATCGTATCATTGAGGACTTGGAGGAGGAGGATAGCCAGTCAACATAACAGCACAGGCACTCAGCATCAGCATCAGTCTTGAAGGGATGTGACATGTTAAAATCAATTAGTCTGTTATATCAGCATCAGGTGTGTGGTAGCTGGTGGTGATCCAAGACTGGTTCATCTTGATGAAAGTCAGTCGATCAACCGAGTCGGTGGACAGGCGCACCCTGTGATCCGTGACAAATCCTCCAGCAGCACTGAATGTGCGTTCCGAAAGAACGCTGGATGCAGGACAGGCCAGTAGCTCAATTGCATACTGTGCAAGCTCTGGCCAGTGATCCATCCTCAAGACCCAGTAAGCCAGAGGATTTTCGGTGGGGAAGGTGTCCAAGTCTGACCTTGCCCCTAGATATTCCTGCACCATGTTTATCAGACGCTGGCGATGGTTGCTGGAACCGATCATACTTTGGGGCTGCGGACTAAAGAATTGTCTGAACGCATCGGTCAGACGGCCACCTTCCCCACCGCTCCTTCTTTGACTGGCCGAAGCCTCAGCAACTCGTTGTCCAGGACCAGGAGTTTGTAACCTCCCAGTCTCTGGGAACGCGTTGCACAGACCTTTCTGCAAGGCCTCCCGGAGTTGTCTCATCCTCTGCTCCCTCTGCGACGGTAACATAAGGTCCGCAACCTTACCCTTGTACCGTGGATCAAGGAGAGTGGCCAGCCAGTAATGGTCCCTCTCCTTGATCCGAAGAATACGAGGATCCTTCCGCAGACTTTGCAGGATCAGGGAGGCCATGCAGCGTAGGTTTGCTGAGGCATTCGCTCCGGAGTCCTCTGGGTCACTAAGGACGACATGATCCGCATCCACCTCCTCCCAGCCACGTACAAGTCCACTGGTTTCTTGGGACTGTAAATCATCCCTAAAAGACTGCTGCTGATGATGCTGAGTGCCAGCCTCCACCTCCATGCTGACACAATCCTCCTCCTCCTCCTCCTCCTCCTCCTCTTCCTGTGCGATGGGTGGGACAGAAGGAACACTGTCTGGGTAAAGGGGGCCTTGAGAGGCAAGGAAGTCCTCCTCTTCCTGCCTCTGTTCTGCCTCAAGTGCCCTGTCCATTATTCCACGCAGCGTGTGCTCCAACAGGTGGACAAGAGGTACAGTGTCACTGATGCATGCACTGTCACTGCTCACCATCCTCGTGGCCTCCTCAAATGGTGCCAGGACAGTGCATGCATCCCTGATCATGCCCCACTGGCGTGGAGAAAAAAACCAAGCTCCCCTGACCCTGTCCTGGTGCCGTAGTCGCACAGGTACTCATTGATGGCCCTCTGCTGCGTGTGCAGCCGCTGCAGCATGGCCAACGTTGAGTTCCACCTGGTGGGCATGTCACATATAAGGCGGTTCTTGGGCAGGTTCAACTCCTTTTGCAGCTCAGCCAGGCGAGCACTGGCATTATAAGATCTGCGGAAATGCACACAGACTTTCCTGGCCTGCCTCAGGACATCCTGTAAGCCCGGGTACCTGCCCAAGAACCGCTGCACCACCAGGTTAAGGACGTGAGCCACACAGGGCACATGGGTCAGTTGTCCCTGTCGGAGGGCGGAGAGGAGGTTGGTGCCATTGTCGCAAACCACCATTCCTGGCTTAAGCTGGCGTGGCGTCAACCACCTCTCGGCCTGGCCCTGCAGAGCAGACAGGACCTCTGCCCCAGTGTGGCTTCTGTCCCCCAAACACACCAGCGCAAGCACGGCATGGCATCTTTTTGCCTGCGTACTTGCGTAGCCCCTTGAACGGCTACGGAGCACCGCTGGTTCATAGGACAAACCACAGGAAGAGGCCATGGAGGAAGAAGAAGAGGAGGGGGTGGAGGAGAGAGGTGTGTCACAACCAGTAGTAGCATTTTGGAGGCGTGGCGGTGGAACAACCTCCAACACTACTGCGCCTTGTCCTGCATCCTTCCCAGCTGCCAAAAGAGTGACCCAATGGGCCGTGAAAGAAAGGTAACGTCCCTGTCCATGCCTGCTGGACCATGAGTCAGCGGTAATATGCACCTTACCGCTGACCGCCCTGTCCAGCGAGGCCAAGACATTGCCTTCCACATGCCGGTAGAGAGCCGGAATAGCCTTCCGTGAGAAAAAGTGGCGTTTGGGAACCTGCCACTGAGGAACCGCACATTGCACAAACTCACGGAAGGGGGCCGAGTCTACCAACTGAAAAGGCAGCAGTTGAAGCGCTAGCAATTTAGCCAAGCTAGCATTCAACCGCTGGGCATGTGGATGGCTGGGAGTGAACTTCTTTCGATGGTCCAGCAGCTGGGGCAGGGAAATTTGCCTGCTAGAATCGGACGTCGGTGTACTGCTAGCAGAGTGGCCGCAAGTACTTGGCTGTGACACACCTAATTCTACACCTTCATTCCTCTCAGTGCATGTTTCAGAGAGGACTGAAGTTATAGTGGGGTTGGAGATCCCAGCTGATGCGGTGCAAGGAGAGGTCCGCTTTGTTCTTTGGTGTGGGTCTTTGAGGTAGGCTTGCCAACGAGCTGCATGGCAGGTCAACATATGTCTGGTCAGGCATGTGGTACCCAAGCGGCTGATGTTTTGGCCACGCGATATACGCTTGAGACATATGTTGCAAACAGCAGCTGTGCGATCTGATGCACTAGCCTCAAAAAAGGCCCACACCAAAGAACTTTTTGAATGACGGGCAGAGGCAGCGCCCTGCACAGGCAGAGCTCTGCGGTGTGATTCCGTCGGTGTACTGCCCTTACGCTGGCCACCAAAGGGCATCCTGCCTCGTTGGAGATGTGCCTCCTCCTCATCCTCCTCCTCCTCCTCTCTCCTATTAGGCACCCACGTGGAGTCAGTGACCTCATTATCCCCTCCCTCCTCATCACTGGAGCCAATCTGGCAGTATGCTGCAGCTGCTGGAACATGACTGCCAGATTGGTGTCCTTCTTGAGCATCCCCTCTGTCTGCTCTCACGCTACTGCCTTCCTGTAGCTGGGTTTCATCATCAGACCCTTCGAAACGCTGGGCATCCTCCTGGAGCATGTACCCAACACTGTGCTCAAACAGTTCGGGGGACTCCTCAGGAGGAGGACATGGTGGGTCTAGGGAAGGAGTGACTGATGATGAGTCTGACATTGATACCAGGGAAGAGGACGCTTTGGCAGCTGCTTTGCCAGTACCCTGAGCCTGGGTGAGAGAGGATGAGGAGGAGGAGGAGGGCTTGGTCATCCACTCTACCAAGTCTTCGGCATGATGTGGCTCAACATGTCCAGCTGCCGAAAAGAAGGACAAGCGTGTCCCATGGCCATGTGCTGATGACAATGCACCGCGTCCACGACCAGCACTGTTGCCCCCAGACACAGAGCCTGCTTGCCCTCTTTTATTGCCTCCTGACTGTCTGCCTCTCCTTGTTTGCCTTCCAGACATTCTAATAGATGGCCTGCAGGGAGATGGGAAAAAAGCAATAAGGGCTACCTTCAGGTGTCCTTCTCTGTCCCTTTACTTAAGGATTTCTAAATATGGTTGAGGATGATTGCTTTTGCACAGAATAGCACAACGACAATTTCCCTGACTGTCCAAAAAACAAGGATTTCAAAGATGGTTGATGAGGAATGCTTTAGCACACTATAGCACAAGGAGAATTTCCCTCACTGTCCTTCCCTGTCCCTACAAACAAGGATTATCACAGTGAAAGAAACTGACACTCTTCCTACCTATAGTTTTCTGTCCCTAGAAAAAATGTTTTTTTAAAGCACACTATAGCACAAGGAGAATTTCCCTCACTGTCCTTCCCTGTCCCTAGAAACAAGGATTATCACAGTGAAAGAAACTGACACTCTTCCTACTGTGAGGGGGTTAGCTCGGTAGCGGGTGTGTGTGACCCCCTGGATGGGCTCCCCACACAAAAACAGGCCCAGCAGACGGAGGTTGTGGTTTTCAAGATCAAAAGGTGCGGTTTATTTCTCTATTTACAGTGACAAAAACACAGCAAAGCAAAAAGAAACATAAACAAAATAAATCCTGGTCAGCTTGACCTCTGACTAAACATGCAGGTTTCCCTAACTAACAACTGGGATCAGCCTGGTGCTGTCCTAGTCCCTAAGTCCCTGGTTTAGTAAATGTCCAAACAAATAGCCACACAGGCTTTGTCTCACCGCACAGGGGTTCACTCTCCCTAGACAGTCCACACAGGTCTGGTTCCAGGCATGAGCAAACACCTAATGAAGCTGGGAGTTTTTATAGAGGCCTTAAACGAGCTGACAAGCTTCAGCTGGTCTCATCAACTCCCTGCCTGCACGACGCCCAGCACTCTCCCTAGAGGTATGAATCATCCATGAGCCCACTAGCCTCAGCTGGGCTTCATCAACTCCCTCCCTAGTTGTATAAGTCGGCATAAAGCCTGAATCTGGGAGAAATATATCTACCCCCCTGGATGCAACCAGGTGACTTTACCTTCCTGCTGTCACATACCCCCCCCTCTTGTTTTAACCTTGGGGTTGGAACACCAGCAATCAGGCATTCATGTACTCGAGACAAAGCATCCACATTCCCCATTTGAACGCCAGGGCGATGCTTTACTGTGAAGTTGAATTCCTGTAGGGCCAGGAACCACCTATTCACTCTTCTATTTGTCTCCTTGTTTTGAGCCATCCACTTTAACGGAGCGTGATCCGTAACCATGTCAAAGTGCCTACCTAGCAGGTAGTACCGAAGGGAATCTAGAGCCCACTTCACCGCTATACACTCCTTTTCAACCGTGGCGTAATTTACCTCATGGGACTTCAACTTCCTGCTGAGGTAAATGACTGGGTGCTCTTCCCCGTTCCAGACCTGGGACAATACTGCTCCTAACCCCACATCTGACGCATCACTTTGTACGACAAAGTCTTTAGAGAAGTCGGGTGAGTACAACACTGGCTGGCTACATAAGGCTTGTTTCAAGAATTGGAACGCTGCCTCAGCCTCGGGGGTCCATTTAATCATGACCGACCCTTTCCCTTTCGTCAGGTTGGTTAGGGGCACAGCCTTAGAAGCAAAGTGGGGAATGAAGCGCCGATAATAACCCGCGATTCCCAGAAAGGCTCGTACCTGCTTCTTGCTGTTGGGACGTGGCCAACTCTGGATGGCCTCGACTTTGTTGAGTTGGGGTTTTATTACTCCCCTGCCAATGGTGTACCCAAGATATTTGGCCTCCTCCTGCCCAATGGTACACTTCTTGGGGTTAGCCGTAAACCCCGCTTCCCAGATAGAGTCTAGGACTGCTTGCACTTTTGGCAGATGTGAGGCCCAATCTGTGCTATGGACAATTACGTCATCCAGGTAAGCCGCAGCATACTTCCGATGGGGCCTCAGTATCTGGTCCATTTTCCGCTGGAATGTGGCCGGCGCATTCTGTAACCCGAACGGCATTCTCTTATATTGGAACGCCCCGTCTGGGGTTACAAATGCGGTTTTCTCTTTGGCCGACTTGGCCAGGGGAATTTGCCAATACCCTTTTGTGAGGTCAAGAGTCGTCATGTATCGGGCTGTTCCCAGCCGGTCGATCAACTCATCTATACGTGGCATGGGGTAGGTGTCAAATTTTGTAACTTTGTTCAACTGACGAAAATCGTTACAAAATCGCCAGCTCCCATCCGGTTTAGGCACCAACACAATGGGACTAGACCAATCACTTTGGGACTCCTCTATCACCCCTAAGTTCAGCATTTTCTGTACTTCCTCCCGTATTGCCTCCCGTCGGGCCTCTGGGATCCGATAGGGTTTTAACTTCACCCTTTCACCGGGCGGGGTAATAATATCATGCTCTACCCCAGATGTTTGTCCCGGCAGCTCAGAGAACACCTCCTTGTTGCGAAGCACAAACTCCTTAACCTCCTGTTGTTGGGGTTGTGACAAGGTGGCTGCTATTCCAACCTCCGGAATCACGCAACCAGTTTGAGCTGGTGACCAAGTTTCTGCGACTAGGGACTTTCTATCCCTCCAGGCTTTCAACAGATTAACGTGATAGATCTGTTCGGGCTTTCGCCTTCCTGGTTGTCTGACCTTGTAATTCACTTCGCTCACTTTTTCCATTATCTCGTAGGGGCCTTGCCATTTGGCAAGGAATTTACTTTCAACCGTAGGGACAAGTACCAATATCCTATCCCCCGGGGAAAAGGTACGGGTCTTGGCTCCACGGTTGTACACTCTCTGCTGTGCCAACTGCGCTTGGGCCAAATGTTCCTTCACGATGGGCATTACCTGTGCAATTCGATCTTGCATCAGGGCGACATGCTCAATCACACTCCTGTGGGGAGAACTCTCACTTTCCCAAGTTTCCTTGGCAATATCCAACAGCCCTCTTGGGTGTCTCCCATACAGTAACTCAAAGGGGGAGAATCCCGTAGAGGATTGGGGCACCTCCCTAATAGCAAACATTAAATAAGGAAGTAGACAGTCCCAATCCTTTCCATCTCTATCCACCACTTTCTTCAACATTTGTTTTAGGGTTTTGTTGAATCTTTCAACCAGCCCATCGGTTTGGGGGTGATACACAGACGTACGCAATTGCGTCACTTTGAACAATTTACACAGCTCTTTCATAACCCGGGACATAAAGGGTGTACCTTGGTCCGTAAGCAGTTCTTTACAAATACCCACCCGGCTAAAAACAAGAGATAGCTCTTTGGCTATGGTTTTGGCCGAGGTATTTCGGAGAGGGATCGCTTCTGGATAACGGGTGGCATAGTCCATTATAACTAATATGTACTGGTGCCCCCTAGCGGACTTGATTATAGGACCTACCAAATCCATTGCGATCCTCTCAAACGGGACCTCAGTTATGGGTAGAGGGACCAGCGGGCTACGGAAATGTGGCATCGGGGCCGACCTCTGACACACAGGGCAGGAGGAACAATAATTTTCTATGTCCTTCATCACCCCAGGCCAATAGAATCTCTGTAATACCCTCTCTCGGGTTTTCTCTGTCCCCAGATGACCTCCAAGAATGTGCCCATGGGCCAACTCCAACACCAACTTCCTGTAAGGTTTGGGCACCACAAGCTGCTCAACGGTTTCTTCTGCCCTTTTTGCCACCCGATACAGTAGGTCCTTCTCTACGCTGAAGTATGGGTAAGTGCAGGTATTATCTGGGTTCACTAACTCGCCATCTATTTCCACTACGTTTTCCCGTGCCTTTATTAGGGCGGGGTCTTTTAACTGTTCTGTGGCAAAATTTTCCCTGTGAACCTCAAGATCAGAAAACTCCACAGACGGTAGGTTTTCGTCTGAGGAGGTGGGCTCCTCTCCAGTTTCTTGAGTCTCGCCTGCCAATACTGACAAGGGAAATTCTGGAGAGTCCTCACCACTCTCAGAGGAGTTCTGGCTATCACCTTCCTGGTACATAGGGGCACCAGTGGGGGGCTCAGGATCATCCCACAGTTCCCAGAACTTCGGAAAATCCCTTCCCACAATGGCATCATGCGGTAATTGAGATACTAACCCCACTGGATGAGAGAGGGTACCTTTGGGGGTCTTGAAACACACTGTTGTCACTGGATACTCTCGGGTGTCCCCATGCACACAAATAACAGCTACCTTGCTATTCCCAGAGACCTCTGTTTTAACTAATTCAGCCTTTATCAGGGTCACAAGGCTACCTGAATCCAGTAATACCACAACATTTCTACCATTAATACACATTTTGCATAAATGTTTCTCAGTTCCCCGAATGGCAGTGCATGCGACTGTCGCACACAGCGACTGACGTCTGTCCGTCAGAAAGTCACATTGCATGGGTTCCTCCACAACCGGGCAATTTGCTGCAATATGTCCCGTTTGCCGGCAGCGGTAGCAAACAATGCTTTTGGCTGCCTCTTGAGCCCCCGACTTCCCAGGCTGTTCTCGCCAAACCCTGGGCAGAGCTCCCACCCTCTCACTCTCTCCACCCTCACCCCTTGGAATCATCTTATCCGCCCCTGGGGATGGTCTGGTCTTAGGGTGGAAAGTCCGAGAGTCTCTGGAAGAGGCCGTCAGGTTCTCTGCAGCCAAGTATCTCTCTACACGATCCACAAGTTTACCGGCCGTTTCTGGGTCTCCATGGCTTACCCACTTTTGAATGGCGGTAGGAAGAGCTCTCAAGAAACGATCCATCACAACACGTTCCACAATCTCCGGTGCGGACAAAGTCTCTGGCTGTAGCCACTTCCTGCTCAGGTGAATGAGATCATACATTTGAGACCTGGGGGGTTTTCCAAGCTGGAAAGTCCAGTTATGCACACGCTGAGCCCGGACAGCCAGGGTGACACCCAGCCTTGCCAATATTTCAGCTTTTAGCATCACATAGTCTTTTGCTTGGTCAGGCTCTAGGTCATAGTAAGCTTTCTGCGATTCACCAGTTAACAGAGGAGCCACCAGTCCAGCCCACTAGCCTCAGCTGGGCTTCATCAACTCCCTCCCTAGTTGTATAAGTCGGCATAAAGCCTGAATCTGGGAGAAATATATCTACCCCCCTGGATGCAACCAGGTGACTTTACCTTCCTGCTGTCACATACCCCCCCCTCTTGTTTTAACCTTGGGGTTGGAACACCAGCAATCAGGCATTCATGTACTCGAGACAAAGCATCCACATTCCCCATTTGAACGCCAGGGCGATGCTTTACTGTGAAGTTGAATTCCTGTAGGGCCAGGAACCACCTATTCACTCTTCTATTTGTCTCCTTGTTTTGAGCCATCCACTTTAACGGAGCGTGATCCGTAACCATGTCAAAGTGCCTACCTAGCAGGTAGTACCGAAGGGAATCTAGAGCCCACTTCACCGCTAAACACTCCTTTTCAACCGTGGTGTAATTTACCTCATGGGACTTCAACTTCCTGCTGAGGTAAATGACTGGGTGCTCTTCCCCGTTCCAGACCTGGGACAATACTGCTCCTAACCCCACATCTGACGCATCACTTTGTACGACAAAGTCTTTAGAGAAGTCGGGTGAGTACAACACTGGCTGGCTACATAAGGCTTGTTTCAAGAATTGGAACGCTGCCTCAGCCTCGGGGGTCCATTTAATCATGACCGACCCTTTCCCTTTCGTCAGGTTGGTTAGGGGCACAGCCTTAGAAGCAAAGTGGGGAATGAAGCGCCGATAATAACCCGCGATTCCCAGAAAGGCTCGTACCTGCTTCTTGCTGTTGGGACGTGGCCAACTCTGGATGGCCTCGACTTTGTTGAGTTGGGGTTTTATTACTCCCCTGCCAATGGTGTACCCAAGATATTTGGCCTCCTCCTGCCCAATGGTACACTTCTTGGGGTTAGCCGTAAACCCCGCTTCCCGGATAGAGTCTAGGACTGCTTGCACTTTTGGCAGATGTGAGGCCCAATCTGTGCTATGGACAATTACGTCATCCAGGTAAGCCGCAGCATACTTCCGATGGGGCCTCAGTATCTGGTCCATTTTCCGCTGGAATGTGGCCGGCGCATTCTGTAACCCGAACGGCATTCTCTTATATTGGAACGCCCCGTCTGGGGTTACAAATGCGGTTTTCTCTTTGGCCGACTTGGCCAGGGGAATTTGCCAATACCCTTTTGTGAGGTCAAGAGTCGTCATGTATCGGGCTGTTCCCAGCCGGTCGATCAACTCATCTATACGTGGCATGGGGTAGGTGTCAAATTTTGTAACTTTGTTCAACTGACGAAAATCGTTACAAAATCGCCAGCTCCCATCCGGTTTAGGCACCAACACAATGGGACTAGACCAATCACTTTGGGACTCCTCTATCACCCCTAAGTTCAGCATTTTCTGTACTTCCTCCCGTATTGCCTCCCGTCGGGCCTCTGGGATCCGATAGGGTTTTAACTTCACCCTTTCACCGGGCGGGGTAATAATATCATGCTCTACCCCAGATGTTTGTCCCGGCAGCTCAGAGAACACCTCCTTGTTGCGAAGCACAAACTCCTTAACCTCCTGTTGTTGGGGTTGTGACAAGGTGGCTGCTATTCCAACCTCCGGAATCACGCAACCAGTTTGAGCTGGTGACCAAGTTTCTGCGACTAGGGACTTTCTATCCCTCCAGGCTTTCAACAGATTAACGTGATAGATCTGTTCGGGCTTTCGCCTTCCTGGTTGTCTGACCTTGTAATTCACTTCGCTCACTTTTTCCATTATCTCATAGGGGCCTTGCCATTTGGCAAGGAATTTACTTTCAACCGTAGGGACAAGTACCAATATCCTATCCCCTGGGGAAAAGGTACGGGTCTTGGCTCCACGGTTGTACACTCTCTGCTGTGCCAACTGCGCTTGGGCCAAATGTTCCTTCACGATGGGCATTACCTGTGCAATTCGATCTTGCATCAGGGCGACATGCTCAATCACACTCCTGTGGGGAGAACTCTCACTTTCCCAAGTTTCCTTGGCAATATCCAACAGCCCTCTTGGGTGTCTCCCATACAGTAACTCAAAGGGGGAGAATCCCGTAGAGGATTGGGGCACCTCCCTAATAGCAAACATCAAATAAGGAAGTAGACAGTCCCAATCCTTTCCATCTCTATCCACCACTTTCTTCAACATATGTTTTAGGGTTTTGTTGAATCTTTCAACCAGCCCATCGGTTTGGGGGTGATACACAGACGTACGCAATTGCGTCACTTTGAACAATTTACACAGCTCTTTCATAACCCGGGACATAAAGGGTGTACCTTGGTCCGTAAGCAGTTCTTTACAAATACCCACCCGGCTAAAAACAAGAGATAGCTCTTTGGCTATGGTTTTGGCCGAGGTATTTCGGAGAGGGATCGCTTCTGGATAACGGGTGGCATAGTCCATTATAACTAATATGTACTGGTGCCCCCTAGCGGACTTGATTATAGGACCTACCAAATCCATTGCGATCCTCTCAAACGGGACCTCAATGATGGGTAGAGGGACCAGCGGGCTACGGAAATGTGGCATCGGGGCCGACCTCTGACACACAGGGCAGGAGGAACAATAATTTTCTATGTCCTTCATCACCCCAGGCCAATAGAATCTCTGTAATACCCTCTCTCGGGTTTTCTCTGTCCCCAGATGACCTCCAAGAATGTGCCCATGGGCCAACTCCAACACCAACTTCCTGTAAGGTTTGGGCACCACAAGCTGCTCAACGGTTTCTTCTGCCCGCATTCTCCACCAACTGTGAGGGGGTTAGCTCGGTAGCGGGTGTGTGTGACCCCCTGGATGGGCTCCCCACACAAAAACAGGCCCAGCAGACGGAGGTTGTGGTTTTCAAGATCAAAAGGTGCGGTTTATTTCTCTATTTACAGTGACAAAAACACAGCAAAGCAAAAAGAAACATAAACAAAATAAATCCTGGTCAGCTTGACCTCTGACTAAACATGCAGGTTTCCCTAACTAACAACTGGGATCAGCCTGGTGCTGTCCTAGTCCCTAAGTCCCTGGTTTAGTAAATGTCCAAACAAATAGCCACACAGGCTTTGTCTCACCGCACAGGGGTTCACTCTCCCTAGACAGTCCACACAGGTCTGGTTCCAGGCATGAGCAAACACCTAATGAAGCTGGGAGTTTTTATAGAGGCCTTAAACGAGCTGACAAGCTTCAGCTGGTCTCATCAACTCCCTGCCTGCACGACGCCCAGCACTCTCCCTAGAGGTATGAATCATCCATGAGCCCACTAGCCTCAGCTGGGCTTCATCAACTCCCTCCCTAGTTGTATAAGTCGGCATAAAGCCTGAATCTGGGAGAAATATATCTACCCCCCTGGATGCAACCAGGTGACTTTACCTTCCTGCTGTCACACTACCTATAGTTTTCTGTCCCTAGAAAAAATGTTTTTTTAAAGCACACTATAGCACAAGGAGAATTTCCCTCACTGTCCTTCCCTGTCCCTAGAAACAAGGATTATCACAGTGAAAGAAACTGACACTCTTCCTACCTATAGTTTTCTGTCCCTAGAAAAAATGTTTTTTTAAAGCACACCATAGCACAAGGAGAATTTCCCTCACTGTCCTTCCCTGTCCCTAGAAACAAGGATTATCACAGTGAAAGAAACTGACACTCTTCCTACCTATAGTTTTCTGTCCCTAGAAAAAATGTTTTTTTAAAGCACACTATAGCACAAGGAGAATTTCCCTCACTGTCCTTCCCTGTCCCTAGAAACAAGGATTATCACAGTGAAAGAAACTGACACTCTTCCTACCTATAGTTTTCTGTCCCTAGAAAAAATGTTTTTTTAAAGCACACTATAGCACAAGGAGAATTTCCCTCACTGTCCTTCCCTGTCCCTAGAAACAAGGATTATCACAGTGAAAGAAACTGACACTCTTCCTACCTATAGTTTTCTGTCCCTAGAAAAAATGTTTTTTTAAAGCACACTATAGCACAAGGAGAATTTCCCTCACTGTCCTTCCCTGTCCCTAGAAACAAGGATTATCACAGTGAAAGAAACTGACACTCTTCCTACCTATAGTTTTCTGTCCCTAGAAAAAATGTTTTTTTAAAGCACACTATAGCACAAGGAGAATTTCCCTCACTGTCCTTCCCTGTCCCTAGAAACAAGGATTATCACAGTGAAAGAAACTGACACTCTTCCTACCTATAGTTTTCTGTCCCTAGAAAAAATGTTTTTTTAAAGCACACTATAGCACAAGGGGAATTTCCCTCACTGTCCTTCCCTGTCCCTAGAAACAAGGATTATCACAGTGAAAGAAACTGACACTCTTCCTACCTATAGTTTTCTGTCCCTAGAAAAAATGTTTTTTTAAAGCACACTATAGCACAAGGAGAATTTCCCTCACTGTCCTTCCCTGTCCCTAGAAACAAGGATTATCACAGTGAAAGAAACTGACACTCTTCCTACCTATAGTTTTCTGTCCCTAGAAAAAATGTTTTTTTAAAGCACACTATAGCACAAGGAGAATTTCCCTCACTGTCCTTCCCTGTCCCTAGAAACAAGGATTATCACAGTGAAAGAAACTGACACTCTTCCTACCTATAGTTTTCTGTCCCTAGAAAAAATGTTTTTTTAAAGCACACTATAGCACAAGGAGAATTTCCCTCACTGTCCTTCCCTGTCCCTAGAAACAAGGATTATCACAGTGAAAGAAACTGACACTCTTCCTACTGTGACAGCAGGAAGGTAAAGTCACCTGGTTGCATCCAGGGGGGTAGATATATTTCGCCCAGATTCAGGCTTTACGCCGACTTATACAACTAGGTGGAGAGTTGTATAAGCCCAGCTAAGGCTAGTGGGCTCATGGATGACTCATACCTCTAGGGAGAGGGCTGGGCGTCGTGCAGGCAGGGAGTTGATGAGGCCAGCTGAAGCCTGTCAGTTCGTTTAAGGCCTCTATAAAAACTCCCAGATTCATTAGGTGTTAGCTCATGCCTGGAACCAGACCTGTGTGGACTGTCTAGGGAGAGTGAACCCCTGTGCGGTGAGACAAAAGCCTGTGTGGCTATTTGCTTGGACATTTAAAACCAGGGACTTAGGGACTAGGACAGCACTAGGCTGATCCCAGTTGTTAGTTAGGAAACCTGTATGTTTAGTCAGAGGTCAAGTTGACCAGGATTTATTTTGTTTATATGTTTCTTTTGGCTTTGCTGTGTTTTGTCACTGTAAATAGAAAATAAACCGCACCTTTTTTTTTGATTTTGAAAACCACAACCTCCGTTTGCTGGGCCTGTTTTGTGTGGGGAGCCCATCCCGGGGGTCACACACACCCGCTGCCGAGCTAACCCCCTCACAGTTGGTGGAGAACCAGTGGCAGTTTTTTTTAAGCCAGCATGGAGGAGATACTGAAGCAGCTGGCTCTAGCAAATGCCAATCAACAGCAGACAAATGCAGGTTTGCAAAAGAGCCTTGCAGCTCAACAACAGAACTTCGCAGCCCAGCAGCAAGCTCATCAACAGAGCCTTGCAGCCCAGCAGCAAGCTCACCAACAGAGTCTGGAAGCTCAGCAACAAGCCCAGCAGCAATCTGAGGCCCGCTTCATAGACCTGTTACAGAAGCAAGAGCAGAGACTACAACAAATGGAAGCAGTAATGCAGCAACGTCCGCAGACCAGTGAGGAAAGCCGTCCCACTAATACCGCGTCCTTTGGGGTGAGTCGTTTATTGACAAAAATGACTGGAGAGGATGATCCAGAGGTATTTTTGACCACATTTGAAAGGACTGCTGAAAGAGAAAAGTGGCCTGAGGAGCAGTGGGCTGGACTGGTGGCTCCTCTGTTAACTGGTGAATCGCAGAAGGCTTACTATGACTTAGAGCCTGACCAAGCAAAAGACTATGTGATGCTAAAAGCTGAGATATTGGCAAGGCTGGGTGTCACCCAGGCTGTCCGGGCTCAGCGTGTGCATAACTGGACTTTCCAGCTTGGAAAACCCCCCAGGTCTCAAATGTATGATCTCATTCACCTGAGCAGAAAGTGGCTACAGCCAGAGACTTTGTCCGCACCAAAGATTGTGGAACGTGTTGTAATGGATCGGTTTTTGAGAGCTCTTCCTACTGCCATCCAAAAGTGGGTAAGCCATGGAGACCCAGAGACGGCCGATGGTCTTGTGGATCGTGTGGAGAAATACTTGGCTACAGAGAACCTGACGGCCTCTTCCAGAGACACTCGGACTTTCCACCCTAAGACCAGACCATCCCCAGGGGCGGATAAGAGGATTCCAAGGGGTAAGGGTGGAGAGAGTGAGAGGGTGGGAGCTCTACCCCAAGTTTGGCGAGAACAGCCTGGGAAATCAGCGGCTCAAGAGGCGGCAAGAAGGATCGTTTGCTACCGCTGCCAGCAAGCGGGACATATTGCAGCCAATTGCCCGGTTGTGGAGGAACCCATGCAGTGTGACTTTCTGACGGGCAGACGTCAGTCGCTGTGTGCGACAGTCGCATGCACTGCCATTCGAGGAATTGAGAAACATTTATGCAAAATGTGTGTTAATGGTAGAAATGTTGTGGTATTGCTGGATTCAGGTAGCCTTGTGACCCTGATAAAGGCTGAGTTAGTTAAAACAGAGGTCTCTGGGAATAGCAAGGTAGCTGTTATTTGTGTGCATGGGGACACCCGAGAGTATCCAGTGACTACAGTGTGTTTCGAGACCCCCAAAGGTACCCTCTCTCATCCAGTGGGCTTAGTATCTCAGTTACCGTATGACGCCATTGTGGGAAGGGATTTTCCGAAGTTCTGGGAACTGTGGGATGATCCTGAGCCCCCCACTGGTGCCCCTATGTACCAGGAATGTGATAGCCAGAACTCCCCTGAGAGTGGTGAGGACTCTCCGGAATTTCCCTTATCAGTATTGGCAGGGGAGACTCAAGAAACTGGAGAGGAGCCCACCTCCTCGGACGAAAACCTACCGTCTGTGGAGTTTTCTGATCTTGAGGTTCACAGGGAAAACTTTGCCACAGAACAGTTGAAAGACCCCGCCCTAATAAAGGCACGCGAAAACGTAGTGAAAATAGATGGCGAGTTAGTGAACCCAGATAATACCTGCACTTACCCATACTTCAGCGTAGAGAAGGACCTACTGTATCGGGTGGCAAAAAGGGCAGAAGAAACCGTTGAGCAGCTTGTGGTGCCCAAACCTTACAGGAAGTTGGTGTTGGAGTTGGCCCATGGGCACATTCTTGGAGGTCATCTGGGGACAGAGAAAACCCGAGAGAGGGTATTACAGAGATTCTATTGGCCGGGGGTGATGAAGGACATAGAAAATTATTGTTCCTCCTGCCCTGTGTGTCAGAGGTCGGCCCCGATGCCACATTTCCGTAGCCCGCTGGTCCCTCTACCCATCATTGAGGTCCCGTTTGAGAGGATCGCCATGGATTTGGTAGGTCCTATAATCAAGTCCGCTAGGGGGCACCAGTACATATTAGTTATAATGGACTATGCCACCCGTTATCCAGAAGCGATCCCTCTCCGAAATACCTCGGCCAAAACCATAGCCAAAGAGCTATCTCTTGTGTTTAGCCGGGTGGGTATTTGTAAAGAACTGCTTACGGACCAAGGTACACCCTTTATGTCCCGGGTTATGAAGGAGCTGTGTAAATTGTTCAAAGTGACGCAATTACGTACATCTGTGTATCACCCCCAAACCGATGGGCTGGTTGAAAGATTCAACAAAACCCTAAAACAAATGTTGAAGAAAGTGGTGGATAGAGATGGAAAGGATTGGGACTGTCTACTTCCTTATCTGATGTTTGCTATTAGGGAGGTGCCCCAATCCTCTACGGGATTCTCCCCCTTTGAGTTACTGTATGGGAGACACCCAAGAGGGCTGTTGGATATTGCCAAGGAAACTTGGGAAAGTGAGAGTTCTCCCCACAGGAGTGTGATTGAGCATGTCGCCCTGATGCAAGACCGAATTGCACAGGTAATGCCCATCGTGAAGGAACATTTGGCCCAAGCGCAGTTAGCACAGCAGAGAGTGTACAACCGTGGAGCCAAGACCCGTACCTTTTCCCCGGGGGATAGGATACTGGTACTTGTCCCTACGGTTGAAAGTAAATTCCTTGCCAAATGGCAAGGCCCCTACGAGATAATGGAAAAAGTGAGCAAAGTGAATTACAAGGTCAGACAACCAGGAAGGCGAAAGCCCGAACAGATCTATCACGTTAATCTGTTGAAAGCCTGGAGGGATAGAGAGTCCCTAGTCGCAGACACTTGGTCACCAGCTCAAACTGGTTGCGTGATTCCTGAGGTTGGAATAGCAGCCACCTTGTCACAACCCCAACAACAGGAGGTTAAGGAGTTTGTGCTTCGCAACAAGGAGGTATTCTCTGAGCTGCCGGGACAAACATTTGGGGTAGAGCATGACATCATTACCCCGCCCGGTGAAAGGGTGAAGTTAAAACCCTATCGGATCCCAGAGGCCCGACGGGAGGCAATACGGGAGGAAGTACAGAAAATGCTGAACTTAGGGGTGATAGAGGAGTCCCAAAGTGATTGGTCTAGTCCCATTGTGTTGGTGCCTAAACCGGATGGGAGCTGGCGATTTTGTAACGATTTTCGTCAGTTGAACAAAGTTACAAAATTTGACACCTACCCCATGCCACGTATAGATGAGTTGATCGACCGGCTGGGAACAGCCCGATACATGACGACTCTTGACCTCACAAAAGGGTATTGGCAAATCCCCCTGGCCAAATTGGCCAAAGAGAAAACCGCATTTGTAACCCCAGACGGGGCGTTCCAATATAAAAGAATGCCGTTCGGGTTACAGAATGCGCCGGCCACATTCCAGCGGAAAATGGACCAGATGCTGAGGCCCCATCGGAAGTATGCTGCGGCTTACCTGGATGACGTAATTGTCCATAGCACAGATTGGGCCTCACATCTGCCAAAAGTGCAAGCAGTCCTGGACTCTGTTCGGGAAGCGGGGTTTACGGCTAACCCCAAGAAGTGTACCATTGGGCAGGAGGAGGCCAAATATCTTGGGTACACCATTGGGAGGGGAGTAATAAAACCTCAACTCAACAAAGTCGAGGCCATCCAGAGTTGGCCACGTCCCAACAGCAAGAAGCAGGTACAAGCCTTTCTGGGAATCGCTGGGTATTATCGGCGATTCATTCCCCACTTTGCTTCTAAGGCTGTGCCCCTAACCAACCTAACGAAGGGGAAAGGGTCGGTCATGATTAAATGGACCCCCGAGGCTGAGGCAGCATTCCAATTCTTGAAACAAGCCTTATGTAGCCAGCCAGTGTTGTACTCACCCGACTTCTCTAAAGACTTTGTCGTACAAAGTGATGCGTCAGATGTGGGGTTAGGAGCAGTATTGTCCCAGGTCTGGAACGGGGAAGAGCACCCAGTCATTTACCTCAGCAGGAAGTTGAAGTCCCATGAGGTAAATTACGCCACCGTTGAAAAGGAGTGTTTAGCGGTGAAGTGGGCTCTAGATTCCCTTCGGTACTACCTGCTAGGTAGGCACTTTGACATGGTTACGGATCACGCTCCGTTAAAGTGGATGGCTCAAAACAAGGAAACAAATAGAAGAGTGAATAGGTGGTTCCTGGCCCTCCAGGAATTCAACTTCACAGTAAAGCATCGCCCTGGCGTTCAAATGGGGAATGTGGATGCTTTGTCTCGAGTACATGAATGCCTGATTGCTGGTGTTCCAACCCCGAGGTTAAAACAAGAGGGGGGGGTATGTGACAGCAGGAAGGTAAAGTCACCTGGTTGCATCCAGGGGGGTAGATATATTTCGCCCAGATTCAGGCTTTACGCCGACTTATACAACTAGGTGGAGAGTTGTATAAGCCCAGCTAAGGCTAGTGGGCTCATGGATGACTCATACCTCTAGGGAGAGGGCTGGGCGTCGTGCAGGCAGGGAGTTGATGAGGCCAGCTGAAGCCTGTCAGTTCGTTTAAGGCCTCTATAAAAACTCCCAGATTCATTAGGTGTTAGCTCATGCCTGGAACCAGACCTGTGTGGACTGTCTAGGGAGAGTGAACCCCTGTGCGGTGAGACAAAAGCCTGTGTGGCTATTTGCTTGGACATTTAAAACCAGGGACTTAGGGACTAGGACAGCACTAGGCTGATCCCAGTTGTTAGTTAGGAAACCTGTATGTTTAGTCAGAGGTCAAGTTGACCAGGATTTATTTTGTTTATATGTTTCTTTTGGCTTTGCTGTGTTTTGTCACTGTAAATAGAAAATAAACCGCACCTTTTTTTTTGATTTTGAAAACCACAACCTCCGTTTGCTGGGCCTGTTTTGTGTGGGGAGCCCATCCCGGGGGTCACACACACCCGCTGCCGAGCTAACCCCCTCACACTACCTATAGTTTTCTGTCCCTAGAAAAAATGTTTTTTTAAAGCACACTATAGCACAAGGAGAATTTCCCTCACTGTCCTTCCCTGTCCCTAGAAACAAGGATTATCACAGTGAAAGAAACTGACACTCTTCCTACCTATAGTTTTCTGTCCCTAGAAAAAATGTTTTTTTAAAGCACACTATAGCACAAGGAGAATTTCCCTCACTGTCCTTCCCTGTCCCTAGAAACAAGGATTATCACAGTGAAAGAAACTGACACTCTTCCTACCTATAGTTTTCTGTCCCTAGAAAAAATGTTTTTTTAAAGCACACTATAGCACAAGGAGAATTTCCCTCACTGTCCTTCCCTGTCCCTAGAAACAAGGATTATCACAGTGAAAGAAACTGACACTCTTCCTACCTATAGTTTTCTGTCCCTAGAAAAAATGTTTTTTTAAAGCACACTATAGCACAAGGAGAATTTCCCTCACTGTCCTTCCCTGTCCCTAGAAACAAGGATTATCACAGTGAAAGAAACTGACACTCTTCCTACCTATAGTTTTCTGTCCCTAGAAAAAATGTTTTTTTAAAGCACACTATAGCACAAGGAGAATTTCCCTCACTGTCCTTCCCTGTCCCTAGAAACAAGGATTATCACAGTGAAAGAAACTGACACTCTTCCTACCTATAGTTTTCTGTCCCTAGAAAAAATGTTTTTTTAAAGCACACTATAGCACAAGGAGAATTTCCCTCACTGTCCTTCCCTGTCCCTAGAAACAAGGATTATCACAGTGAAAGAAACTGACACTCTTCCTACCTATAGTTTTCTGTCCCTAGAAAAAATGTTTTTTTAAAGCACACTATAGCACAAGGAGAATTTCCCTCACTGTCCTTCCCTGTCCCTAGAAACAAGGATTATCACAGTGAAAGAAACTGACACTCTTCCTACCTATAGTTTTCTGTCCCTAGAAAAAATGTTTTTTTAAAGCACACTATAGCACA
Organism: Rana muscosa; assembly: GCA_029206835.1. Taxonomy (NCBI): domain Eukaryota; kingdom Metazoa; phylum Chordata; class Amphibia; order Anura; family Ranidae; genus Rana; species Rana muscosa. Next base: position 761,478,399 of record CM055116.1, on the reverse strand, counting down.
AGGAGAATTTCCCTCACTGTCCTTCCCTGTCCCTAGAAACAAGGATTATCACAGTGAAAGAAACTGACACTCTTCCTACTGTGAGGGGGTTAGCTCGGCAGCGGGTGTGTGTGACCCCCGGGATGGGCTCCCCAGACAAAAACAGGCCCAGCAAACGGAGGTTGTGGTTTTCAAAATCAAAACGGTGCGGTTTATTTTCTATTTACAGTGACAAAACACAGCAAAGCAAAAGAAACATAAATAAAATAAATCCTGGTCAACTTGACCTCTGACTAAACATACAGGTTTCCTAACTAACAACTGGGATCAGCCTAGTGCTGTCCCAGTCCCTAAGTCCCTGGTTTTAAATGTCCAAGCAAATAGCCACACAGGCTTTTTCTCACCGCACAGGGGTTCACTCTCCCTAGACAGTCCACACAGGTCTGGTTCCAGGCATGAGCTAACATCTAATGAAGCTGGGAGTTCTTATAGAGGCCTAAATGAGCTGACAAGGTTCAGCTGGTCTCCTCATCTCTGTCTGCACGACGCCCCACACTCTCCCTAGAGGTATGAGTCATCCATGAGCCCACTAGCCTTATACAACTCTCCACCTAGTTGTATAAGTCGGCGTAAAGCCTGAATCTGGGCGAAATATATCTACCCCCCTGGATGCAACCAGGTGACTTTACCTTCCTGCTGTCACATACCCCCCCCTCTTGTTTTAACCTCGGGGTTGGAACACCAGCAATCAGGCATTCATGTACTCGAGACAAAGCATCCACATTCCCCATTTGAACGCCAGGGCGATGCTTTACTGTGAAGTTGAATTCCTGGAGGGCCAGGAACCACCTATTCACTCTTCTATTTGTTTCCTTGTTTTGAGCCATCCACTTTAACGGAGCGTGATCCGTAACCATGTCAAAGTGCCTACCTAGCAGGTAGTACCGAAGGGAATCTAGAGCCCACTTCACCGCTAAACACTCCTTTTCAACGGTGGCGTAATTTACCTCATGGGACTTCAACTTCCTGCTGAGGTAAATGACTGGGTGCTCTTCCCCGTTCCAGACCTGGGACAATACTGCTCCTAACCCCACATCTGACGCATCACTTTGTACGACAAAGTCTTTAGAGAAGTCGGGTGAGTACAACACTGGCTGGCTACATAAGGCTTGTTTCAAGAATTGGAATGCTGCCTCAGCCTCGGGGGTCCATTTAATCATGACCGACCCTTTCCCCTTCGTCAGGTTGGTTAGGGGCACAGCCTTAGAAGCAAAGTGGGGAATGAATCGCCGATAATACCCAGCGATTCCCAGAAAGGCTCGTACCTGCTTCTTGCTGTTGGGACGTGGCCAACTCTGGATGGCCTCGACTTTGTTGAGTTGGGGTTTTATTACTCCCCTCCCAATGGTGTACCCAAGATATTTGGCCTCCTCCTGCCCAATGGTACACTTCTTGGGGTTAGCCGTAAACCCCGCTTCCCGAACAGAGTCCAGGACTGCTTGCACTTTTGGCAGATGTGAGGCCCAATCTGTGCTATGGACAATTACGTCATCCAGGTAAGCCGCAGCATACTCCCGATGGGGCCTCAGCATCTGGTCCATTTTCCGCTGGAATGTGGCCGGCGCATTCTGTAACCCGAACGGCATTCTTTTATATTGGAACGCCCCGTCTGGGGTTACAAATGCGGTTTTCTCTTTGGCCGACTTGGCCAGGGGGATTTGCCAATACCCTTTTGTGAGGTCAAGAGTCGTCATGTATCGGGCTGTTCCCAGCCGGTCGATCAACTCATCTATACGTGGCATGGGGTAGGTGTCAAATTTTGTAACTTTGTTCAACTGACGAAAATCGTTACAAAATCGCCAGCTCCCATCCGGTTTAGGCACCAACACAATGGGACTAGACCAATCACTTTGGGACTCCTCTATCACCCCTAAGTTCAGCATTTTCTGTACTTCCTCCCGTATTGCCTCCCGTCGGGCCTCTGGGATCCGATAGGGTTTTAACTTCACCCTTTCACCGGGCGGGGTAATGATGTCATGCTCTACCCCAGATGTTTGTCCCGGCAGCTCAGAGAATACCTCCTTGTTGCGAAGCACAAACTCCTTAACCTCCTGTTGTTGGGGTTGTGACAAGGTGGCTGCTATTCCAACCTCAGGAATCACGCAACCAGTTTGAGCTGGTGACCAAGTGTCTGCGACTAGGGACTCTCTATCCCTCCAGGCTTTCAACAGATTAACGTGATAGATCTGTTCGGGCTTTCGCCTTCCTGGTTGTCTGACCTTGTAATTCACTTCGCTCACTTTTTCCATTATCTCATAGGGGCCTTGCCATTTGGCAAGGAATTTACTTTCAACCGTAGGGACAAGTACCAGTATCCTATCCCCCGGGGAAAAGGTACGGGTCTTGGCTCCACGGTTGTACACTCTCTGCTGTGCTAACTGCGCTTGGGCCAAATGTTCCTTCACGATGGGCATTACCTGTGCAATTCGGTCTTGCATCAGGGCGACATGCTCAATCACACTCCTGTGGGGAGAACTCTCACTTTCCCAAGTTTCCTTGGCAATATCCAACAGCCCTCTTGGGTGTCTCCCATACAGTAACTCAAAGGGGGAGAATCCCGTAGAGGATTGGGGCACCTCCCTAATAGCAAACATCAGATAAGGAAGTAGACAGTCCCAATCCTTTCCATCTCTATCCACCACTTTCTTCAACATTTGTTTTAGGGTTTTGTTGAATCTTTCAACCAGCCCATCGGTTTGGGGGTGATACACAGATGTACGTAATTGCGTCACTTTGAACAATTTACACAGCTCCTTCATAACCCGGGACATAAAGGGTGTACCTTGGTCTGTAAGCAGTTCTTTACAAATACCCACCCGGCTAAACACAAGAGATAGCTCTTTGGCTATGGTCTTGGCCGAGGTATTTCGGAGAGGGATCGCTTCTGGATAACGGGTGGCATAGTCCATTATAACTAATATGTACTGGTGCCCCCTAGCGGACTTGATTATAGGCCCTACCAAATCCATGGCGATCCTCTCAAACGGGACCTCAATGATGGGTAGAGGGACCAGCGGGCTACGGAAATGTGGCATCGGGGCCGACCTCTGACACACAGGGCAGGAGGAACAATAATTTTCTATGTCCTTCATCACCCCCGGCCAATAGAATCTCTGTAATACCCTCTCTCGGGTTTTCTCTGTCCCCAGATGACCTCCAAGAATGTGCCCATGGGCCAACTCCAACACCAACTTCCTGTAAGGTTTGGGCACCACAAGCTGCTCAACGGTTTCTTCTGCCCTTTTTGCCACCCGATACAGTAGGTCCTTCTCTACGCTGAAGTATGGGTAAGTGCAGGTATTATCTGGGTTCACTAACTCGCCATCTATTTTCACTACGTTTTCCCGTGCCTTTATTAGGGCGGGGTCTTTCAACTGTTCTGTGGCAAAGTTTTCCCTGTGAACCTCAAGATCAGAAAACTCCACAGACGGTAGGTTTTCGTCTGAGGAGGTGGGCTCCTCTCCAGTTTCTTGAGTCTCCCCTGCCAATACTGATAAGGGAAATTCCGGAGAGTCCTCACCACTCTCAGGGGAGTTCTGGCTATCACATTCCTGGTACATAGGGGCACCAGTGGGGGGCTCAGGATCATCCCACAGTTCCCAGAACTTCGGAAAATCCCTTCCCACAATGGCGTCATGCGGTAACTGAGATACTAAGCCCACTGGATGAGAGAGGGTACCTTTGGGGGTCTCGAAACACACTGTAGTCACTGGATACTCTCGGGTGTCCCCATGCACACAAATAACAGCTACCTTGCTATTCCCAAAGACCTCTGTTTTAACTAACTCAGCCTTTATCAGGGTCACAAGGCTACCTGAATCCAGCAATACCACAACATTTCTACCATTAACACACATTTTGCATAAATGTTTCTCAGTTCCTCGAATGGCAGTGCATGCGACTGTCGCACACAGCGACTGACGTCTGCCCGTCAGAAAGTCACACTGCATGGGTTCCTCCACAACCGGGCAATTGGCTGCAATATGTCCCGCTTGCCGGCAGCGGTAGCAAACGATCCTTCTTGCCGCCTCTTGAGCCGCTGATTTCCCAGGCTGTTCTCGCCAAACTTGGGGTAGAGCTCCCACCCTCTCACTCTCTCCACCCTCACCCCTTGGAATCCTCTTATCCGCCCCTGGGGATGGTCTGGTCTTAGGGTGGAAAGTCTGAGTGTCTCTGGAAGAGGCCGTCAGGTTCTCTGCAGCCAAGTATCTCTCTACCCGATCCACAAGTTTACCGGCCGTTTCTGGGTCTCCATGGCTTACCCACTTATGGATGGCAGTAGGAAGAGCTCTCAAAAACCGATCCATTACAACACGTTCCACAATCTTTGGTGCGGACAAAGTCTCTGGCTGTAGCCACTTTCTGCTCAGGTGAATGAGATCATACATTTGAGACCTGGGGGGTTTTCCAAGCTGGAAAGTCCAGTTATGCACACGCTGAGCCCGGACAGCCTGGGTGACACCCAGCCTTGCCAAAATTTCAGCTTTTAGCATCACATAGTCTTTTGCTTGGTTAGGCTCTAGGTCATAGTAAGCTTTCTGCGATTCACCAGTTAACAGAGGAGCCACCAGTCCAGCCCACTGCTCCTCAGGCCACTTTTCTCTTTCAGCGGTCCTTTCAAATGTGGTCAAAAATACCTCTGGATCATCCTCTCCAGTCATTTTTGTCAATAAACGACTCACCCCAAAGGACGCGGTATAAGTGGGACGGCTTTCCTCACTGGTCTGCGGACGTTGCTGCATTACTGCTTCCATTTGTTGTAGTCTCTGCTCTTGCTTCTGTAACAGGTCTATGAAGCGGGCCTCAGATTGCTGCTGGGCTTGTTGCTGAGCTTCCAGACTCTGTTGGTGAGCTTGCTGCTGGGCTGCAAGGCTCTGTTGATGAGCTTGCTGCTGGGCTGCAAGGCTCCTTTGCAAACCTGCATTTGTCTGCTGTTGATTGGCATTTGCTAGAGCCAGCTGTTTCAGTATCTCCTCCATGCTGGCTTAAAAAAAAACTGCCACTGGTTCTCCACCAACTGTGAGGGGGTTAGCTCGGCAGCGGGTGTGTGTGACCCCCGGGATGGGCTCCCCAGACAAAAACAGGCCCAGCAAACGGAGGTTGTGGTTTTCAAAATCAAAACGGTGCGGTTTATTTTCTATTTACAGTGACAAAACACAGCAAAGCAAAAGAAACATAAATAAAATAAATCCTGGTCAACTTGACCTCTGACTAAACATACAGGTTTCCTAACTAACAACTGGGATCAGCCTAGTGCTGTCCCAGTCCCTAAGTCCCTGGTTTTAAATGTCCAAGCAAATAGCCACACAGGCTTTTTCTCACCGCACAGGGGTTCACTCTCCCTAGACAGTCCACACAGGTCTGGTTCCAGGCATGAGCTAACATCTAATGAAGCTGGGAGTTCTTATAGAGGCCTAAATGAGCTGACAAGGTTCAGCTGGTCTCCTCATCTCTGTCTGCACGACGCCCCACACTCTCCCTAGAGGTATGAGTCATCCATGAGCCCACTAGCCTTATACAACTCTCCACCTAGTTGTATAAGTCGGCGTAAAGCCTGAATCTGGGCGAAATATATCTACCCCCCTGGATGCAACCAGGTGACTTTACCTTCCTGCTGTCACACTACCTATAGTTTTCTGTCCCTAGAAAAAATGTTTTTTTAAAGCACACTATAGCACAAGGAGAATTTCCCTCACTGTCCTTCCCTGTCCCTAGAAACAAGGATTATCACAGTGAAAGAAACTGACACTCTTCCTACTGTGAGGGGGTTAGCTCGGCAGCGGGTGTGTGTGACCCCCGGGATGGGCTCCCCACACAAAAACAGGCCCAGCAAACGGAGGTTGTGGTTTTCAAAATCAAAAAAGGTGCGGTTTATTTTCTATTTACAGTGACAAAACACAGCAAAGCCAAAAGAAACATAAACAAAATAAATCCTGGTCAACTTGACCTCTGACTAAACATACAGGTTTCCTAACTAACAACTGGGATCAGCCTAGTGCTGTCCTAGTCCCTAAGTCCCTGGTTTTAAATGTCCAAGCAAATAGCCACACAGGCTTTGTCTCACCGCACAGGGGTTCACTCTCCCTAGACAGTCCACACAGGTCTGGGTCCAGGCATGAGCCCACTAGCCTTAGCTGGGCTTATACAACTCTCCACCTAGTTGTATAAGTCGGCGTAAAGCCTGAATCTGGGCGAAATATATCTACCCCCCTGGATGCAACCAGGTGACTGTACCTTCCTGCTGTCACATACCCCCCCCCTCTTGTTTTAACCTCGGGGTTGGAACACCAGCAATCAGGCATTCATGTACTCGAGACAAAGCATCCACATTCCCCATTTGAACGCCAGGGCGATGCTTTACTGTGAAGTTGAATTCCTGGAGGGCCAGGAACCACCTATTCACTCTTCTATTTGTTTCCTTGTTTTGAGCCATCCACTTTAACGGAGCTTGATCCGTAACCATGTCAAAGTGCCTACCTAGCAGGTAGTACCGAAGGGAATCTAGAGCCCACTTCACCGCTAAACACTCCTTTTCAACGGTGGCGTAATTTACCTCATGGGACTTCAACTTCCTGCTGAGGTAAATGACTGGGTGCTCTTCCCCGTTCCAGACCTGGGACAATACTGCTCCTAACCCCACATCTGTAGCATCACTTTGTACGACAAAGTCTTTAGAGAAGTCGGGTGAGTACAACACTGGCTGGCTACATAAGGCTTGTTTCAAGAATTGGAATGCTGCCTCAGCCTCGGGGGTCCATTTAATCATGACCGACCCTTTCCCCTTCGTTAGGTTGGTTAGGGGCACAGCCTTAGAAGCAAAGTGGGGAATGAATCGCCGATAATACCCAGCGATTCCCAGAAAGGCTCGTACCTGCTTCTTGCTGTTGGGACGTGGCCAACTCTGGATGGCCTCGACTTTGTTGAGTTGGGGTTTTATTACTCCCCTCCCAATGGTGTACCCAAGATATTTGGCCTCCTCCTGCCCAATGGTACACTTCTTGGGGTTAGCCGTAAACCCCGCTTCCCGAACAGAGTCCAGGACTGCTTGCACTTTTGGCAGATGTGAGGCCCAATCTGTGCTATGGACAATTACGTCATCCAGGTAAGCCGCAGCATACTTCCGATGGGGCCTCAGCATCTGGTCCATTTTCCGCTGGAATGTGGCCGGCGCATTCTGTAACCCAAACGGCATTCTTTTATATTGGAACGGCCCGTCTGGGGTTACAAATGCGGTTTTCTCTTTGGCCAATTTGGCCAGGGGGATTTGCCAATACCCTTTTGTGAGGTCAAGAGTCGTCATGTATCGGGCTGTTCCCAGCCGGTCGATCAACTCATCTATACGTGGCATGGGGTAGGTGTCAAATTTTGTAACTTTGTTCAACTGATGAAAATCGTTACAAAATCGCCAGCTCCCATCCGGTTTAGGCACCAACACAATGGGACTAGACCAATCACTTTGGGACTCCTCTATCACCCCTAAGTTCAGCATTTTCTGTACTTCCTCCCGTATTGCCTCCCGTCGGGCCTCTGGGATCCGATAGGGTTTTAACTTCACCCTTTCACCGGGCGGGGTAATGATGTCATGCTCTACCCCAAATGTTTGTCCCGGCAGCTCAGAGAATACCTCCTTGTTGCGAAGCACAAACTCCTTAACCTCCTGTTGTTGGGGTTGTGACAAGGTGGCTGCTATTCCAACCTCAGGAATCACGCAACCAGTTTGAGCTGGTGACCAAGTGTCTGCGACTAGGGACTCTCTATCCCTCCAGGCTTTCAACAGATTAACGTGATAGATCTGTTCGGGCTTTCGCCTTCCTGGTTGTCTGACCTTGTAATTCACTTCGCTCACTTTTTCCATTATCTCGTAGGGGCCTTGCCATTTGGCAAGGAATTTACTTTCAACCGTAGGGACAAGTACCAGTATCCTATCCCCCGGGGAAAAGGTACGGGTCTTGGCTCCACGGTTGTACACTCTCTGCTGTGCTAACTGCGCTTGGGCCAAATGTTCCTTCACGATGGGCATTACCTGTGCAATTCGGTCTTGCATCAGGGCGACATGCTCAATCACACTCCTGTGGGGAGAACTCTCACTTTCCCAAGTTTCCTTGGCAATATCCAACAGCCCTCTTGGGTGTCTCCCATACAGTAACTCAAAGGGGGAGAATCCCGTAGAGGATTGGGGTACCTCCCTAATAGCAAACATCAGATAAGGAAGTAGACAGTCCCAATCCTTTCCATCTCTATCCACCACTTTCTTCAACATTTGTTTTAGGGTTTTGTTGAATCTTTCAACCAGCCCATCGGTTTGGGGGTGATACACAGATGTACGTAATTGCGTCACTTTGAACAATTTACACAGCTCCTTCATAACCCGGGACATAAAGGGTGTACCTTGGTCTGTAAGCAGTTCTTTACAAATACCCACCCGGCTAAACACAAGAGATAGCTCTTTGGCTATGGTTTTGGCCGAGGTATTTCGGAGAGGGATCGCTTCTGGATAACGGGTGGCATAGTCCATTATAACTAATATGTACTGGTGCCCCCTAGCGGACTTGATTATAGGACCTACCAAATCCATGGCGATCCTCTCAAACGGGACCTCAATGATGGGTAGAGGGACCAGCGGGATACGGAAATGTGGCATCGGGGCCGACCTCTGACACACAGGGCAGGAGGAACAATAATTTTCTATGTCCTTCATCACCCCCGGCCAATAGAATCTCTGTAATACCCTCTCTCGGGTTTTATCTGTCCCCAGATGACCTCCAAGAATGTGCCCATGGGCCAACTCCAACACCAACTTCCTGTAAGGTTTGGGCACCACAAGCTGCTCAACGGTTTCTTCTGCCCTTTTTGCCACCCGATACAGTAGGTCCTTCTCTACGCTGAAGTATGGGTAAGTGCAGGTATTATCTGGGTTCACTAACTCGCCATCTATTTTCACTACGTTTTCCCGTGCCTTTATTAGGGCGGGGTCTTTCAACTGTTCTGTGGCAAAGTTTTCCCTGTGAACCTCAAGATCAGAAAACTCCACAGACGGTAGGTTTTCGTCTGAGGAGGTGGGCTCCTCTCCAGTTTCTTGAGTCTCCCCTGCCAATACTGATAAGGGAAATTCCGGAGAGTCCTCACCACTCTCAGGGGAGTTCTGGCTATCACATTCCTGGTACATAGGGGCACCAGTGGGGGGCTCAGGATCATCCCACAGTTCCCAGAACTTCGGAAAATCCCTTCCCACAATGGCGTCATACGGTAACTGAGATACTAAGCCCACTGGATGAGAGAGGGTACCTTTGGGGGTCTCGAAACACACTGTAGTCACTGGATACTCTCGGGTGTCCCCATGCACACAAATAACAGCTACCTTGCTATTCCCAGAGACCTCTGTTTTAACTAACTCAGCCTTTATCAGGGTCACAAGGCTACCTGAATCCAGCAATACCACAACATTTCTACCATTAACACACATTTTGCATAAATGTTTCTCAGTTCCTCGAATGGCAGTGCATGCGACTGTCGCACACAGCGACTGACGTCTGCCCGTCAGAAAGTCACACTGCATGGGTTCCTCCACAACCGGGCAATTGGCTGCAATATGTCCCGCTTGCCGGCAGCGGTAGTAAACGATCCTTCTTGCCGCCTCTTGAGCCGCTGATTTCCCAGGCTGTTCTCGCCAAACTTGGGGTAGAGCTCCCACCCTCTCACTCTCTCCACCCTTACCCCTTGGAATCCTCTTATCCGCCCCTGGGGATGGTCTGGTCTTAGGGTGGAAAGTCTGAGTGTCTCTGGAAGAGGCCGTCAGGTTCTCTGTAGCCAAGTATTTCTCCACACGATCCACAAGACCATCGGCCGTCTCTGGGTCTCCATGGCTTACCCACTTTTGGATGGCAGTAGGAAGAGCTCTCAAAAACCGATCCATTACAACACGTTCCACAATCTTTGGTGCGGACAAAGTCTCTGGCTGTAGCCACTTTCTGCTCAGGTGAATGAGATCATACATTTGAGACCTGGGGGGTTTTCCAAGCTGGAAAGTCCAGTTATGCACACGCTGAGCCCGGACAGCCTGGGTGACACCCAGCCTTGCCAATATCTCAGCTTTTAGCATCACATAGTCTTTTGCTTGGTCAGGCTCTAGGTCATAGTAAGCCTTCTGCGATTCACCAGTTAACAGAGGAGCCACCAGTCCAGCCCACTGCTCCTCAGGCCACTTTTCTCTTTCAGCAGTCCTTTCAAATGTGGTCAAAAATACCTCTGGATCATCCTCTCCAGTCATTTTTGTCAATAAACGACTCACCCCAAAGGACGCGGTATAAGTGGGACGGCTTTCCTCACTGGTCTGCGGACGTTGCTGCATTACTGCTTCCATTTGTTGTAGTCTCTGCTCTTGCTTCTGTAACAGGTCTATGAAGCGGGCCTCAGATTGCTGCTGGGCTTGTTGCTGAGCTTCCAGACTCTGTTGGTGAGCTTGCTGCTGGGCTGCAAGGCTCTGTTGATGAGCTTGCTGCTGGGCTGCGAAGTTTTGTTGTTGAGCTGCAAGGCTCTGTTGATGAGCTGCAAGGCTCTTTTGCAAACCTGCATTTGTCTGCTGTTGATTGGCATTTGCTAGAGCCAGCTGCTTCAGTATCTCCTCCATGCTGGCTTAAAAAAAACTGCCACTGGTTCTCCACCAACTGTGAGGGGGTTAGCTCGGCAGCGGGTGTGTGTGACCCCCGGGATGGGCTCCCCACACAAAAACAGGCCCAGCAAACGGAGGTTGTGGTTTTCAAAATCAAAAAAGGTGCGGTTTATTTTCTATTTACAGTAACAAAACACAGCAAAGCCAAAAGAAACATAAACAAAATAAATCCTGGTCAACTTGACCTCTGACTAAACATACAGGTTTCCTAACTAACAACTGGGATCAGCCTAGTGCTGTCCTAGTCCCTAAGTCCCTGGTTTTAAATGTCCAAGCAAATAGCCACACAGGCTTTGTCTCACCGCACAGGGGTTCACTCTCCCTAGACAGTCCACACAGGTCTGGGTCCAGGCATGAGCCCACTAGCCTTAGCTGGGCTTATACAACTCTCCACCTAGTTGTATAAGTCGGCGTAAAGCCTGAATCTGGGCGAAATATATCTACCCCCCTGGATGCAACCAGGTGACTTTACCTTCCTGCTGTCACACTACCTATAGTTTTCTGTCCCTAGAAAAAATGTTTTTTTAAAGCACACTATAGCACAAGGAGAATTTCCCTCACTGTCCTTCCCTGTCCCTAGAAACAAGGATTCGCACAGTAAAACACACTGACACTCTCCCTACCTATCCTTCTTTTTCCCTAAACTAAAGGAATCCAGGTTAAGCAAGAAAAAATAAATGTCACTGTCCCTGCCTATGCTTCTCTTTCCCTGCTCCGGAACACACTACACTAGGCCGCCGTGCTGGCGGCCTTTTATAGTGTGGGGCGTGTACTAAACACCCTCAGCAATAATTGGCCACAGGCATCCTGCCTGTGGCCAATCATTGCTCTCCTCGCTGCCGGCGCTGTGATTGGCCAAGCATGCGGGGTCACAGTGCATGCTTGGCCAATCACAGCGCCTGGATGACACTGCAATGGCGTAGTGCATTGTGGGCCGTTCCCGTCACTCGAATTAGGCGCGAACGGCCCAAATCGTTGGATCTTCGTCGAACGATCGAACAGCCGATGTTCGAGTCGAACGTATGTTTGACTCGAACACCGAGCTCATCCCTAATTACTAGGTCGGAGAAAAATGTAGAAAAATATGTAGAGGAGATTTTGTTCAGCAATTGACTGCATTGCTATTCTCCCATAAAATGTTAATTAAGCGGAAAATAAAAATAAAAAGTTTTGCTAGCCAATTTCCATAGGTTTTATCATTAGCATATTTCAATCTTATGCAAGATTGAAGCAAAATTATTAAGATAAAAATGAATGAAAAATAAAAAATAAATTTATTGCAGGATGGAAAGTTTGTTCCATAAGTCTATTTTCCGTTAGGGGTTAATAAATGTATTAGAGTTAGGAATGTCCCCAAGGTTTGGGACATTTACTGTTATGTCAGAAAGAATGTCAAGGTTTGAGTGAAGGAGGTTGTTTCATCAGTTGTTGTCTTGCTGTTTTTGTACAGGATGCTGCAGCAGCCGTAGCAGTTAGAGGGGTGTCATCATAAAGTTCTGTCAGTCCATGGAGTTAGCTTGAGCTTGGGGTGAAGCTGCAAATCGTCCTCTTTTGTGGGTATGCTGATTGCCATTATTCATCTCAGGTTGGGATGAATTGTGAAGAGATGAGGAAGAGGCGGCTCTTCTTCGTGATGATGATGCTGCTGAGGAGTTTTCTGTTAAGATCCTGGAGTGCTTACAGCAGCTCTTCTGGAGTCTTACAGGAGATTCTGGAACCTTTGTGAGTAAACCGCAGGGAGAAAGGGAATCCCCACTGATATTTAATACCAGAAGTGGGGGACTTGAGTCACATGACTTGACTTAAGTCAGACTTGAGCCACCTGTTTGAGGACTTGCGACTTGCTTGACAGAATTCAATAAATGACTCGACTTGACTTTGACTTGGGCTATATGACTTGCAATGACTTGGCACCACTAACACTAACCGCAAGCCGCCGTCTGCCTACCTGATCAGCGTGTCATGCAGACAGACGGCGCATTTTGCGAGACAACTCTCGCAAACCGAGTTACGATTTTTAAAAATACTGTTAATCGCGTTACTCGTAATCCGAGGTTCCACTGTATTTATTAACCACTTGCTTACTGGGCACTTAAACCCCCTTCCTGTCCAGGCCAATTTTCAGCTTTCAGCACTGTCACGCTTTGAATGACAATTGCGCGGTCGTGCGACGTGGTTCCCAAACAAAATTGACGTCCTTTTTTTCCCACAAATAGAGCTTTCTTTTGGTGGTATTTGATCATCTCTGCGGTTTTAATTTTTTGCGCTATAAACAAAAAAAGAGCGACGATTTTGAAAAAAACACAATATTTTTTACTTTTTGCTATAATAAATATCCCAATTTAAAAAATAAATAAATATTTTTCTCAGTTTAGGCCGATACGTATTCTTCTACATATTTTTGGTAAAAAAAATCGCAATAAGCGTTTATTGATTGGTTTGCGCAAAAGTTATAGCGTCTACAAAATAGGGCCTAGTTTTATAGCATTTTTATAAAAAAATTTTTTTTACTAGTAATGGCGGCGATCAGCAATTTTTATTGCGACTGCGACATTATGGCGGACACATCGGACACTTTTGACACCATTTTGGGACCATTGTCATTTTTACAGCGATCAGTGCTATAAAAATGCACTGGTTACTGTAAAAATGACACTGGCAGTGAAGGGGTTAACCACTAGGGGCGCTAAAGGGGTTAAGTGTACCTAAGGGAGTGATTCTTACTGTGGGGGGAGGGGACTGACTGGGGGAGGTGACCGATGGTTGTCCCTATGTACAAGGGACACACCATCGGTCTCCTCTCCCTGACAGGACGTGGATCTCTGTGTTTACACACAGAGATCCACGTCCCTATCTCTGTAAATGCCGATCGCGGGTACCTGGCCGACATCGCGGCTGCCAGGCATGCGCATCGGCACCCGTGTGACGCGGCAGGCACAGAAGTTCCCCGATACGCGCTCGGGAGCGCGCGCGGGGAACGAAGAAAGAGGAGGACGTCAATAGACGTCCTCCCGGCATTCTAGGTCCGCGCTGTAGCCGTCATTCGGCTATAGCGTGGGCCTCTACTGGTTAAAGATAATGACAAGCTTGAAAACCAACACCAGTAAACCATAAACATGTGAAAAGTAAATGAACATAGCAAACCTAATATAACACCTAACTAACTTTTCTGGTGCCTTTCCATGACAGGATCATACACAGACACTGAATGAGGAGATCGCTCTGCTGAGCTGTGCTATGCGCATTTGTCTAATGGTCACTAGGGATGAGCTTCGAGTTCGAGTTGCCTGTTGGGCCAACATTGCCTGTTCGCCCGTTCGCCGAACAGCGAACAAATTGGGGTGTTCGCGGCAAATTCGAAAAGTCTATGGGAGAAATCTAAAGTGCTAATTATAAAGGCTTATATGCAAGTTATTGTCATAAAAAGTGTTTGGGGACCCGGGTCCTGCCCCAGGGGACATGTATCAATGCAAAAATAAGTTTTAAAAACGGCAGTTTTTTTGGGAGCAGTGATTTTAATAATGCTTAAAGTGAAACAATAAAAGTGAAATATTCCTTTAAATTTCGTACCTAGGGGGTGTGTATGATATGCATGTAAAGTGTCTCATGTTTCCCGTGCTTAGAACTGTCCCTGCATAAAATGTCATTTTTGAAGGAAAAAAAGTCATTTAAAACTCACTTGCGGCTATTAATGAATTGTCGGCTCCCGGCAATACATACAAAAGTCATTGATAAAAAAAAAAAAAAAAGCGTGGGGGTCCCCCAGAATTCAATTACCAGGCCCTTCAGGTCTGGTATAGATATTAAGGGGAACCCCGCCACAAATGTAAAAAAAAATGCGTGCGGTTCCCCCAAATATCCATACCAGGCCCTTCAGATCTGGCATGGATTTTAAGGGGAACTCCACCCCAAATTTAAAAAAAAATGGTGTGGAGTCCCCCCAAAAATGCATACCAGACCCTTATCCGAGCACGCAACCTGGCAGGCCGCAGGAAAAGAGTGGGGGACGAGAGAGCGCCCCCCCCTCCTGAACCGTACCAGGCCACATGCCCTCAACATGGGGAGGATGTCCACCAACAGGCATTTGCACATTATACACCTGAAGTTAGCCCGTATTGCTGTGTTTTCCTGGTGTGTTACACCAACAGGCATTTGCAGCACTTACAGCAGACGTAGTGTGATTCCTGCAAAATATACTCCTGAAGCTAGGCCTTATTGCTGGTTTTCCCATCTGGTTTTCCCATCTCCCTGCAGGCCATTAGATGGGGACAAGGGCCTCATCCCCACAACCCTTGCCCGGTGGTTGTGGGGGTCTGCGGGCGGGGGGCTTATCGGAATCTGGAAGACCCCTTTAACAAAGGGGACCCCCAGATCCCGGCCCCCCCTATGGGAATTGGTAAGGGGTACATTGTACCCCTACCATTTCACGAAGAAAGTGTCAAAAAATGTAAAAAACCCCACACAAACACCTTGGAAAAGTCCTTTATTAAAAAAAATACATTCCAGCGGTGAAATCCAGTGTCCCGCGGCGATCCGATGTCCAGCGCTGTCCGTCATTGGCTGAGCCTGAGCGGACCTGATGGGTAACTTCCTCCGCAGTCTATTACATGTATAGACCCACCCCTTCTAAAGTTCCCCATCAGGTCCGCTCAGCCAATGACTCGGTGTAAGGCTGAGGACCTGATGCGGAACATGAGAAGGGGCGGGTCTATTCATGAATTACACAGTGAAGGAAGTTCCCCATCAGGTCCGCCCCCTCGGGATGTCAGACCGCACCTACATCATTGGCCTGAGCGGACCTGATGGGGAACTTCCTTCACTGTGTAAATTTAAATTACACAGTGAAGGAAGTTCCCCGCTCAGGCGTGGCCTTCGGTATCTGGTTCATTGGAAGGGATATCCTGTCACAGACCGTTCCTGGGTTCTAGCCAAAGATCTGCATGCCCCTTCTCTTATTTGAGACTTCCATGCCTCCTTTCCCACTAAGCCCCGCTAGGCCCCCGAAGGGGTCCACTGGGGAGGGGGCCCTGTCATGTACCTGGGTGTATTTGAACTGGGATCTTCCTGGTCCCACAGCTGCAGCCTTACCTGTTGTGCTACGGAGCAGATCTAGACTTTTGGAGATGTCCTCTCAGTATTAAGCATTACCTTGGACTCACTAGCCCCACCTGCTGCCAGCTGTGGACAATTTTCAATCAAAGCAGCCCATAAAAATGAAGTGATGCTATCTCTCAGCGCCTGTTTGTGTGGAATAGCTCCCTGGGTGTTGTGACTGCTTTTTGATCTTGATTTTCGTGTTATACTTCTGCCTGAATTCCTGACTACTCTCTAGCCTGCTGTCATGGAGATCCTGCCAGAAACAGGCGTCCCGGTCTTCCTGATTCTCGGTTGCGCGCGTGCCCTGCAGGTGGCGCCAGAGGGGCTATTTAAACCTGTCAATCGCAGACAGTCCCTGCTGTCTGCTCTACAGCGTTGAGTACCTGAAAACCTGATCTGAAGACTTACCTGTGTTTGACCCGGCCTGCCTGTGACTTCTCCAGTTTTCTGCCTGCATCCGACCCCTGGCTTGTTGTGACCTCTTCTCTGTCTGATCCCTCTGTACCTTGCTGCCAGCCAGTTAACTGACCCGGCTTGTCCGACCAATCTCCCTGTTCCTGGTCCCGGCCCAGTCTGCTAAGCTGATCCAGTTTGCTGAGTTCCTGTGTTCCTGGTTCCGGTCCAGTCTGCTAAGCTGATCCAGTTTGCTGAGTTCCTGTGTTCCTGGTTCCGGTCCAGTCTGCTAAGCTGATCCAGTTTGCTGAGTTCCTGTGTTCCTGGTTCCGGTCCAGTCTGCTAAGCTGATCCAGTTTGCTGAGTTCCTGTGTTCCTGGTTCCGGTCCAGTCTGCTAAGCTGATCCAGTTTGCTGAGTTCCTGTGTTCCTGGTTCCGGGCCAGTCTGCTAAGCTGATCCAGTTTGCTGAGTTCCTGTGCTCCTGGTTCCGGTCCAGTCTGCTGAACGATTCCAGTTTGCTGAGTGTTCCTGATTCCAGTTCTACCTGCTGTGTCCCAGTGTGCCTACCAAGTCTGCGGAACTACCTTCACCTTGGTTGATCCTGCCAGGCACTCGTACCCCTCCTACCTCCGCGCCTGCTGTTACCTTACCAGGGGCCGCTGGTGGGAGCCGTAAGGGAGGCCTCCCTCTGCTAAACCGGGCTCGTCACCGTCAGGTACATGACAGTAGCAGACAGCCATGTCTGAGCCCGAGCAGGGAGCCTCACCTATGGAGGAACTATGCCGGAACCTGGCGGGATTGACTGAAGCGGTCAAGAACCTTCAACAAGGCTACACCCACCTGGAAGGACAAGTGCGGGCTCTCTCCAACCCTTCTGGAGCCCAAGGGGGTCCTCATGCCTCCACCTCTTCAGCCGGGACAGGGTCCACTCCCACAGTGGTCATGCTTCCCCCTGAACCCAGGGTCCCTACACCCGAAAAATTCTCCGGGGATCGGAGCAAGTTCAGGGCCTTCCGTAACTCCTGCGAATTGTACTTCGCCCTACAGCCCCGCACCTTTTCTTTGGAAGCCACCAAGGTGGGTTTTGTGATCTCCCCACTCTCAGGAGACCCTCAGAGCTGGGCCCACCGTCTGCTGGAACGGAAGGATGTGGGTTTGGACAGTCTTACCGCATTCTTTGATGCCATGGCCCAGCTGTATGAGGACAGCCAGCTCTCAGTTACCGCGGAAACCACCTTGCGTACCCTTCAGCAGGGGCGCAGAGCGGCAGAGGACTATGTAGCGGAATTTAGGCGATGGAGCGCGGATACCAATTGGAATGACGCCGCTCTCCGCCATCAGTTCCGCATAGGACTCTCTGATCCTCTGAAAGATGAGCTGGCTAGAGTCGGTATACCACATACTCTGAATCTATTACCGTATATACTCGAGTATAAGCCGACTCGAGTATAAGCTGAGGTACCTAATGTTGCCTCAAAAAACTGGGAAAACTTACTGACTCGAGTATAAGCCGAGGGTCATCCTTACTGTTCTTATCCTCACTGTTCTCCTATCCTCACTGTTCTCCTATCCCCACTGTTCTCCTATCCTCACTGTTCTCCTATCCTCACTGTTCCCTAGCTCGCTATTTTACATTGTAAATCGTACCTGTAAAGAAGTTGCGGCTGCGGCGTCCATCGTTCGAATTCCGCGGTCTCTTCCTGTTCCTTCCGTGATAGGCGGAGAGTGTCTGATGAGAATCGCCTATCACGATCATTCTCTCATCCTCAGTTTCCCAGCAGACACTGTGTTGGGTGTTCCGCCAATCACAGACGTCTGCTGGGAAACTGAGGATGAGAGAATGATCGTGATAGGCGGAGAGTGTCTGATGAGAATCGCCTATCACTGAAGGAACAGGAAGAGACCGCGGAATTCGAACGATGGACACCGCAGCCGCAACGTCTTTACAGGTACTATTTTCAATGTAACATTTTTTGCTGACTCGAGTATAAGCCGAGGGGGGGACTTTCAGCCCAAAAAAAAGGGCTGAAAATCTCGGCTTATACTCGAGTATATACGGTAATTGATTTGACTATTCAGATTGACCGACGTTTGAAGGTACGGAGGGCAGAGAGGGCCACGGGCTTCTCCCGTCCGACCTGGATGCTCCCCCGGGCTCCCAGCCATCTGCACCCAGCTCCTGCTGCATCTCTGGCCCCCACACCTGATGTATCTGAGCCCATGCAGCTCGGAGTCCTTCATCCTTCCCTCACTCAGGAGGAACGCCAGCGTCGACGAACGCATAACTTGTGCCTGTACTGTGGGGAACCCGGACACTACGTCAGAAACTGTCCCCTGAAGTTTCGTAAGTGTTTCTCAGTATCGCCTGACTTAACTAGCTCCCAGGCCAAGTCTACATCTCACCTTGCCCTTTCTGTCTCCTTACAGCTCCCAGGAAGGACTCTGCAAGTGTCCGCCATTATTGATTCC
Organism: Rana muscosa; assembly: GCA_029206835.1. Classification (NCBI taxonomy): domain Eukaryota; kingdom Metazoa; phylum Chordata; class Amphibia; order Anura; family Ranidae; genus Rana; species Rana muscosa. The sequence continues at coordinate 761,459,731 of CM055116.1, read as the reverse complement.
GGGGCTTGCAGTTGCTTCATGGACTCAACCTTTGCCCGCACACATCTGATTCCCCTTCTTACCAAGACCCATGGACTTTGTGTTCACCTGGCTGACGGGTCCATTATCAAGTCTGGACCCGTGGTTCAGGAGACGGCCCCTATACCCGTTACCGTCTCCACCACTACCCGGATTCACAGAGAGTACCTCCGTCTGGACATTATCTCTTCTCCCTTGTTCCCTCTGATCCTCGGTAGTGATGAGCCGAACACCCCCGGGTTCGGTTCGCACCAGAACCCGCGAACAGACCGAAAGTTCGCACGAACATTAGAACCCTATTAAATACAATGGATGCGAACGTTCGGATTCTAAAGTGCTAATTATAACGACTATTATCCATGGTATTGTCCGAAACAGAGTTTGGGAACCCGGCTTCTGCACCAGGGGACATGTATCAATGCAAAAAGAAGTTTTAAAAACGGAGGTTTTCCGGGAGCAGTCATTTTAATGATGCATAAAGTGAAAAAAAAAAAGTCAAATATTCCTTTAAATATTGTACCTGGGGGGTGTCTAAAGTATGCCTGTGAAGTGCCACGTGTTTCCCGTGTTTAGAACTGTCCCTGCACAAAATAACATTTCTAAAGGGAAAAAAGCCATTTAAAACTGCTTGCGGCTTTAATGGAATGTCTGGTCCCGGTAATATGGATGAAAATCTTTAGGAAAAATGGCATAGCTACCCCATCAACCCCCCCCCCCTACCCCAGCCCATTACCAGCCCCTTTGGGTCTTGTATGGATATTAAGGGGAACCCCGCACACAAAATAAAAAAGGACCTATATACTCTGAACAGCCGTATACAGGCGGTGCATACAAGACAGGGACTGTAGGTTTGTTCTTATGTAGAATCTGTTTGTAATTTTGAACAGCTGCATTGTTTAAGTGTAGCTCCATGCCAAATTCCTTTTTTTTAGCTTTTTGTAAAACATAGGGAACGGTTATCACCCCTGTCACATTTTTTTTGCTGTCTGTGCCCCTGTTCAGAACATTTCACCTCACTTTGCGTCCCAATGACAACTGTTTTGGAAATGTGGTGTTTTTATTGAAACAAGGATTGGTGATAAAGCATCAGTAGAGAGGAGACACCTTTCTCCCATATTAATTCTTACAGGAGAGAATTTTCCTTCCAAGGGGTAGATTTCCTCTCACTTCCTGTTGTCTTCTTCCGTTTGCAAGTAGTAGTAGTTTGTAAGTTGGATGTTTGTAAGTAGGGACCTTCCGTATATACTCTGCAGAAATTGGCCCCTTAGGTGTTGGTGTTGGCACAACACTGAAAGCACTCACAGTTATTCTTGGTGGGTGCTGGAACGCCCTGCTGTCAACTATAATATCAGGAATTGTAATAACATATAATTGTTGATCAGTGGTAGTAAAAATTGGGCCTTTGATGGTGGTGCTGGTGCCACAACACTGTAAGGCCTGACAGTTACTCTTGGTGGGCGCAGCAATGGTCCCTGCTGTGAATTATTAGATCAATAATTATAATTGCATGCCCCTGTTGAACAGGGGCTGAAAAATTGGGCCTTTGGTGGTGGTGGTGGTGGTGATGGTGGTGCTGGTGCCACAACACTGTAAGGCCTGACAGTTACTCTTGGTGGGCGCAGCAATGGGCCCTGCTGTGAATTATTAGATCAATAATTATAATTGCATGCCCCTGTTGAACAGGGGCTTAAAAATTGGGCCTTTGGTGGTGGTGGTGGTGGTGATGGTGGTGCTGGTGCCACAACACTGTAAGGCCTGACAGTTACTCTTGGTGGGCGCAGCAATGCTCCCTGCTGTGAATTATTCGATCAATAATTATAATTGCATGCCCCTGTTGAACAGGGGCTGAAAAATTGGGCCTTTGGTGGTGGTGGTGGTGGTGATGGTGGTGCTGGTGCCACAACACTGTAAGGCCTGACAGTTACTCTTGGTGGGCGCAGCAATGGGCCCTGCTGTGAATTATTAGATCAATAATTATAATTGCATGCCCCTGTTGAACAGGGGCTTAAAAATTGGGCCTTTGGTGGTGGTGGTGGTGGTGATGGTGGTTCTGGTGCCACAACACTGTAAGGCCTGACAGTTACTCTTGGTGGGCGCAGCAATGGGCCCTGCTGTGAATTATTAGATCAATAATTATAATTGCATGCCCCTGTTGAACAGGGGCTGAAAAATTGGGCCTTAGGCACTGGTGGCACAACACTGCAACCCCTCACAGATACTGTACTTGGAGCACAGCAATGAGGCCTGTTGCAAAGTATTGCATCAAAAATTTTAATTACACGCCCCTGTTAAACAGGGGCTGAAAAATTGGGCCTTCGCCACTGGTGGCGTCACCCATAAACCAAAATGATCTTCCAAGCTATCATCGTTAATCGTATCATTGAGGAGGAGGAGGAGGATAGCCAGTCAACATAACAGCACAGGCACTCAGCATCAGCATCAGTCTTGAAGGGATGTGACATTTTAAAATCAATTAGTCTGTTATATCAGCATCTGGTGTGTGGTAGCTGGTGGTGATCCAAGACTGGTTCATCTTGATGAAAGTCAGTCGATCAACCGAGTCGGTGGACAGGCGCACCCTGTGATCCGTGACAAATCCTCCAGCAGCACTGAATGTGCGTTCTGAAAGAACGCTGGATGCAGGACAGGCCAGTAGCTCAATTGCATACTGTGCAAGCTCTGGCCAGTGATCCATCCTCAAGACCCAGTAAGCCAGAGGATTTTCGGTGGGGAAGGTGTCCAAGTCTGACCTTGCCCCTAGGTATTCCTGCACCATGTATATCAGACGCTGGCGATGGTTGCTGGAACCGATCATACTTTGGGGCTGCGGACTAAAGAATTGTCTGAACGCATCGGTCAGACGGCCACCTTCCCCACCGCTCCTTCTTTGACTGCCCGAAGCCTCAGCAACTCGTTGTCCAGGACCAGGAGTTTGTAACCTCCCAGTCTCTGGGAACGCGTTGCACAGACCTTTCTGCAAGGCCTCCCGGAGTTGTCTCATCCTCTGCTCCCTCTGCAACGGTACGATAAGGTCCGCAACCTTACCCTTGTACCGTGGATCAAGGAGAGTGGCCAGCCAGTAATGGTCCCTCTCCTTGATCCGAAGAATACGAGGATCCTTCCGCAGACTTTGCAGGATCATGGAGGCCATGCAGCGTAGGTTAGCTGAGGCATTCAGTCCGGAGTCCTCTGGGTCACTAAGGACGACATGATCCGCAGCCACCTCCTCCCAGCCACGTACAAGTCCACTGGTTTCTTGGGACTGTAAATCATCCCTAAAAGACTGCTGCTGATGATGCTGAGTGCCAGCCTCCACCTCCATGCTGACACAATCCTCCTCCTCCTCCTCCTCTTCCTGTGCGATGGGTGGGACAGAAGGAACACTGTCTGGGTAAAGGGGGCCTTGAGAGGCAAGGAAGTCCTCCTCTTCCTGCCTCTGTTCTAACTCAAGTGCCCTGTCCATTATTCCACGCAGCGTGTGCTCCAACAGGTGGACAAGAGGTACAGTGTCACTGATGCATGCACTGTCACTGCTCACCATCCTCGTGGCCTCCTCAAATGGTGCCAGGACAGTGCATGCATCCCTGATCATGCCCCACTGGCGTGGTGAAAAAAACCCGAGCTCCCCTGACCCTGTCCTGGTGCCGTAGTCGCACAGGTACTCATTGATGGCCCTCTGCTGCGTGTGCAGCCGCTGCAGCATGGCCAACGTTGAGTTCCACCTGGTGGGCATGTCACATATAAGGCGGTTCTTGGGCAGGTTCAACTCCTTTTGAAGCTCAGCCAGGCGAGCACTGGTATTATAAGATCTGCGGAAATGCACACAGACTTTCCTGGCCTGCCTCAGGACATCCTGTAAGCCCGGGTACCTGCCCAAGAACCGCTGCACCACCAGGTTAAGGACGTGAGCCATACAGGGCACATGGGTCAGTTGTCCCTGTCACAGGGCGGAGAGGAGGTTGGTGCCATTGTCGCAAACCACCATTCCTGGCTTAAGCTGGCGTGGCGTCAACCACCTCTCGGCCTGCCCCTGCAGAGCAGACAGGACCTCTGCCCCAGTGTGGCTCCTGTCCCCCAAACACACCAGCGCAAGCACGGCATGGCATCTTTTTGCCTTCGTACTTGCGTAGCCCCTTGAACGCCTACGGAGCACCGCTGGTTCCGAGGACAAACCACAGGAAGAGGCCATGGAGGAAGAAGAAGAGGAGGGGGTGGAGGAGAGAGGTGTGTCACAACCAGTAGTAGCATTTTGGAGGCGTGGCGGTGGAACAACCTCCAACACTACTGCACCTTGTCCTGCATCCTTCCCAGCTGCCAAAAGAGTGACCCAATGGGCCGTGAAAGAAAGGTAACGTCCCTGTCCATGCCTGCTGGACCATGAGTCAGCGGTAATATGCACCTTACCTGTCAGGAACTTGGTAGGAGGCCGAGATGCTGGGAGGGCTCCCCTTGCGGCCGAGTGCAGCACACCACTGAAGATGACACAGCAGGTGTAGTGCCCACAGATGCACGGGTGCCTGGTAACTGAAGACAGACGTGCTTGGAAGGTCCAGGAGACAGAGACCAGTGGAGCAACTGGAAAGCTGAGCCGGGAGCCAGGCCAAGGATCATTCACAGGAAGACAGTCCGTAATCAGAATGACCAGGGATGAGCCGAGTCTAGTACAGGGAGCAGGATATGCAGAGTTCAATAGACAAGCCGGGGTCGGATGCAGGGAGCAGGCAGAAGGAGGTCAGGTGCAAGCCAAGAGTCGAGCCAAAGGATCAGGAAGAGCGGGTCAGAACAAGCCGGGTCGGTACACAGGAGATCAGATCAACAGGTGATTCAGGATACAGGAACACAGGGGGAGCTGAAGATAAACCAGCAAATGCAGACACTAGCAGACTTCCTTATATAGGCCCATGTGACCTGCTGGTAGAGATGCTGGGTCCTAAAGTCCTTCTCCTTCTGTTGGTTCCCTGACAGTGCCTTTGCCTATGCAGGTTTGCCAACCCTGCACCATTACGCACAGGGATGCGCCTATTTCCCTGACAGTGCCCCCCCCCCAACGGGCAGCCTCCGGATGCCCAGTTGCGCCCATTTTGCGGGATGACTGGTGCAAAATCTTTGTATAAGCCTAGGGGCGTGTACATGACTCGCAGGTTCCCAAGAGCTCTCTTCTGCAGGGTATCCTTTCCACTTAATTAAAAACTGAATTGTCCTACCTCTCCGACGACAGTCAAGGATGGACTCCACTTCGAATTCAGTCTCGTCTCCAACCAGGACCGGAGGTGGGGGTATTTCTTCTCTCCCTGAAAAAGGACTGGAAATTACATGTTTAAGAAGTGCAACATGAAATACAGGGTGGATTTTATACGATTCAGGCAAGGCAAGTTCGAAGGCTACTGGATTTATTTCCCGTTTTATTTCAAAAGGGCCAATAAACTTTGTCCCAATTTTCGGGAAGGACAAGGCAGTTTGAGGTTTGCAGATGAGAGCCACACCTTGTCCCCCACCTTAAAGGCAGGGTTTCCTCTCTTCTTCTTGTCATACTGTCTCTTATATCCTTCTTGGGCTTTACGCATTGTGTCCTGGAGAATCTGATAATTGGTTTGGATGGAATTTATTCTGTCCTGGACTGCCGGGACTGAGGATTCGGGAATGACATTGGGTAAAAATGAAGGGTGGTAGCCATAGTTCGCCCAAAAGGGTGACTGGTTGGTAGCAGTGTGCACAGAGTTGTTATATGCGAATTCCGCACAGGGCAATAATGAGATCCAATCGTCCTGAGAAAAGGAACAAAAACAACACAGGTATTGCTCTAAGGTCTGGTTAGTCCTTTCTGTTTGGCCGTTACTCTGGGGATGGTAAGCTGTGGAAAAACATGTCTCAATTGATAGTGATTTGCAAAGGTTCCTCCAGAACCTAGAGGTGAATTGTACACCTCTGTCTGACACAATGTTATCTGGTACTCCGTGTAGTCTGACTACTTCTTTAATGAAAATTTCTGCTGTGTCCATGGCAGAAGGTGTGCCCATCATTGGTAAGAAATGCGCCATCTTGGATAGCCGGTCTACTACTACTAGAATGGTTGTAAACTCTTCTGAAGGGGGTAAATCCACAATAAAGTCTAAAGAAATATTTTTCCAAGGTTGTTCTGGAACTGGCAGTGGTCTTAACAGGCCCCAGGATTTCGTGTTGGACCCCTTATTCCTTTGGCATATTGTGCAGGAGTTGACATAGTCCTTACAATCGGCTCTCAGAGTGGGCCACCATAAAGACCGTTGGACCAGTTCGGTCGTTTTTCGGACCCCAAAGTGGCCAGCCAGCTGGTGATCGTGGAAAGTTTTTAGGACCTGAAGCCTGGCTTGCTGTGGGACAAAAATCCTGTCTTGATGCCAAAGGAGTCCCTCCTGGCTTCTGAGGGAGGAGATTTCTGTTTCCGTGCACTGAGTGGATGCTTGTTCAATTGAAGCTCTTAAATCGGGCTGGATCAAGAGGAAGTTTTGAGGGGACAGAATTGGACTGGGTGTGATCTCTTCAGGGGTATCAGGAAACATTCTGGACAAGGCATCGGCTTTTCCATTTTTAGACCCTGGGCGGAAGGTGATATGGAAATTGAATCGAGAAAAGAATAAAGCCCATCGAGCCTGCCGGGGTCTCAGTCGCTTGGCCGTGCGGAGATACTCCAAGTTCTTATGATCTGTAAAGATCAAAATAGGGTGAACGGCGCCCTCCAGGAGATATCTCCATTCCTCCAGGGCGGTCTTTATTGCCAAGAGCTCTCGATCCCCTACGTAGTAGTTCTTCTCAGGCTGGGTCATCTTCCGTGAAGAGAAGGCCACGGGATGAAGTAGGGTTTTGGGCCCCTGACGCTGGGAAAGAACTGCTCCTGTGGCTACTTCGGAGGCATCAACTTCCAGAACATAGGGCAAGGCAGGATCGGGATGCTGTAAAACAGGTGCAGAGGTAAAGAGGACCTTTAGTTGATCAAAGGCCGTTTGTGCTGCTTCGGACCACTGGAATCTGGTATGCTGACGTGTTATCTGGGTAATTGGTGCTACAATGGTAGAAAAGTCTCTTATAAATCTTCGGTAAAAATTTGCGAAGCCGATGAACCTCTGAACACTCTTCTTATCAGAAGGGGCCGGCCACTCAAGAATGGCTTTCACCTTCTGAGGATCTATGGCTATCCCATTGGTGGTGATAATGAGTCCGAGGAACTGGATTGTCGTCTTCTCGAAGTCGCATTTTTCGGCTTTTACATACAATCCGTGTACCCTGAGGATGCCCAGTACCTTTTTTACATGTGTTCTGTGAAGCTCCAGAGTAGCTGAGAATATGAGGATATCATCGAGGTAGACGATAATGAAGTGGTCTAGGTACTGCCGGAAGATATCGTTTATGAAATGTTGGAATGTGGCTGGGGCGTTGCATAATCCAAATGGCATTACTAAGTATTCAAAATGTCCAAACCTTGTTCTGAACGCTGTTTTCCACTCGTCCCCCTCCCGGATGCGGACAAGATTGTAGGCTCCACGTAGGTCTAGTTTAGTGAAGACATGAGCTGTACGGAACCTCTGGAAGAGTTCTGGGATGAGGGGGAGCGGGTAGCGATTTTTAAGAGTAACTCTATTCAATTCTCTGTAATCCACACATGGCCTCAAAGTTTTATCCTTCTTCTCAACGAAGAAAATGCCGGCACCGGCAGGAGAGGAGGAAGGGCGGATAAATCCCTTTTCAAGGTTTTCATCAATATACTGTCTCAAAGTCTCAAGTTCAGTCTCAGAGAGGGGAAAAATACGGCCAAAAGGAATCTCAGCCCCCGGTAACAACTCAATGGGGCAATCGTAGGGACGATGCGGGGGTAGAGTATCTGCTTTCTTCTTGTCAAAGACATCCTTGAACTCCTGATAGGCTGCTGGTATATTGGGATCCACACTGGGTGTGGGTAGAACAGACATGCAACTGGAAGAGTCCTTGGTTTCAGGAACAAGACAATGCTGCCGGCAGTAGGGAGAGGTGAAGAAAACTTCCCTTTTGGACCAGTCAATCTGAGGGTTGTGCGCCTGTAGCCATGGGGTTCCCAAGATGACAGGGAATATAGGAGAGCTCAGGACATCAAAACGTAGAAATTCCTGGTGACCAGAATTGATGGAGGTAAGGATAGGTGCCGTTTCCTGGGTGACATGCCCGGAACTGGGCATTGAGCCGTCGGCCAGGTGGACAGTCAGTCTTTGGCCCTTGTGGTGGAGGGGAATAGCGAGTCTCTTTGCCAGTGTCAGATCCAAAAAGCAACTACATGCCCCGGAATCCAGTATTGCTTGGAGGTGAACTTCTTGTCCTGCTATCAGTAATGTGACAGGAAGAGTAATGTGAGAGGAGGAGGACCTGGACACCTGACAGTTGACCGTGGTGCGGAGGACCGATTTCCTGGGTCTTATGGGGCAAAAGGTTATATAATGACCGGTTCCCCCGCAGTAGAAGCAAAGGTTCGCCTGTCGGCGACGAAGTCTCTCCCCTGAGGTTAATGCCGGATGGGCCAGGCCAAGCTGCATAGAACTAGATGTGGGCGGAGCTTCGAGAAGTTGGGGTGTTTGGATGCGTTCAGACCGGCGCTCTCGTAAGCGTCTGTCGAGTTGAATAGTCAATAGGATGAGACCCTCTAGAGCTGAAGGGGTCTTGACTCTAGACAGTTCATCCTTGAGGGATTCAGACAGTCCCAGCCGATACTGATAATGTAACGCTGCCTCGTTCCATCCTGAGTCTGAGGACCAGGTACGGAATTCCACTGTGTAATCTTCCGCAGGGTGCTGACCCTGCCGTATGGCATGTAGAGCAGCTTCAGCAGTGGCCGCCCGCAGGGGATCGTCATATAACTGGGCCATGATTTCAAAGAACTGGTCCACAGAATTGATGAGGGGACTTTCCTGCTCCAGTAAACCATGAGCCCATACTTGGGGTTCGTCAGTCAGCAAAGAAATGATGAATCCCACTTTCACTGCTTCAGAGTAAAAGGTCCGTGGTTGCAGAGCCAGGTACAGGTAACAGGCATTTTTAAAGGATCGGAATTTCTTCCGATCACCGGAGAAGCGTTCAGGTGTTGGCACTCGTGGTTCTGGAGGGGGCATCACCACAGCAGGAGTGGTTGCCAAGGAACTAGTTAAAGATGACCCTTGACCTGCGGGAGAAGGTTTTGCAGGCAGGTGCTGCAGTCGGCCCTCTAATTGGCGGTACTCTTTCTGGAGTTCTTGGATGGCCTGGGTGAGGGCTGTGATCTGTAGGCTGGCGGCTTCCAGCGGGGAGACACCTCCGTCGGCCTCTGACATGGCTGGTTTATACTGTCAGGAACTTGGTAGGAGGCCGAGATGCTGGGAGGGCTCCCCTTGCGGCCGAGTGCAGCACACCACTGAAGATGACACAGCAGGTGTAGTGCCCACAGATGCACGGGTGCCTGGTAACTGAAGACAGACGTGCTTGGAAGGTCCAGGAGACAGAGACCAGTGGAGCAACTGGAAAGCTGAGCCGGGAGCCAGGCCAAGGATCATTCACAGGAAGACAGTCCGTAATCAGAATGACCAGGGATGAACCGAGTCTAGTACAAGGAGCAGGATATGCAGAGTTCAATAGACAAGCCGGGGTCGGATGCAGGGAGCAGGCAGAAGGAGGTCAGGTGCAAGCCAAGAGTCGAGCCAAAGGATCAGGAAGAGCGGGTCAGAACAAGCCGGGTCGGTACACAGGAGATCAGATCAACAGGTGATTCAGGATACAGGAACACAGGGGGAGCTGAAGATAAACCAGCAAATGCAGACACTAGCAGACTTCCTTATATAGGCCCATGTGACCTGCTGGTAGAGATGCTGGGTCCTAAAGTCCTTCTCCTTCTGTTGGTTCCCTGACAGTGCCTTTGCCTATGCAGGTTTGCCAACCCTGCACCATTACGCACAGGGATGCGCCTATTTCCCTGACATTACCGCTGACCGCCCTGTCCAGCGAGGCCAAGACATTGCCTTCCACATGCCTGTAGAGAGCCGGAATAGCCTTCCGTGCGAAAAAGTGTCGTTTGGGAACCTGCCACTGAGGAACCGCACATTGCACAAACTCACGGAAGGGGGCCGAGTCTACCAACTGAAAAGGCAGCAGTTGAAGTGCTAGCAATTTAGCCAAGCTAGCATTCAACCGCTGGGCATGTGGATGGCTGGGAGTGAACTTCTTTCGACGGTCCAGCAGCTGGGGCAGGGAAATTTGCCTGCTAGAATCGGACGTTGGTGTACTGCTAGCAGAGTGCCCGCAAGTACTTGCCTGTGACACACCTAATTCTACACTTTCATTCCTCTCAGAGCAGGTTTCAGAGAGGAGTGAAGGTATAGTGGGGTTGGAGATCCCAGCTGATGCGGTGCAAGAAGAGGTCAGCTTTGTTCTTTGGTGTGGGTCTTTAAGGTAGGCTTGCCAACGAGCTGCATGGCAGGTCAACATATGTCTGATCAAGCATGTGGTGCCCAAGCGGCTGATGTTTTGGCCACGCGATATACGCTTGAGACATATGTTGCAAACAGCAGCTGTGCGATCTGATGCACTCGCCTCAAAAAAGGCCCACACCAAAGAACTTTTTGAATGACGGGCAGAGGCAGCGCCCTGCACAGGCGGAGCTCTGCGGTGTGATTCCGTCGGTGTGCTGCCCATACGCTGGCCACTCAAGGGCATCCTGCCTCGTTGGAGATGTTCCTCCTCCTCATCCTCCTCCTCCTCCTCTCTCCTATTAGGCACCCACGTGGAGTCAGTGACCTCATCATCCCCTCCCTCCTCATCACTGGAGCCAATCTGGCAGTATGCTGCAGCTGCTGGAGCATGACTGCCAGATTGGTGTCCTTCTTGAGCATCCCCTCTCTCTGCTCTCACGCTGCTGCCTTCCTCTAGCTGGGTATCATCATCAGATCCTTCCAAACGCTGGGCATCCTCCTGGAGCATGTACCCAACACTTTGCTCAAACAGTTCGGGGGACTCCTCAGGAGGAGGACATGGTGGGTCTAGGGAAGGATTGACTAATGAAGATAATGATACCAGAGAAGAGGACGCTTTGGCAGCTGCTTTGCCAGTACCCTGAGCCTGGGTGAGAGAGGATGAGGAGGATGAGGTGGGCTTGGTCATCCACTCTACCAAGTCTTCGGCATGATGTGGCTCAACATGTCCAGCTGCCGAAAACAAGGACAAGCGTGTCCCATGGCCATGTGCTGATGACAATGCACCGCGTCCACGACCAGCACTGTTGCCCCCAGACACAGAGCCTGCTTGCCCTCTTTTTTTGCCTCCTGACTGTCTGCCTCTCCTTGGTTGCCTTCCAGACATTTTAATGGATGGCCTGCAGGGAGATGGGAAAAAGAGCAATAAGGGCTACCTTCAGGTGTATACTGTGCAGGAGGCTTAGCAACAATGACACTGACACTGTCCCCTGCCTATCCTTCTCTGTCCCTAAACACAAGGATTGAAAATATGGTTCAGCAAAATAGTTTTAGAACAGAATAGCACACTGACACTTTCCCTCACTGTCCTACTCTGTCCCTCCCTACAAACAAGATTTAGCACAGAATAGCACACTGATAATTTCTACGAGTGTCCTTCTCTGTCCCTAAACTCAAGGATTGAAAATATGGAACAGCAAAATTGGTTTAGAACAGAATAGCACACTGTCAGTTTCACTCACTGTATCTCTCTGTCCCTCAACTCAAGGATTGAAAATATGGTTCAGCAAAATAGTTTTAGAACAGAATAGCACACTGACACTTTCTCTCACTGTCCTACTCTGTCCCTCCCTACAAACAAGATTTAGCACAGAATAGCACACTGATAATTTCTACGAGTGTCCTTCTCTGTCCCTAAACTCAAGGATTGAAAATATGGAACAGCAAAATTGGTTTAGAACAGAATAGCACACTGTCAGTTTCACTCACTGTACCTCTCTGTCCCTCAACTCAAGGATTGAAAATATGGTTCAGCATAATAGTTTTAGAACAGAATAGCACACTGACACTTTCTCTCACTGTCCTACTCTGTCCCTCCCTACAAACAAGATTTAGCACAGAATAGCACACTGATAATTTCTACGAGTGTCCTTCTCTGTCCCTAAACTCAAGGATTGAAAATATGGAACAGCAAAATTGGTTTAGAACAGAATAGCACACTGTCAGTTTCACTCACTGTACCTCTCTGTCCCTCAACTCAAGGATTGAAAATATGGTTCAGCAAAATAGTTTTAGAACAGAATAGCACACTGACACTTTCTCTCACTGTCCTACTCTGTCCCTCCCTACAAACAAGATTTAGCACAGAATAGCACACTGATAATTTCTACGAGTGTCCTTCTCTGTCCCTAAACTCAAGGATTGAAAATATGGAACAGCAAAATTGGTTTAGAACAGAATAGCACACTGTCAGTTTCACTCACTGTACCTCTCTGTCCCTCAACTCAAGGATTGAAAATATGGTTCAGCAAAATAGTTTTAGAACAGAATAGCACACTGACACTTTCTCTCACTGTCCTACTCTGTCCCTCCCTACAAACAAGATTTAGCACAGAATAGCACACTGATAATTTCTACGAGTGTCCTTCTCTGTCCCTAAACTCAAGGATTGAAAATATGGAACAGCAAAATTGGTTTAGAACAGAATAGCACACTGTCAGTTTCACTCACTGTACCTCTCTGTCCCTCAACTCAAGGATTGAAAATATGGTTCAGCAAAATAGTTTTAGAACAGAATAGCACACTGACACTTTCCCTCACTGTACCTCTCTGTCCCTAAACTCAAGGATTGAAAATATGGTTCAGCAAGATTGGTTTAGAACAGAATAGCACACTGACACTTTCCCTCACTGTACCTCTCTGTCCCTACAAACAAGGATTAGCACAGAATAGCACACTGACACTTTCCCTCACTGTACCTCTCTGTCCCTACAAACAAGGATTAGCACAGAGATGGAACACACTGACACTTTCCCTCACTGTCCCTCTCTGTCCCTACAAACAAGGATTAGCACAGAATAGCACACTGACACTTTCCCTCACTGTACCTCTCTGTCCCTACAAACAAGGATTAGCACAGAGATGGAACACACTGACACTTTCCCTCACTGTACCTCTCTGTCCCTACAAACAAGGATTAGCACAAAATAGCACACTGACACTTTCCCTCACTGTACCTCTCTGTCCCTCCAAACAAGGATTAGCACAGAATAGCACACTGTCACTGACACTCTCCCTACCTATCCTTATTTGTCCCTAAACACAAGGAATCCAGGATTAGTAAAGGAAAAATAATGACACTGTCCCTGCCTATGCTTCTCTTTCCCTGCTCCGGAACACACTACACAAGGCCGCCGCGCTGGCGGCCTTTTATAGTGTGGGGCGTGTACTAAACCCCCTCAGCAATAATTGGCCACAGGCATCCTGCCTGTTGCCAATCATTGCTCTCCTCGCTGCCGGCGCTGTGATTGGCCAAGCATGCGGGGTCACAGTGCATGCTTGGCCAATCACAGCGCCTGGATGACACTGCGATGGCGTAGTGCATTGTGGGCCGTTCGCGTCACTCGAATTTGGCGCGAACGGCCCAAATCGTTCGATCTTCGTCGAACGATCGAACAGCCGATGTTCGAGTCGAACGTATGTTCGACTCGAACACGAAGCTCATCCCTAATCCTCGGTATGCCCTGGTTGCAGGCCCACAATCCCACCATCAACTGGGCCACGGGGGTAGTTACCTTTCCTTCCCCCTATTGTCAGCAGTCCTGCGGCTCACATGAGCTCCCTGGGCCGGCCACCTTAATGTGTACCGATACTGAGGCTGGAATACGTCAGGCCATCCCTGACGTTTACTCGGACTTCCTCGATGTATTCAGCAAGCATGGGGCCGAGACACTACCACCCCATTGGGCCTATGATTGCCCCATCGACCTACTTCCCGGAGCAGCGATTCCTTTCGGCAGGATCTTCCCGCTAACTGAGGTGGAACAGGGAGCATTAAAGAACTATATTGATGAAAATTTACAAAAGAGGTTCATCCGCCCCTCTACGTCGCCAGCAGGCGCAGGCATCTTCTTCGTAGAGAAGAAGGACCACACCCTCCGACCCTGTGTGGATTACCGTGAACTGAATAAGATCACAATTAAAAATCGCTACCCTCTCCCCCTGGTACCAGAGCTATTTCAGAGATTGGGAGCTGCTACCCTTTTTACCAAGCTTGATCTCCGCGGAGCCTACAACCTGGTTCGCATCAAGGAGGGGGATGAATGGAAGACTGCCTTCCGCTCCCGATTCGGACACTTTGAGTACTTGGTACTGCCCTTCGGGTTGTGCAACGCCCCTGCCACCTTCCAGTACTTTATTATTGATGTTCTTCCTAGATCTTTTTGTCATTGTCTATCTGGACGATATACTAATCTTTTCTTCCTCCCTTGATTCTCACCGCAGGCATGTCAGAAGTGTGTTGGGTCGGCTTCGCCAGCATAGCCTGTATGCGAAGGCCGAAAAATGTGAGTTCGAGCTGGAAAGTATAGCATTCCTGGGGTTATTCATCTCCAGCGAAGGCATCAGGATGGACCCACAGAAGATTACCGCAATCCTGGACTGGCCAGTGTCGGTGGATAAAAAGGGAATCCCCAATTCGCCAATTTTTACCGCAAATTCATCCGGGGGTTCTCGACCATCATTGCACCTATCACCCGGTTGACCAAGCAAGGGACCCGCTTCCACTGGTCCCCTGAAGCCCAAAAGGCCTTTGATGTCCTGAAAGGGCTCTTTACCTCCGCCTCGATCCTGAAGCACCCGGATTCATCGCTACCGTTCGTACTTGAGGTAGATGCCTCCGAAGTCGCGGTAGGAGCAATACTGTCTCAAAGACAAGGAACCAGGGCCTTGCTTCAGCCAGTAGCCTTCTTTTCTCGCAAGCTATCTGCGGCAGAGAGGAACTACGTGGTGGGGGACTGGGAACTACTGGCGATCAAGTCTGCGTTGGACGAATGGCGATATCTACTTGAGGGAGCTGCCCACCCGATTCTGATATTTACTGACCATAAGAATCTGGAATATCTGAAGGCCGCAAAGAGACTGAAACCGCGACAAGCCAGATGGGCACTTTTCTTTTCCCGGTTCTCTTTCCACGTCACTTACCGTCCTGGTGCCAAGAACACTAAACCCGATGCCTTGTCTCGGATGTTCCATGAATCTAAGGAAACCTCTTCTCCCGATACCATCCTCGCCCCTGGGAATTTCCTTCTTCTTCAAGAAGATCTACTTACCTGGATCAGACAAGCCACCACTGGGCAGAGACCCTCCTCTGAGTCAGAATTGCAGGCTAAAGATGGGCTGTTGTGGCACCAGAACAGGATCTACGTACCGGAAGAACTAAGGGTAACCGCACTTTGGCATTGCCAAGACCCTTGACCTGGTACAGCGCACCTTCTGGTGGCCTCGATTACGCGAGGATTGCAGGAGGTTCGTGGAGTCATGTACTACTTGCACCCGAAACAAGGGGTCCAGATCCAAGGCCTGGGGACTACTGAGACCCTTACCTGTTCCAGACAGGCCTTGGAAAATGCTGTCCATTGACTTTATTGTTATGTTGCCCCCGGCGGAGAATCACACCACAATCTTTGTGATAGTGGACCGCCTGTCCAAGATGGCACATTTCGTTCCCATGAAAGGGACTCCCTCAGCCCCTGAAACCGCACAGGTGTTCATCAGAGAGGTCATCAGACTCCACGGGGTGCCCGCCAATATTGTTTCTGATCGGGGGGTACAATTTACCTCCCGATTCTGGAGATCCCTCTGTAAGACTCTGGAGATAGAGTTATCGTTTTCTTCTGCCTACCATCCCCAGACCAACGGACAGACGGAGAGGACAAATCAGACCCTCGAGCAATACCTGCGCTGCTTCTCCTCTTTTGCTCAGAATGATTGGCTCTCCCTGCTTCCGTTGGCCGAGTTTGCCTATAGCAACTCTATCCATTCTGCTACCAGCCAGACTCCATTTTTCGCAAACTACGGTTTTCACCCTACATTTCTGCCCAACTCCCTCCCTGAGTGTTCGGTGCCTGCAGTCCAGGAAAGATTGAACTTTTTCTCGTCTAATAATCAACTTCTGCGTGAAACCATGGCAAGGACCCAGGAACACAACAAGACGGTCTACGACAGGAAGAGACGGGGTGAATTGGTGCTGGTTCCCGGCGACCAAGTATGGCTTTCTACCTTAAACCTGAGGATGGCATGCCCCTCCAAAAAATTGGGCCCCAAATTCTTAGGGCCATTTCCTGTCAGAAGGAAGATTAATGAAGTAGCCTACGAGCTGGAGCTTCCCGACTCCCTTAGAGTCCATCCGATCTTTCATGTCTCTCTGCTGAAGCCTTCAGTCTCCAACCCATTCCCTGGTTGAAGTCCGGCTCACCCTGATCCCGTCATCATAGACGGGGAGCAGGAATTTGAGGTGGAAGCTATTATGGACTTTAGGAGGAGAAATAACCAGGACCAATTTCTGGTTAAATGGAAAGGTTACGGACCCGAAGAGAACTCTTGGGAACCTGAGGAGAACATTCATGCTAGGAGGCTGATACAAGCTTTCAGGAGATCTCACCCCGAAAAGTTTACCAGGATGGGCATCCGGAGGCTGCCCCTTGGGGGGGGCAATGTCATGGAGATCCTGCCAGAAACAGGCGTCCCGGTCTTCCTGATTCTCGGTTGCGCGCGCGCCCTGCAGGTGGCGCCAGAGGGGCTATTTAAACCTGTCAATCGCAGACAGTCCCTGCTGTCTGCTCTACAGCGTTGAGTACCTGAAAACCTGATCTGAAGACTTACCTGTGTTTGACCCGGCCTGCCTGTGACTTCTCCAGTTTTCTGCCTGCATCCGACCCCTGGCTTGTTGTGACCTCTCCTCTGTCTGATCCCTCTGTACCTTGCTGCCAGCCAGTTAACCGACCCGGCTTGTCCGACCAATCTCCCTGTTCCTAGTCCCGGCCCAGTCTGCTAAGCTGATCCAGTTTGCTGAGTTCCTGTGTTCCTGGTTCGGGTCCAGTCTGCTAAGCTGATCCAGTTTGCTGAGTTCCTGTGTTCCTGGTTCCGGTCCAGTCTGCTAAGCTGATCCAGTTTGCTGAGTTCTTGTGTTCCTGGTTCTGGTCCAGTCTGCTAAGCTGATCCAGTTTGCTGAGTTCCTGTGTTCCTGGTTCCGGTCCAGTCTGCTAAGCTGATCCAGTTTGCTGAGTTCCTGTGCTCCTGGTTCCGGTCCAGTCTGCTGAACGATTCCAGTTTGCTGAGTGTTCCTGATTCCAGTTCTACCTGCTGTGTTCCAGTGTGCCTACCAAGTCTGCGGAACTACCTTCACCTTGGTTGATCCTGCCAGGCACTCGTACCCCTCCTACCTCCGCGCCTGCTGTTACCTTACCAGGGGCCGCTGGTGGGAGCCGTAAGGGAGGCCTTCCTCTGCAAGTCCGGGCTCGTCACCGCCAGGTACGTGACAGTAGCAGACAGCCATCATTTTTACCAAACTTGATCTCTGCGGAGCCTACAATTTGGTCCGCATCAAGGAGGGGGATGAGTGGAAGACCGCTTTCCGCACCCGATTCGGACATTTCGAGTACCGGGTAATGCCCTCCGGGACTTCCTAGATCTCTCTGTCATTGTCTACCTGGATGATATACTAATTTTTTCTTCCTCCCTTGATTCCCACCGCAGGCACGTCAGAAGTGTGTTGGCTCGGCTTCGCCAGCACGGCCTGTATGCGAAGGCCGAGAAGTGTGAATTCGAGCTGGAAAGTATATCGTTCTTGGGACTAATTATCTCCAGCGAGGGCATCAAAATGGACCCTCAAAAGATTGCTGCAATCCTGGACTGGCCAGTCCCGGCGGACAATAAGGGGATCCAACGTTTCGTTGGATTCGCCAACTTCTACCGCAAATTTATCAGAGGGTTCTCAGCCATCATCGCACCCATCACCCAGCTGACCAAACAAGGGATCCGTTTCCACTGGTCCCCTGAGGCCCAAAGGGCCTTTGAGGCCCTGAAGGGTCTCTTTACCTCTGCCCCTATCTTGAAGCACCCAGATTCCTCATTACCGTTCGTTCTGGAGGTAGATGCCTCGGAAATTGCGGTAGGAGCAATACTGTCCCAAAGACAGGGGACCAGGGCCTTGCTCCACCCAGTAGCTTTTTTCTCTCGCAAGTTATCTGCGGCAGAGAGGAACTACGACGTGGGGGATCAGGAATTGCTGGCGATCAACTCCGCATTAGAGGAGTGGCGTTATCTGTTGGAGGGGGCTGCCCACCTGATTCTGATATTCACCGACCACAAGAACCTGGAGTACCTGAAGGCCGCGAAAAGACTAAAACCACGACAAGCCAGGTGGGCGCTTTTCTTCTCCCGGTTCTCCTTCCATGTCACTTACCGTCCCGGTTCCAAGAACATTAAGCCCGATGCCCTCTCTCAGATGTTCCATAAGTCTAGGGAAACCTCTCCTCCAGACACCATTCTTGCTCCTGGAAACTTCCATCTGCTTCAGGAAGACCTACTCTCCCGGATCAAGCAAGCCTCCACTGGGCAGAGACCCCCCTCCGAACCGGAATTGCAGGCCAAAGATGGGCTGTTTTGGTACCAAAACAGGATCTACGTACCTGAAGAGCTGAGAATAACCGTACTGGAACTCTGCCATGACCATGCCCTTGCCGGGCACTTTGGCATTGCCAAGACCACCGACTTGGTACAGCGTACCTTCTGGTGGCCTCGGCTCCGCGAGAACTGTAGGAAGTTTGTGGAGTCTTGTACAGTTTGTACCCGAAACAAGGGTTACAAATCCAAGGCCTGGGGACTACTGAGACCCCTACCCGTCCCAGACAGACCCTGGAAAATGCTGTCCATCGACTTTATCGTCGAGTTGCCTCCGGCTGAGAGTCACACCACTATCTTCGTGATAGTAGACCGTCTATCCAAGATGGCACATTTCATTCCCATGAAGGGGACTCCCTCAGCTCCCGCCGAAACCGCACAGGTGTTCATCAGAGAGGTCGTCAGACTCCACGGGGTACCAGCCAATATTGTCTCCGACCGAGGGGTACAATTTACCTCCCGGTTCTGGAGATCCCTCTGCAAGGTTCTGGAGATAGAATTGTCACTTTCCTCTGCTTACCATCCCCAGACCAACGGACAGACTGAGAGGACTAACCAGACCCTTGAGCAGTACCTGCGCTGCTTCTCTTCATTCGCTCAGAATGACTGGGTTTCCCTGCTCCCATTGGCCGAGTTTGCCTATAACAACTCTATGCATTCCGCTACCAAGCAGTCTCCATTCTTCGCAAATTACGGTTTCCATCCTACATTCCTGCCCAATTCCCTTCCTGAATGTACGGTGCCCGCAGTCCAGGAAAAGTTGAACTTCTTTTCTTCCAACAACCAACTTCTGCAGGAAACCATGACCAAGACTCAGGAATACAACAAGACGATTTTTGACAGGAAGAGACGGGGTGAATTAGTGCTGGCACCCGGCGACCAAGTATGGTTATCCACTTTAAACTTGAGGATGGCATGCCCCTCTAAGAAACTGGGCCCCAAATTCTTAGGGCCGTTTCCTGTCAAAAGGAAAATCAATGAAGTGGCTTACGAACTGGAGCTCCCTGACTCCCTCAAGATCCATCCGGTCTTCCATGTATCTCTGCTGAAGCCTTCGGTTCCCAACCCATTTCCAGGCCGAAGTCCGGCTCTCCCTGATCCTGTCATTGTAGACGGGGAGGAGGAATTCGAAGTGGAAGCCATTATGGATTTTAGAAGAAGGAATAACCAGAACCAATTCCTGATTAAGTGGAAGGGCTACGGACCCGAAGAAAACTCTTGGGAGCCTGAGGAGAACATCCATGCCAGAAGCCTGGTGCAGTCCTTCAAGAGATCTCACCCTGAGAAGTTTGCCCGGATGGGCACCTGGAGGCTGCCCCTTGGGGGGGGCAATGTCATGGAGATCCTGCCAGAAACAGGCGTCCCGGTCTTCCTGGTTCTCGGTTGCGCGCGCGCCCTGCAGGTGGCGCCAGAGGGGCTATTTAAACCTGTCAATCGCAGACAGTCCCTGCTGTCTGCTCTACAGCGTTGAGTACCTGAAAACCTGATCTGAAGACTTACCTGTGTTTGACCCGGCCTGCCTGTGACTTCTCCAGTTTTCTGCCTGCATCCGACCCCTGGCTTGTTGTGACCTCTCCTCTGTCTGATCCCTCTGTACCTTGCTGCCAGCCAGTTAACCGACCCGGCTTGTCCGACCAATCTCACTGTTCCTGGTTCCGGTCCAGTCTGCTAAGCTGATCCAGTTTGCTGAGTTCCTGTGTTCCTGGTTCCGGTCCAGTCTGCTAAGCTGATCCAGTTTGCTGAGTTCCTGTGTTCCTGGTTCCAGTCCAGTCTGCTAAGCTGTTCCAGTTTGCTGAGTTCCTGTGTTCCTGGTTCCGGTCCAGTCTGCTAAGCTGTTCCAGTTTGCTGAGTTCCTGTGTTCCTGGTTCCGGTCCAGTCTGCTAAGCTGATCCAGTTTGCTGAGTTCCTGTGTTCCTGGTTCCGGTCCAGTCTGCTAAGCTGATCCAGTTTGCTGAGTTCCTGTGCTCCTGGTTCCGGTCCAGTCTGCTGAACGATTCCAGTTTGCTGAGTGTTCCTGATTCCAGTTCTACCTGCTGTGTTCCAGTGTGCTTACCAAGTCTGCGGAACTACCTTCACCTTGGTTGATCCTGCCAGGCACTCGTACCCCTCCTACCTCCGCGCCTGCTGATACCTTACCAGGGGCCGCTGGTGGGAGCCGTAAGGGAGGCCTTCCTCTGCAAGTCCGGGCTCGTCACCGCCAGGTACGTGACAGAAACACACTACTACATGCAGACAGTTTTCATCCAGAGGCTCTAATAAGGTCGCTTCCTTACAGCCAGTTTTTACGGTTGAGAAGGAATTGTACCTCGGATATAAATTTTCAAAAGGAAAGTGACTCTTTGACAACTCGCCTATTGGCAAGAGGATATACTAAAACCAGCCTCAAAAAAGCCTTCAATAGGGCAAAAACCCTGAATAGATGGAATCGAAATTTGAAACCTAAAAAGAAAACTGCAGATAACAACACTACTAGGATTATCCTGGGATTTTCTAATGAACATCTTAAAATACGCAAAATCATTTCCAAATTCTGGCCAATCCTCACTGAGGACCCTATCCTCAGGGATTTAGTGAGAGACAGACCGCAAATCACCTTCAAGAGAGCCAATTCACTCGGGACAATGTTGGTTCAGAGTGAATACAGGGGTGCTTTGAGAAGGGACCCCTGTAAGACCCAGGGGACCTTCCCCTGTGGGTCTTGTGCACAATATGGGGTGATAGGTAGAAGGACCACGCTGGCGCATCCTAATGGGGATACCTTCACTTTGAGACATTTTGCAAATTGCAGAACTCAGGGTGTTGTGTACCTCATGCAGTGCCAGTGTGGTGCCTTCTACGTGGGCAAAACCAAACAAGAACTGTGGAAACGCGTGGAAAAACATGTACATTCCATGCGTATCGGCAATCTCCACTTACCTTTGGGTAGGCACATTGCCAGACACCACAACTACAGGATGCCCACATTCAATTTTACTGTACTGGACAGGATCCACATTCCGGTCGGGGGGGGGGGGGGATTGGAACAAGTTGCTGCTCCAGCGCGAAATGCGCTGGATCAGGCACCTGAAGGCCACTACACCCCCGGGCCTGAATGAGGCGGAGAGCTATAGGCCCTTTTTGGAGGGATTTAGCTCTGGTAAACGGACTAATCTCCAATTGGATCTTTTTGTCCAGTATTAAGTACCTAACCCCTTTTCCTTTTTTGATTTATTGACCAGGGGGAAAGCCATTGGCTTTCCCCTAAACAGGTCCCCTTCTTTCTGACCCGAGGGATTGAAGGGATGGGGCCCCTTTTTACATCAGATTGCTCCCTTTTCTCCCTCCCTGGGATACCTTATTACCCTGGGTGGGACGCGTGGGAATCATTGCAGTGGGGATACATAGATGGGGTTTTATTTACATATTCTTATATATGTTTATATCATTTGGTTTGTAGGCCCTTGATTGACATATATATATATATGTACAATTATGTATTTGTCTGCAAATGCCATTTTTTGTTATACTAATTCATGACTATTTCAGTGTTCATGTCTTTAATATAAGATTTATGTTCCAGCTTTTCCTTGGATGTGCATCTCCTTAGGCATTCGCTAATACACCATACAGGCATTTTTGGTTGGGGTTTTTTCTCCTCCCTCTTCTCCCATGGGTATTTGTTTGTTGCTCCATCTCCACTTCTCATCCGTTGCCGGGGGAGATTTGGGAGGCACCTCCTTTATCGATACCTTTGGTTGCATAATTGCACCCATTGGGGTATCCCATGGCAACGGTGGTATTAGTCTCTTTTGTTTTTGGACCCCCTTTTTTAGTATCATCTGTGGTCCTAATTGCGGTTTGGGGAGGAATTCTCTCCTTCTCCTTTTCAACACCGGCTCTCATCTCCCCTGGACCCACAAGATTGGTCCGTGTCTCCTCAGTATAGGCCTCTTTTTTCCATCTCGGCTAGCAAATTTCTTGTGTCCCTTTGGACCTATGAAGTTTTGTTTTTCCTTCAGCCGCAATAGCCCATACCTAAAATGGCCGCCGACCAACTTCCGGCGCTTGCGGTCGCCGGAAGTGAGGTCATCGCGCGCCGTCTGAGTGACGACGTGCATTGTCGGTCGCCCAGTGATGACGAGGCACCGTGCGCCGCGTCCTTACCACGCGGACGCGGCAACATGGTGGGAGATGCAATCACCGCTTGGAGCCGTCTAGGTAAGTATAAAAGAGCGCCAAAGGGAACTGCTGGTGTCATTTTCCTCTGCCATCAATGGAGGCAGGAGGTGGTTGGGACTATCAGCATCTCTGGAAGGGACATTTATGAAGGACCCCGAATTTGTGGGACTCTTCGTATATTTTGGGACCCGCAGTTTTACCTGTTCTTTGGGCTTCTTTGAGAGGATCAGATGCTCTTGTCCCTTGGATACCTGGGTGAGTTATTAATATCAGTTTCCCACCCCCTCAATATCCTGGAGAGCCAGTCTTCTCTCCTGTCAATCCAATA
The DNA here is from genome assembly GCA_029206835.1 of Rana muscosa. Classification (NCBI taxonomy): domain Eukaryota; kingdom Metazoa; phylum Chordata; class Amphibia; order Anura; family Ranidae; genus Rana; species Rana muscosa. The sequence goes on along the minus strand of CM055116.1, from coordinate 761,436,607 downwards.
TCAATAATTTGTCCTTTCCTTTTTTTATTTGTTTTTATAGTTGTCCCTTCCTTTTTTCAAACACCAGTTTGATTGGAACTCTTTTTCCTGTTCGCTTATGAGGAGTGTGAGATAGTGAGCGTCACCTTTCCACTTGGGGGAACTGGGTGAGGAGTAATTCCCACTGCCTGTGCTTTTGCCTTGGAGATGTATCCACGGATCCTTTTGGTACATATATTTGAATACAAGTGAGTCTCCATTTTCTTCTACACCCCAATGGGTGGGGGGATGGGTTTTTTCACTTGTTTGATGCTTAATAGAAATTTGTGTTTTTGATTTATTATAGACTGATACTGTAATATCCCTTGAAGGATGCTTTGCATTTGAAACGCGTCGGCTACACGTCTGTGCGCATCTCCAGTTGATCTGGTGATATGTTATTGATGATGGATATTATCTCTATGTCTAGTTCAATCATGATCCATGTTTTTAACAATTATGTATAACATTGTCCTTATATATTGTTCTACAATAAATACAAAGATTTTTTGATATTGTTTCTTATTCGTTGCCTACACAATCCTTCTCAACGAGGTTATTTTCAATTTGAGAGTATTTTCTTATTAACAGTCTCTGTTACTGTAGTATGAGAAACGTGGCAATGAAAGTCACCAGGAAAGTAATGGCTCATTCAGGTGGCCGATATAGGCCATGCTCCACCAAAAATCGGTATAATTCTACATTAGGTACCACAAGTGTTCGTGTTGAGTTGTGGCTGTGTTGCATGTAACTGCACATTAGGAGTTTACATGTGGTTAGGAACAGATAAGTGGCCTGTTCATCGCCCCCTAACCACATGTATCAATTGTATATGCAGTTACATGCAAACAGATGGGTTTATTTACAAAAAAATTGAGAATGCTAAATCTGGTGCAGCTGTGCATGGTAGCCAATCAGCTTTTAACTTCAACTTGTTCAGTTAAGCTTTGACAAAAAAAAAAACTGAAGCTGACTGGTTTATATGCAGAGCTGCACCAGATTGTGCACTCTCCAGTTTTAGTAAATGTCAGTCAGTCTGTCAATGATTTGTACAGGCTGTTGGCTGCAGCTGAACATAAACTGGGCTATCTGCTGTAGAAATATGCTGTCGCATTGCCCTTATCAGCCATCTGATTGAGCCCTACTGTACAGACAACACTTTTCCCCACTGTCTCCATTTGAGAGGAAAAAAAAAGACTGGGAAAATGTTTCCTCCTGCCTTAAGAAGAAAAATTATATCATCTCTTTCCAGAGAAATACTAGAACCCAAGACCTTCTTTTTAATAAAAAGAGCTAGATCTTTTTTTGAAGAACTATATATACAGTATCTCACAAAAGTGAGTACACCCCTCACATTTTTGTAAATATTTTATTATATCTTTTCATGTGACAACACTGAAGAAATGACACTTTGCTACAATGTAAAGTAGTGAGTGTACAGCTTGTATAACAGTGTAAATTTGCTGTCCCCTCAAAATAACTCAACACACAGCCATTAATGTCTAAATCGCTGGCAACAAAAGTGAGTATACCCCTAAGTGAAAATGTCCAAATTGGGCCCAATTAGCCATTTTACCTCCCCGGTGTCATGTGACTCATTAGTGTTACAAGGTCTAAGGTGTGAATGGGGAGCAGGTGTGTTGAATTTGGTGTTATCGCTCTCACTCTCTCATACTCCCACATGCCTGTGAACAGCCTGTAGGTGGTGCTGTCGCAGAGTTTTTTGGTACGGAAGTCAGTAACAGCGTTACTGAGACAGCGTGGAGTGAGAGGGAGTGTGTGAGCAGGAAGCAGAGGACAGGACTGGACCCCCCCACCCCCGAGAGTGGCAGCGGGCGAACCCCCCGACCGGATCTGACCCCCCATGACTGGACCAGACCTCCCCCCATGACCAGACCGGACCCTATCACAACCAAGAGTGGCAGCGGGTGACCCGGGGACCTACAGTGGTGGCAAAGCAGGACATCGTGGTGTGGGAGCGGGTGTACTGAGGGCAGTAATCACCCCACAGATGCAAATAGAGGAGGCGGGAGGACATCAGATTACAAGAGGTGGCTATGCAGAGTGACACAGAGACACAAACTACAAAACCTGACTGACAGTGTATGTAAGTACCTGAGTATTGTGAGTACCTGAGTATGTCAAAACACAGACAAATTTTCATGGTGGATTAACAACAATCTAACCACCCTTCATAGACTCATTGAGAATGCCTCATTCACCTCCTTCTCATCATTAAAAACCAAATATAATATCCCTAATACGTGTAGCGCCCTGCTCCTGATGATCGGGCGCTATATTTAAATTTAGTGGGTATCTGAGCCGCTTACTGGCTCAGATCTGATTATGAAGGCTAAATTGGCCTCTGTTTCGGCTGCGGCTGGTTGGAGGACTTCCCACTGTTCGCCTGTAGGTGGCGTTACCACCACAGGCCAGTTTTGGAACACAACCAAGCCAGAGCGGATTTGATGTCTTTCCCCAGGAACAGCTCAGTGGGAGGGGTCTCCCCGCTGAGCATGCTGGGGAAGGGTACTTAAGGAGCAGACACCATTGTTCTGGGCTCGTTTTGCCATGTGGCCCTCCTGGCCCAAGGCGTGTGTTACTACCTGTCTCTTTTTCCCACCTCGGGGCCTGCTGTGCACCTACAAAGTAGGCCCAGATGTCCTGTCTGGGGCCTACGGCTCGGGGGTGGTCCTGTGCTGTCTGTCCTGAGGGAAGAAGCCACTCATTGGAGGAACCAGGGGAGGACCGGTCTTGGAGAGAACCCAGAGAAAGGCTGGTATCTCGGGAGGAGGCCTGGTGACTCTATTGGAGGATGCACCCTAGCCAAATGCTACCCTGCAGTATCACCAGTCCGGCTTAAAGGCTCTCATACTGCTCGGCTGAATACTTGCTAAGTTCTTTGTAGGAGGACCAAGTTACAATTTGTCCACATTGCCCAATCCTGTGGCAGAGGATTGTCTACCTGTTCTACTTTCATCAAGTCTGTGGCAGAGACTTTGGGTCCGTGCTCCACCCCGGCTGCTAGGCCAGTGGGAGAGGTCTATCCGGGTGAGAAATTTCCACTCGAAGGAAAGTGGTATGTGTACTTTGTTTAGTGTCGTTTTGAAACCTAAAAGTTCCTCAGTGGTCTGCATCATGTGCCTGAACTTCCCCTAACCCTCCGTCCTTTTTCCTTGCAAGTTGGTATGAAATAAAAGCAAAGAAAAAGGATTTACAACTTGTGTGGACATTGAAGTTTCTCCTGAAGTGTATAGACTCTCATCCCCTAGACAACGAATGGTGGGGTAACGTGCATTGACCCAAAAACCAGCAGCTCTTAGGGGGGAAGTGCTATATACGGTACTCAGAAGATTTCTCCAGATTAGAGACTTCTATAACTCATATTTCCCAATAGCAGACATTGCATTTCCCACATTCTATGTTCAAATTTGTTCCAAATCTCCAAGAGGGACAGGCCTAATATCGGAGATATATCTAAACCTGATTAATACCGATAACCAAACTAAACTACCCTACATGCTCAAATGGGAACAAGAATGCAATATCTCACTCCCCTTTGCGAAATGGTCTGAATGCATTGACAATCTTCTTAGATGCACTAGATCCCTCACAATTAGGGAAACTGCAATAAAAGTATTTACCAGATGGTATTATACACCAGCTAAACTTCATTCTATTTTTTCCTCAGTTCCCCAAACTTGCTTCAGAGATTGCACCTCCGTCGGTTCTTTTTCTCACATTTTTTGGGAGTGTGAGAAAGCATCTCAGTTATGGAAACAACTCGAGAAATTTTCTTCCAAAAATTCTAATAACAATATAAAACTCACTCTCCCCAACTGTCTTTTGTTCACCCCAATTTTAGGATTGACCACATATCAATTAAGACTAGTCCACACAATCTGTGTATCCATCCAATGGCTAATAGCTTACCATTGGAAATCCTCATCGTTACCAATAAATCAACTGAAAATTAGAATAAAATAGGATTTTTTACTCACCGTAAAATCCTTTTCTCTGAGTCCATGGACTGACACAGCTTCTCTATTGACAAAGTGGGTATTATCCGTTAATTAGGAGTGACTAGGCAGAAAAACTTGTAAAAAGTGTTGCATCACACCTTCTACAGTACCGCCCAGGGGGCGGACCCTCTGGGTATACCCTCTCAGTCTGCATCTTCGCAGATCAGTTCGTCAAAAAGCAGTACAAACTTAAAAGGAGGGGTGGGTGCTGTGTCGGTCCATGGACTCAGAGAAAAGGATTTTACGGTGAGTAAAAAATCCTATTTACTCTTTCGTCCATGGACCGACACAGCTTCTCTATTGACATTTTGTAGAATTTTGTGAAAGTGTGAGCGGACGACCAAGTCGCCGCTTTACATAATTGGGAAACAGACGCTTGATGTCGGAAAGTCCAAGAGGCACCTATTGCCCTGGTCAAATGCGCCGTGACAGGAAAGGGGGGCGCCTGACCCTTTAAGGCGTAAGCCTGGATTACTGTCGGATCCACCTAGAGATGGTGGCCGATGAGACTGCTTGGCCCTTCTTGGGACCAGCCACCGAAACAAACAGTGAGTCTGACTTCCGGAACAGGGAAGTAGCAGATATGTATACTCTCAAAGCTCGGACAACGTCCAAGGAATGCAACGCCGACTCCTTAGGATTCGACAGCTGAGGACACAAGGATGGAAGTACAATGTCTTCGTTGAGATGAAAAGCCGAAACGACTTTCGGAAGAAAGGAAGGCTGCGGCCGCAGCACCACCTTATCCTTGTGGAAAATCAAATAGGGAGCCTTGCAGGACAAGGCTGCCAGCTCAGAGACTCGTCTAACTGACGTAACAGCCACCAAAAAGACCACTTTCTGAGAAGTGTCAACAGGGGAATATCTCTAATATTCTCAAACGGTGCCTTCTGAAGCACCGAGAGGACCAGGTTCAAGTCCCACGGAAGTAACGGGGGACGGACCGGAGGGGCCACATGTCGGACCCCCTGCACAAATGTACTCGAGAGAGTGAGTCGCCAGGGGTCGCTGAAAAAAGACAGCCAGGGCAGATATCTGACCTTTAAATCGTACTTAGGGCAAGCCCTTGGTCCACCCCATGCTGTAAAAACAGCAGGATTCTGGAAACCAAATAGGTACGCGGATGCCATTTCATTTCCTCACACATGGAGATGTAGGCCCTCCAAGTGCGGTGATAGACCTTCCTAGAGGACGGTTTTCGAGCACTTCTCATAGTAGAGATTACTGAGTCTGACAGGCCCCGGTCTCTCAGTACCTGGTTCTCAACAGCCATGCCGTTAAAGCCAATGACTGTAAAGCAGGATGGAATATGGGACCTTGCGATAGCAGGTCCTTCCGTAGTGGTAGGCGCCAGGGGACGTCTGCTACCAGACGTACTAGATCGGCGTACCAAGGACGCTGAGGCCAATCTGGAGCAATTAGGATCATTGGAATTCCCTCTGCCTCCACTCTGCGGAGCAGAAGAGGAAGAAGCCTTAAGGGAGGGAAGGCCTAGATTAGCCGATACTGACCCCACGATGCTACCAACGCGTCCGTTGTGTCTGCCCATGGGTCTCTTGACCGGGCCACAAATCTCAATACCTTCCGATTGAGTCGGGAAGCCAGAAGATCTACGTCTGGTGTGCCCCCTCTTTGGCAGAGGAGTTGGAACACCTCCGGGTGTAAGGACCCTTCTCCCTGGTCCAGCATCAGGCGGCTCAGGTAGTCCGCCTGCCAGTTTTCCACACCCGGAATGTACACGGCCGACAGTGCCGGTACGCTCCTCTCTGCCCACTTCAGGATGCGAGCGATCTCCGATGCTGCAGCTGAGCTTCTTGTTCCTCCTTGATGATTGACATATGCCACTGCTGTGGCGTTGTCTGACTGGATCCTGACTGGACGCCCTTGCAGCCTCTGAGACCATTTGAAGAGGCACAGCCTGATCGCCCGGATTACCAGGACATTGATCGGCAGGAGGGCTTCCTCTGGGGTCCAGCGACCTTGCGCCGACTGAACACCCCAGACTCCCCTGTAAGGCTGGCGTCTGTCGTGATCGCTATCCAGTAAACCGGAAGAAATGACTTCCCGGCCATTAGAGCCGGTGCTGTCAGCCACCATACCAGGGATCTCCTGACTATGTGGCTCACTCGGATTTGATAATCCAGAGATGATGGACATCTGTTCCATCTGGACAGAACTTCCTTCTGTAACACTCGAGTGTGGTATTGAGTATATGGAACCGCCTCGAAGGAGGCTACCCTGAGGCCCAACACTCGCATGCAAAAAAGGGAGTGACGACCAATTCCTGGAAGTCAGCTGCCGTACTGCAGCCCGGAGGGTCTGCAACTTCTCCACAGGGAGGAATACCTTTGCCTCTGAAGAATCCAGAATCAACCCCAGGTACCCTAGGCGTTGAGTGGGCACCAATACTGACTTTTGCGTGTTTAGTATCCAACCACAGTCTCGAAGAGTCTGACAGGTTAAGGACACGCTTACCTCTAATTCTGAGCTTTAAGGGGCCTTCAGCAGAAGGTCGTCTAAGTAGCCTGTGATAGCGATACCCCGCTGTCTTAGAAGTGCCAGAATCGGAGCGAGCACCTTGGTGAACGTCCTGGGTGCTGAGGCAAGGCCCAACGGGAGGGCCACAAACTGGTAGTGGTCCTTCCCGATAGCAAATCGCAGAAACCTCTGGTGTCTGGAGTATATGGGGACATGCAGGTATGCGTCCTTGATGTCCAAGGAGGCCAGAAAGTCCCCCGGATGGAGAGCCGTGACTACAGATCGAACCGACTCCATCCGAAAACTTTGTACCTTCACAAAGCAATTGAGGGCTCTGAGATCCAAGCATGGACGAACCCCCTCCTTCTTCGGCACAATGAACAGATTTGAGTAAAAACCCCGTTCCAGTTCTGGAACTGGAATAACTACCCCGCGTTCCAGTAGACCCTGGACCGCCCCATACAGGGCCTCCCGGCGGGTCGGTAGTAGCTGGAGATTGGAGGTGTTGAATCTGTCCGGTGGACAAGAGAGAAACTCTATCTTGTAGCCTGAGGAGATTACTTCGCAAACCCACCTGTCGGAGATTAGTGCTGTCCACTGAGTCGCGAATTTGCGAAGACGTCTCCCCACCCGAGAGCTGGGTGGAGGTGGACCTTCATGCGGACGCAAATTTGTCCGCAGGCTTATTGGGTATGCGGGACCAGGGACGCTTTTGTCCTTGGGCAGGCGCTTTATCGGCCTGGGGTCTTTTCCCTGTCGCCCTAGGGGGACGAAAAAAACACTTGCGTGCAGTAAAGGAGGGCCCTTGCCCTTGGCGTGGCCCCTTACCCTTGCTAATTTGGGGAAGCAAAGTGCTTTTACTTCCTGTGGCATCCTTGATGATGTCATCCAGAGAAGCCCCAAAAAGTCTGTCGCCCTTAAAAGGCAGATCCAACAGGGCTTTCTTGGAAGTCTGGTCCGCAGGCCAGCCTTTTAGCCAGAACAGGCGGCGTATTGCTACTGCATAAACCGAAGTTTTAGACAGCAGGGGAATAGTATCCATGTCTGACTCGCAGACAAACCTAAGGCCCTGGACCAACAGGTCGGCCAATGTTATCTCATCAGGAGGAGCATCTCGCTCCTTAACCCCTGGAGTAGCAATCTTGCCCATTCAGTAAGTGTGTGAGACACTAGGGCCCCCGCCAATGCCGGGCATACTGCCGAGTCTACCACTGAGTATAGGTAGCAAGCGAGTGCTTCAGCCTTCTTATCCACAGGGTCCTTGAAAACAGGAGCCCCTTCTACAGGAATTGTGGTGGCTCTATCAAGTCTGGACACCGGAGGGTCCACTATAGGGGGGAGAGGTCCATTTCTTCAGAAAACTCTCCTCAAAAGGGGTACCGTACCGCAAACCTCTTTGGGGCTGTAAAGACCCTCAGTGGGTTCTCCCATTCCTTGTATAAGAGTTTATCAAAAGACACACAAGGGAACACCTTAGCAGTGCGGGCAGGTCTATGAAACCCAAGTGGACCGGAGTCTCTGCTGCTTCTGCAGCATTTTCCAATTTTAGCATATCCCGCACTGCAGTAATAAGGTCAGATACCAAAGCCGTCTTGCGTACTGACCTGGACTTGGAGTGCTCCTCACTGTCCGGTCACGGTCTGCAGTCTCTGATGCGTCAGAATCTGGGCCCCGAGCCGTAGCTGGACCTGGTTCTGCACCAGAATTATCCCCAGAAGCTTGCAGGGGATGGGGCGTTTACTACCCCCTGTATTCCCGTGTGCTGCTTCCACCCTGGCAGCAAACGCCTCTAGGATTGCAGTCATAGCGTTCATAGACACCTCAGGGGCACCAGCTGCTAAATCTGGTGTTTCAGGGGAGAAGACATTTGGCTCAGATGCCATGCTGACCACACGCTGACACTCACAGGGCTCCAGGCAAGATATCAATAGGCCACGCTCCTGTGCTGCAGAGAAGCCGGGTCACCCAGAGGACTCACCACCCTGGATAGGTACTGCTATGCTGCGCCTGTGATGCTGTCCCCTGCTGCTGTGTCAGTCTGCTTCTTTTATCAGCACTTCCTGTGTGAATTTTCGCGCCAGTGTAATGCACCCTAGAGGCCGGAGGCTCTCGAAAAATGGTTGCCAAAAACGTCTGTATGGAAGATAATGTGGGCTCTAAGAAAATGGCCGCCGACAGAAGATAGAGGTCAAGCAGCCATAGCCCACAAAAAGATGGCCACCGAACGGCAATATCTGCATACAGGGTGGACAAACATGGCCGCCGATCAGCTGATAGGGGCCAGTGGGTGTGGCCGAACACCAGGAAGATGGCCGCCGGGCAGTCACAAGAGGCCAAACTTGGCATGGACCACCTCAAAATGGCCGCCGACAGCATGGAGGAGGAAGGACACAAACACAGGTAAGAAAAAATGACATTTCTTTTAAATGTTAGTTACAGCCAGCCCCGCTCCAGTGGGACCCCCTAGATGACCCCCAGCACCCAGCAACCTTTAGCTAGAAGCCCAGGGAGGAGGGAAAGGCAGGGAGAGAGGGAAGAAAGGGGCCACAACCACTTACTTGATCTCTCCAGGAATGTCCAGCTAAATCACCCAGCCGAGGCAGGGGAGTTTTACTTACCTATCCTGCATGTATTCTGCTGGAAGACATTCCAAACAGATCATCGTCCGCGCACGGAAGGTGACTGTTGGCCAGGCATGCTGTGATTGGACCCAGAAGGGACGATCATATGTATGCCCTGGAGCATGACGCTCACCGGACAGGCTGCTGCGACTCGGCCGTAAGGTCAGCCGAAGCGGAGCGGTCCGATGCAAGCCTTGGAGCGTAAGCTCACCGGCCAGGCTGCTGCGACTCGGCCGTAAGGTCAGCCGAAGCTGAGCAGTCCGATGCAGGCCCTGGAGCGTAAGCTCACCGGCCACCCGTGGAGCGACGGGCATGTCGTGGAAAACCCAGCGCGTAGCTAGGGTCGGCACACGCTCGATGGCCGAAACTGGGGAGACTACAAGGATCGAGGATCCAGCCTGTCACCCAGTCGGCAGTTGATTGAAGATCGCAGGAAACAACAAATGTAGCAAAAAAAATAAATATATATATATATATCTTTTTTCCCCGGACCAATGGGCCCGAAGGGAGCCATGTCCTACTCCTTGCTAGACAGAAAAAAACTGATCTGCGAAGATGCAGACTGAGAGGGTATACCCAGAGGGTCCGCCCCCTGGGCGGTACTGTAGAAGGTGTGATGCAACACTTTTTACAAGTTTTTCTGCCTAGTCACTCCTAATTAACGGATAATACCCACTTTGTCAATAGAGAAGCTGTGTCGGTCCATGGTCGAAAGAGTAATACCGTTTTTATCGGCGTATAACACGCACTTTTTTCCCCTTAAAATTAGGGGAAAATCGTGGGTGCGTGTTATACGCCGATCCTCTGCCGATCCCCTCGCTGAAACAAGCGAGAGGAGCCGAGATACACAAAGCCGAAGTACACGCGGCTTTACTCGGCTCCTCTCGCAGTCCCGCCCATCTCTGACTGCGCTGCTGACATACAGAAAGCCGAGTGTACTTCGGCTAGTCTCGGCTCCTCTCGCAGTCCCGCCGCTGACTGTGAGCAGAGCCGAGTCTAGCCGAAGTACACTCGGCTTTCTGTATGTCAGCGGCGCAGTCAGTGGAGATGGGCGGGACTGCGAGAGGAGCCGAGTCTAGCCGAAGTGCACTCGGCCCCAAACGCTCCTCTCCACACAGAAATCGGCGCCAATTTTAAAAATCGCTGAGACTGGCAAGGCTGCAAAGGTACTGGGCAAGACTGCAGATGGACACTGGGCAAGGCTGCAATGATGGACACTGGGCAAGGCTGCAGATGGACACTGGGCAAGGCTGCAATGATGGACAAGGCTGCATTTAAATGTACGTTTTTTTCCTTAAAATTCCCTCTTAAACTTGGGGTGCGTGTTATACGCCGATAAATACGGTAATATCTACCTTATGAAAAAAAAATTACACACCCTATACAATACTACACATTTACTTGAAAATAAATGGAACCCATGGTTTTCACACTCAGATCTCCTTTTAAATCCTATCTTCAACCAATTTACTCAGGAAAGAAAATAAGCCCATATTCCAAATTATTACCTGATCATTTGATTACCACTTGTTCTAACTATAATGCCCCATACACACGTTCGTTTTTAATGGCGTTAAAAATGCCATTTTTAAAAATGGGCATTAAAACCGATCGTGTGTATGCTCCAGAGCATTTTTAACGACGTGAAAAACGGGCATTAAAAATTTCGAACATGCTCTATTTTTTCACGTCGTTTTTCATGTCGTTTTTTTTAACGACGTGAAAAACGATAGTGTGAATGCTTTTACGAGGTTAAAAAAAACGCGCATGCTCAGATTTATGTATGAGACGGGAGCGCTCGTTCTGGTAAAACTAGCGTTCGTAATGGAGATAGCACATTCGTCACGCTGTAACGGACTGAAAAGCGCGAATCGTCGCTCAACAAACTTTACTAACATGAAGGGTGGCGCCATCCGAACGGAACTTCCCCTTTATAGTGCCGTCGTACGTGTTGTACGTCACTGCGCTTTGCTTGAACGTTTTTTAAAATGATCGTGTGTACACAAGACAGGCTTGAGAGGAAACATAAAAAAACGACGAGAAAAACGTTGGTTTAAAAAATGGCATGAAAAACGATTGTGTGTACGCCGCATAAGAAATAATTTATTTTTCGTACATCACGGGACACAGAGCGACTTAGTCATTACTAATGGGTTATATAGATTACCTTCAGGTGTTGGCACTGGCCAATTCCAAACCGGAAGTACCCTCCCCTATATAAGCCCCTCCCACCCGGGAGCACCTCAGTTTTTTGCCAGTGTCTAAGGTGTTGGCCAAAGAGTAACATGTGTTTTCACTGGGCTTGCGTACAGGTTCTTTTGGGCCTTAGTAAGCTGTTCCGGATCCCACCAAAAAAGCTTCATAGCTAAACGGTCGGTACCCGGGCCTTGCAGCAGAAGAGCAAGGTTTTGCCTGTAATGCTTCTCTTAGGAGGGCTGGACCCTGGGATCCAGAGCTCTGGTCATACCCACGACCAAGATGTTGTCTGTGCAGGGTGCTATACAGGTCCAGGGGAGTGGAATCCTTGGGAACCCGGTCCCTGAAGGTTTAATTACAATGCCTGCCGTGATAGGTGAAGTTTGGACTTCTGTGGACCAAACAAAGTCCTGCGGCGGGGATCAGGTAAGTGGGGGCCCCCAGGAACTTGGTTCTATTGGGGGACCCCCAAGCCTAATTTGTCTTTCTGTCTGTTACCTAACGGTATTCCCGCTAAATATCTGTGTTTGCCTATAACTACTGAAAATGTAAAATTTTAATAGTAGTCAAGAAAAAAAAAAAAAAAACAGGGACCGCGGTACCTGTGTTAAACCACTAGAGGCCGCTGTAGTCCATTTTTCTTGTCATGTGGATCTTTGGTTTTCTCAAGTCAAAAGATCCAGGCAGCTGGTAAGTTTCTCTGTGGGAATCCACTTCCTCTGCCCTGTTGCTGCGCTCATCCACCGCACAGGCCCTCCGGCAAAAAGGGCCCTGGCTCCTAGTCCCCTGTTTGATTTCGAAAAGGGCGCCAATGGCGCACGGGCGCGTGCACGCGCCTCCTATGAAAAAAAGGGGCGGGGCGGGTGGATGACGCTCGATGCGCGCCGCGGCGCTTCTGCGCATGTGCGGGCGTCCCAGCATGGTTAAAAGACACAGTACAAGTGTCAGCTGCATGCAAACAGAGCTAGCAACAAACAGTGGCACACAGAGGCGGTTGATGCAGGCATCCCCATAGAAAGGCACTTTAGTGGACACCAGCTGGTATATAGCAGCACCTGTGTTAGACTATTACCAGCAAAATTGGTGTATGACGACGGGAATACCTCAGCTTTGTGCTTAAAGGATATGTCGTCCAGACGCTCCGGAAATAGATCTTCCAGGAAGCCAAAGGGGTCTCCATCGGGCTCTGAGGATATTGGGCATGCTTGTACTGCACCAATCTCCCCTGAGAATTCAGAGGTCAGTAGCCGTAGAAACCCCGCAGGAATGCCTGGTGCTGCGGCTGTCCCCAGTCCACCTGCTCCTGTATATATAACAGAGGAGGTTTTATCCTCAACTCTGGGAGGATTGGAAGAGAGATTAACAGCATTGATCGCTGCTTCCCTGTCTCAGGAAAAGCGCATCCGATCTCCGTCTCCTCCTTCAGAGTGCCTGTTAGTGGAGGAACAGCCCCACACAGAGATCGACCTACCTGAAGGGGATCAGGATGAGGTTGATTCAGTTATGGAGGAATCAACAGTAGTCTCTGACTAATATGGTCCGATCAGCATTTAAAATGCCTCTGGCGGAACCACCATCCACTACGGTTTCCTCGCTGGGGTCGCTAAAAGCTCCCCAGGCTGTCTGTTCCTTCCCAATCCACCCTTTATTAGAAGGGCTTATTTACCAGGATTGGGAGCATCCTGATAAAATATTTGCTCCCCCCAAGAGATTTCCGGTGATCTATCCCATGGAGGATAAGTTCATAAGAAAATGGAGGGTCCCTACAGTGGACGCAGCCATCTCTTCTGTTAACAAATCACTGACATGTCCAGTAGATAATGTTCCAATGTTCAAAGACCCAATAGATAAAAAATTGGAGTCTTTACTAAAATCTGCTTTCTCTACAGCAAGTATGGTGACACAACCTGCGGTAGCAGCGATTGGAGTCTGCCAAGCAGTGAAAGATCAGTTGAAACAAGTCTTAAGGGACTTACCAGATCAGCAGGCTCTTGCCCTAGCTGACCTGCCTAGAGCCTTGTGTTTTGCGGTGGATGCCATAAAGGATACAATCCAACAGGCCTCCCGCTTTACGCTGTCTATAGTACATATGCGTAGGCTTCTGTGGCTCAAAAACTGGTCTGCTGAAGCTCCCTGTAAAAAACTGCTGGTTAGCTTCCCATTTCATGGAGAACGCTTATTTGGAGAAGATCTGGACAAATATATCCAGAAAATTTCTGCCGGTAAAAGTTCACTCTTACCGGTTAAGAACAAGGGTAGAAGTCCTTCTTTTAAGAGGCCTACTTCTCCAGTCCAGGGCACATCGGCTGTGAAGCAGTTCCGACGGCCTCCGCGGTCAAATTCAGGGGGCAGAAATCAGGGACAATCACAGGGTAACAAGAAGCCCTGGATCAAGAGAGGTACAAAAACCTCCCCCCAAGGCATGAAGCGTTGCCCCCACTCAATCGGGTGGGGGGAAGACTTCAGTTGTTCACAGAGACCTGGCGGGACACCATCAGAGACAGATGGGTGCTCTCCGCAGTAAGTCTGGGATACAAGCTGGAGTTAAAAGGGAGGATCCCTCCTTCTGGCACTAGAACAACTATTGCTCCAAGGTGTAATCATGAAGGTTCCCCTGGAAGAAAGCGGATTCGGGTTTTACTCGAACCTTTTCACAGTCCCCAAACCAAATGGGGACGTGAGGCCCATATTAAATCTAAAAGGGCTAAACAAGTTCCTAAATATCAGGACTTTTCGGATGGAGTCGATCCGATCGGTGGCCACCGCCCTACAAGGGCAGGAATGGCTAGCCTCGATCGACATAAAGGATGCTTATCTGCATATTCCCATCTTTCCGGCCCACCAGAAATTTCTACGCTTTGCAGTAGAAGGGCGCCATTTTCAGTTCAGAGCCTTACCTTTCGGTCTGGCCACAGCACCACGAGTGTTCACAAAAATTCTGGCCCCATTATTGGCCAATCTAAGAACACAGGGTGTAACGATAATGGCATATCTAGACGACCTGCTACTAATAGACCACTCAGTGGAAAAGCTGGAAGTAGCTATTCACAAGACAATCGAGTATCTGGATATCACGGTTGGATTATCAACCGGGACAAGTCAGCTCTAAGACCAGTCAAAAGTCTGGAATACTTAGGGCTAAGGCTGGATTCAAATCAGAGAAAGATTTTCTTACCTCCAGAGAAGGTGTCGTCTTTAAAAGATTTGACCCATTTAGTGGGTACAAAAAGAAAACCATCCATACGCCTCTGCATGAGGCTGCTGGGAAAGATGGTGGCTTCATTCGAAGCGGTACCCTACGGTCAATTCCATTCAAGGAATTTGCAAAGGGCCATACTGTCAGCCTGGAACAAAAAAGTTCAGGCTTTAGACTTACCAATGTCCCTGTCCCCTTCCGTTCGCAAGAGCCTCCATTGGTGGTTGGTGCCCCAGAATCTGGAAAGAGGGAAACCCTTCAGTCCGGTTTCTTGGAAGGTGGTCACTACAGATGCCAGCCTCATAGGCTGGGGGGCAGTACTGGAGCAATGGTCTCTCCAGGGCAAGTGGTCAGAAGCAGAAAAGGCCCTGCCCATCAATCTCTTAGAGATACGAGCAGCCCGGTATGCCCTAGTAGCATGGACATCCAAACTCCAAGGGTCCCCTGTCAGAATTCAATCAGACAATGCCACGGCAGTGGCATATATCAATCACCAGGGTGGCACCAAGAGTCGTGCAGCCCAGAGGGAAGCAAATTGCATCCTGGAGTGGGCAGAAAAATATGTCCCAGCCATATCCGCGGTTTTCATCCCAGGAGTGGAAAATTGGAGAGCGGACTTTCTAAGTCGCCAACAATTATGCCCGGGGGAATGGTCTCTTCACCCCGAGGTTTTCCAGGCAATATGCCAGCGGTGGGGAACACCGGATGTAGATCTGCTAGCATCCAGATTCAACGCAAAGGTGGACAGATTTGTGTCTCGCACAAGGGATCCCCTAGCTTGCGGCTCGGATGCCCTAGTGTTCCCTTGGGATCAGTTCGAGCTGATATATGCATTCCCACCGCCACAATTGTTACCGCGATTACTCCGCAGAATCAGGGTAGAAAAGAAACCAGTGATTCTGGTGGCTCCAGCGTGGCCCCGAAGGGCATGGTACGCGGAGATTGTAAAAATGTCAGTGAGGAGTCCTTGGACCCTCCCACATCGTCCGGACCTGCTGTCGCAGGGACCGATATACCACCCTTCCTTACCAGCCCTAGGTTTGACGGCCTGGCTATTGAAGCCCACATTCTGAAAAAGAGAGGGCTCTCTAATTCTGTGGTATCTACCATGATCAATGCCAGGAAACCGGTATCCAGGCAGATCTATTATAGGATCTGGAAAGCGTACATTACGTGGTGTGAGGCCAGGAAATGGCATCCACGTAAGTACGTGATAGGGAGGATTTTGGACTTCCTACAGTGGGCTGTAGATAGGAAGCTTGCCTTGAGTACTATCAAGGGTCAGATTTCGGCCTTGTCAATATTTTTTCAAAGGCCCTTGGCTTCGCATTCACTAGTCAAAGCCTTTATACAAGCAGTGATGCGTATTAGCCCTCCGGTTAGTATTCCCATATGTCCTTGGGACTTAAACCTGGTTCTGTCGGTTCTACAGAAACAACCGTTTGAACCATTACAACACATTTCCTTGGTTCTTCTCACCAGGAAATTGATTTTCTTAGTAGCCGTTTGTTCGGCTAAAAGAGTATCGGAATTAGCCGCCTTGTCCTGTAAGGAGCCATATCTGGTTGTCCATAAGGACAGAGTAGTATTACGTCCTCATCCAGCCTTTCTTCCTAAGGTGGTATCGAGGTTTCATTTGAACCAAGATGTGGTTCTTCCTTCTTTTTTCCCCAAACCTAGCTCGGTAGAGGAAAAGTTATTAAATTCTTTGGATGTAGTAAGAGCAGTTAAAGCTTATCTAAAAGCCACTGCTCAGATTCGCAGAACGGATTCTTTATTTGTTCTGCCGGAAGGCCCCAGAAAGGGTCAGGCAGCATCAAAATCTACTTTAGCCAAGTGGATTCGACAGGTCATAATACAAGCCTATGGCTTGAGAAAGAGACCGCCTCCGTTCAAAGTTAGGGCGCACTCCACAAGAGCAGTTGGAACTTCATGGGCAGTGCATCACCAGGCCTCCCTGGCTCAAGTATGTAAGGCCGCAACATGGTCTTCGGTACACACGTTTACTAGGTTCTACCAGGTAGACGTTAGAAGTCAGGAGGATGTCGCCTTTGGGCGCAGTGTGTTGCAGGCCGCAAAAGATCCTCATGCCTGATGGCGCCCAGCTTATGTATCCCTCCCCTCATTTGGCATTGCTTTGGGACGTCCCATTAGTAATGACTAAGTCGCTCTGTGTCCCGTGATGTACGAAAAAGAAAAAGGGATTTTTATAACAGCTTACCTGTAAAATCCTTTTCTTGGAGTACATCACGGGACACAGAGCTCCCACCCCTCTTTTTGGGACACTTATTGCTTGGCTACAAAACTGAGGTGCTCCCGGGTGGGAGGGGCTTATATAGGGGAGGGTACTTCCGGTTTGGAATTGGCCAGTGCCAACACCTGAAGGTAATCTATATAACCCATTAGTAATGACTAAGTCGCTCTGTGTCCCGTGATGTACTCCAAGAAAAGGATTTTACAGGTAAGCTGTTATAAAAATCCCTTTTTTATCACACAATGTATTATTTTGTCATAAATCTTAATTTTTTTCTTTATTTGTATATACTGTATTTCTCTGGACCCATGATATAATGTTCAACTAGGCTGAATGTCGTTTTGTTTTGTTTATGGAAAAAGGAATGCTGAAACCCCTGCGAGGGAAACCTATGTTTGTTTGCTGAACTTTTTTTATTAAAAATGGGCAAACAAAGCCCTTAAAGCGGTTGTACAGTCACAAACTGTTTTTTTTTTTGTCACCTGCAAGGGAAAGGCATAATGAGTTAGTACGCACCACATAATAGCTCATTATGAAATTCTTACCTTAGAACGAGGCATCGTTAACTCACCTGGTCCACCCCGAGGGAGATGACATGTTGCCTCGGCGTGTCTTCCGGGTATCGCGGCTCCAGCGCTGTAAGTGGCTGGAGCCGCGATGTCTCACTCCCGCGCATGCGCGCGGGAGACTTCGTTCCGGCGAGGTCCGGCGTCTGCCGAGCCTTCAGCCCGAGAATCCCCTGTGCGCATGCGCCGCTGCTGTCAGCGGCGCATTGCTAGGAGAATATCTCCTAAACCGTAAAGGTTTAGGACAGTGGTTCTCAACTCCAGTCCTCAGGGCCCACCAACAGGCCAGGTTTGCAAGATAACTGAAATGCATCACAGGTGATATAATTTGCTGCTCAGGGATTGCAGTATTCTAGTCTGCATCTCACCAAGGTAATACTTAAAATCTGGCCTGTTAGTGGGTCCTGAGGACAGGAGTTGAGAACCACTGGTTTAGGAGATATTTTTTTTACCTACAGGTAAGCCTTATTATAGGCTTGCCTGTAGGTAAAAGTTAAAAAAGTACTTTACAACCACTTTAAAAAGAAGAACCAGCGAGTGGTGGTGTCCTTAACCACTTCAATACAGGGCTTTTTGTATCACTTCCATACCGGGCCTATTCTAGCACTTCTCTCCTACATGTACAAATCATCATTCTTTTGCTAGAAAATTACTCAGAACCCCCAAACATTATATATCTTTTTTTAGCAGACACCCTAGGGAATAAAATGACGGTCATTGCAACTTTTTTTCTTGCACGATATTTGCGCAATAATTTTTCAAACGCCTTTTTTTTAAAAAAAAAATGGTTTTATGAATTAAAAAATAACAAAACAGTAAAGTTACCCAATTTTTTGGGAAAATATGAACGATAATGTTACACCGAGTAAATAGATACCTAACATGTCACGCTTTAAAATTGCGCACACTCATGGAATGGCGCCAAACTTCGGTACTTAAAAATCTCCATAGGCGACGCTTTAATTTTTTTTACAGGTTACCAGGTTAGAATTACAGAGGAGGTCTAGTGCTAGAATTGTTGCATGTGCTCTAACGCATGCGGCAATACCTCACATGTGTGGTTTGAACGGCGTTTACATATGTGGGCGACTTACGTGTGCTTTCGCTTCTGATCGCGAGCTACCGGGGACAGGGGCGTTTTAATTTTTTTTTGTATTATTTATTTATTTATTTTACTTATTTTTTTACAATTATTTTACTTTTTTTTTTTTTATCACTTTTATTTCTATTACAAGGAATGTAAACATCCCTTGTAATAGGAATGTGTGTGACAGGTCCTCTTTATTGAGAGATGCGGGGTCAATAAGACCCCACATCTCTCCTCCAGGCTGGAAAGCATGAGATCAGTGAATTTTTTTTCACTGATCTCATACTTACTAGCCGCAATGGTGGCTTTGTTTACATTTGCCGACCCGGGCGTGACGTCATCACATCGCGCACGGGCCTCCGACGATCATAGAGATGACTGGTGACCATCTGGTCACCAATCATCTCTATGCTCGTCACGTGACCCACCAACGGCGCCGGAAGATTCTCTCCGGGTCCCCGATCGCACGGGAGAGCCCGGAGAAGCACCGGGTGGCGGCGGGAGGGGGAGATGTCCCCTCCCGCCGCCTATAAGAGCGATCAAGCGGCAGAATCGCCGCTATGATTGTTCTTATGGTGCACAGAATCGCTGGCACTTTAAAAGGATATCTGAATGATGCCTCTAGCTGCAGGCATCATTCAGATATCCCCCTCCAATCCAGGACGTCATATGACGTCCACCCAGAATGGGAGATCCCATCTGTGGACGTCATTTGACTATGGCTGAGTAGGGAAGTGGTTAAAGCTCTACATTTGACGCTAGTCTGTTACTATATATATATATATATATATATATATATATATATATATATATATATGTAGCGGTACACTCTGAGCACAAGTTCAACAGATCCACACATCACCTTGTTGTCTGACCCTCCGTTCATCCATTTCTCTCTTAAGACACAATGAAGAGTCACTTGCTTTACCATGCAGTATTTTTATTATAAAGGTTTCTTAGGTAGAGTAGGGAAGGTCAGGAATAACATGGGATGCTCATAGATATTAGTACTTAGTAGATTAGATTCTGAGGATAAAGCACAACAAAGATTGTAGTTTAGTGAGCTGTGTCACTACAGACTATTGCTCCCTTGTATGCTGTACTGATTCCTGCAGAATATTACTTTAAGGACTTCTTGTGGAAAAATCACTCTGAATGACTTTCTGAGGTAATGACAGTTATCCAAATGATGGCCCTGTGTCCGGAGCGTATCACACACACCCCCCTCCGACCCCACAGTCCCTCTACTGCAAATGGTAACTGATGGACTACTAGGCCCAAATAGTCCAGTGATATGGAAGTTGAGTTCCCCGGCCACAGCCTTCCATCTTGAGTTTAGATAAGGTTAGAGTCACTCCTTGTAACATCCTGCTGTGTAGGACTGACCGTGCAACATCCCGTCTAAGACACCCCCTTGTGTCGTTCAGTTACTATGGGCAACAGCAGATATTCACAAGCTCCTTTAACAGACTCCTCCGGTCCTCTCACTTGCTGTCATTTACCCACTGACCAGTTCCATGGTCCCCGGTCCATGGAAGAGACATGGTTCAACCGCACAGTCCAGCAGTAACAGTTCCAGGTTCCTTTCTCTTAATAATGAATTGATCCTCTGCGGTGTTAAAAAGAAGTGGTCCCCCATCAGGACTTTCTCCTCAGCACCTGGTAGGCCCTCAGGCCTGGGGCCTTCACACAGAACTACTGCCCCATCTTCTTTCCTCTCACGACTCCTCCCCAGTGGCATGTTACCTCAGCCTATATAGCAGGCCCGCCCCCTTCCAATCCTAGTTGGGGATTGGTCAGAGCTGCCACACAAGCTGCCTGTCACTCAGAGCCTCCAGCTCCGCCCCCCCTTCCAGAAGATTCTCCTGAAAGCAGTGGAGAAGTTCCAGAGCCTGAGCACAGGTGGGCACATCCACTGCTACTCTGACACTCCCAGTCCCAGATCAAAACAACCAGGCCTAGCTTAATGCACAGGCCTGGCTAAATTTACCTGCACTGACAGTTTAAAATAACTGAACACTATTTCTCCACATACCAAAAGGTAGTGGGCGCTACATATATATATATATATATATATATATATATATATATATATATATATATATACATATATATATATATATATATATATATTAGTATAAGTTTAAGGTTGTGAAATTTAAAGATTTCAGACAGGGAGTGTTGTATTACACTATGTGATTTATTATCATTTATCTGTGTTCATAACTTGGTTTATCATTGCCCTGTGTCTTTAAAGTGGATGTAAACCCTCACATATACCCAGTGAAGTGAACAGCCACAGATGATGCACAGGGATGAAACAAACCTCCCTATATAAGTATTACACCTGTAGCGGGGTCTCCGTTGAGACCTCATGGACTACGTTACCCAGAACCCAGTTTGGCACCCAGGGTGCATTGGGCTGCCGCAGAGACTCATGGGTGGGGTATAAAAGGGGAGGGCGAGGCTAAGCCTGGCCTCTTTGGACACCGCGCGGCTGCCAAGAGGACTTCCTGTGCGGACCTGCTGCGAGTGCAAGGCCCGAGGCCTGGGCATTGCGCACTTCCAGAGAGCCTTCCACCTCGCTGCGAAGCCTGTGAAGTGACAGACATCTACCTGCTTCAGGGACGTCAGTGAATCGGAGATCAGGCGGTGGCAGATCCTGTGTGTGTGTGAAGACACAGCGGTGGAAGTTCCGGACTGGGATCGAGTCCGGAGGGGTGAGAGAGCACCTGCTCACAGCTAAAACCAAGTACTTTATTAGGCCTATAGACTGCCTTGGCCCATCGGGTTATATTTTCCTCTTCCTGTCAGGAGACTAGTTGGAGGACTGAGTCATATAGTCTCTGGGGAGTTGTTCTACTACCTTTTACCTTGTTGGATTACAAATGTTGTTCCTGTATGTGCACCATTGATCATCTGGCATGCGAAGATTCCTTCTCTAGAGACTGAGTTTACTTGAGTCAGGCCTGACTGGGAGTTGATAGTACTGTTGGGCGCCATATTGCTAACGGGGACTCAAGTTTAATGTTAGTGTGTGTTAGAACTAATTGTGCACTATAATTAACTACTGTTAGTATTACTGCAGGGCTCTGCATGCATGCGTTATATGGAATATTGATCGTTAACCCTTTTTTTACCTACAAGTAAACCTTTTACACTTTCTCAAACCTGGTATTGGAGTCTATATATATATATATATATATATATATATATATATATATATATATATATATATATATATATATATATATATATATACATAGATCTTATCACTAGAAGAGAGGTATTGTAGGATTGTGCATAACCTGTTATAGAGCTATATAGAAATACCACCCCTAGACTAGCTGTGCCAGAGAAGGGCTGAGTAGATTGCCGGGGGTTGGCTGTGCTATGTACAGGGCCCAAAAGCAAACCAGCGGCTCCCTTAGTCTAGGGGTAACGCTACACACCCATATCTGCTGTCTTCAGCTTTAGATACTGTCTAATAAGTGCCCTTTGTGTTAGGATTTTTTCCTGTTCTTGGGTATTGTTGCAGAGAAGCCTGGGCACACAGCCAAGACAGCCAAGACAGCTGATTGGAGGAAAGGCACACACCCCCTCTACACATAGGTAGAGACTCTCAGCAACCTACCCCGACTCCAAACTGCGGTTGCTCTTATCATAATGTGACAGAAACTTGTCAGGCTGATAACAGAGGAATGCAGCAAGAGACAGCTACTAGACACAGGGCTTTGGAGAGAGATAAGAAAACACTGCAGATCTATCTGAATAGATGCAAGGGATAAATAGATCACTAGGTCCTTTAAGCCCTATATGTCGCTGGAGATAAAGCTTATTGCCTTGTAGTTCAGTTAGAACAATTAAGGATATCCAACAAGCCCTAAACAAACTCCTGATAAGTTCTTCAATAATTGGCTACCTTTTCTGAAAAAAAACATGTCTACAACACAACTTTACACCTGAAGAACCGCCTTTAGAAACATATATTGGGACAAAACAGAAATGAAAGAAATTCTTGCCTAACCTGAATCCCCAATTACACAATGGTAATATCTACTGACTATATTTTACCCACCCTGTATACAAAGTAATGCCACACAATTTTACACAAATGATAAACACATTGCATTGTGTATTCTACAGCATGTAGCAGAGTGTCTTGCAGGGAGCCTGAAAACGTTCTTTTTGGGATTTACATATCTCCCAGTCTCCTTTCTTACACCTTTGGTGATCTCTGGTCCTCTGTACACTTTGGGCTTTGCACTCTTCGATTTAGGCAATTTAGGGACACGTGGTCAGTGTTCTGCAGCCTGGAGAGCAAACAGGTTTTGTCTGTTGGAGCTTAACCATGGTGAGAACTGCAAAACTGTGTATGTGGGGACTGACAAGCATAAAGCTGGCCATAAATGAGTCAGATTTTTTAATTCCAGTGAAATAAAAAATACTTACCCGATTCCCTCATTGGAGGTGGATGGGGGGATGCTCTCCACTGTGTCTTTGTAATCTGACAGCGGGAGACTTCCCCACCATCAGAATGCACTAATCAAATGGAAATTTTCCAACACGGTTCTTAAACAGAAGTCAATCAGCAATTGACTTATGTTCAACCACAGTGACCATAAATGGATCAAAATTTTATCCATGTAAAGCCAGCTTTAGGCTTTGGCAGTCTGTTAGGATTGCTATGTTTTTTTGTGTGTTGAAGTTTCATTTTATTTTCTTCTAAAGCACTGCACTTGCAAATAACTTATAAATAACACAAATAAATTCACCACTGTGTGCCAAGACATTATCTGGTATCTGTGCCTAAACTGTTGTTCAACCCAGAGAAATTTACTCTGGCTATACCCAGCTCACAGCTATTATTGCATATTATGCAGTGCTGAAAGGAAATCCGGCCCTATGAGCTTTGAAGTTGTCAATGCTATGTTATATTATAGTTATGTTACCTGTGAACCTTATAAAACTTAAAGAATATATGAACCCTCGCCTTGTAAAACAACCCATTCAGTTTAAAATAAAAATTCTAGGTAAAACATGTGTGTGTATTTATACAGTAGCTCACAAAAGTGAGTACACCCCTCACATTTTTGTAAATATTTTATTATACCTTTTCATGTGACAACACAGAAGAAATTACACTTTACTACAATGTAAAGTAGCGAGTGTACAGCTTGTATAACAGTGTAAATCTGCTGTCCCCTCAAAATAACTCAACACACAGCCATTAATGTCTAAACCGCTGGTAACAAAAGTGAGTATACCTCTAAGTGAAAATGTCCAAATTGGGCCCAGTGTCAATATTTTGTGTGGCCACCATTATTTTCCAACACTGCCTTAAAGGAGAAGTCCAGCCTGAGCTTTTTAGGCTGGGCTTCTCCTGTGGGTCACAGGAGTGCAATTCGTTTTGCACTCCTGTGACCCATATTCAGCAGAGAACGGACTGAAGTCCACTCTCCCCTGACGTCACTGGAATCAGTCCAGGCAATGCGTCATCCCAACTTAGGTTGTCTGGATTTGCGGAAGTTGTTTGGATGAAAATGGCTTGTGGATGTCAGAGAAGAATGGGCAGACTGGTTCGAAATGATAGAAAGGCAACAGTAATTCAAATAAATTCAGTTATGAATGAACAAGGTGATTCACCGGCCCCTTCCTCCGCTCTCCATCTGAATGGATCCCCCCACAGTAACCAGCGCGAGAGGAGAGAAGCGGGATTTCAGCTTCTGAAGGAGGAAAATGCCGCCCATCCATTCTACTAAATGCCGCCCCTCCTCTTCAGGTTCAGACGGGGATTCACTGGGGGAATACAGCTAAGCTAAGTGAATGAAGAGAGAAGATGACTCACCCCCTGGTCTGTGCTCCCGAATCCTTGCAGTCATCATCCGCACTCTTCTTCTTCATGGCTGGGATCACAGTGCCCCCATGGCAGACTTTGCTGTAGTTATGGCCATGCTGTCCCAGCTCTCTCCACCTTCTGACCTTCTCCTGAATGCTGAAAACCTCAGCAACACCCCTCTCGATGCGGCACCTGGGGCACATGCCATATGCCCCCTTGCCCCCCCGAGTTTTGGCCCTGCTCATTGTTCCTATTCTGGACAGGATGGGGAATTGAACCAATGATAAGAGTAATATTTACAATGGAATTTTAGATGAGATTACCACCGCTGATATACCTGTAGATTTAGTAAATGATTAAATAGCTTAGCTTAGCTTAGAAAATAAGTATTACAGCATAGATTAACGATAAACTATCTCACTGCAGCTCAAGGTGGTATATATAAAATGTTATTCACGCTGACTGTGGTATATACATTTCTTGGCTACAGTACATAAGACAGAGAAAGGCAGCCCACAAATGCCAAAATAAGGTAAAAAAAAGTAAGATAACAACTTGGATTACAGTGCCTTGAAAAAGTATTCATAACCCTTAATTTTCCATATTTTGTCATGTTACAACCAAAAACGTAAATATATTTTATTGGGATTTTATGTGATAGACCAAAACAAAGTGGTACATAATTGTGAAGTGGGAGGAAAATAATAAATGGGTTTAATTTTTTTTTACAAATAAATATCTGAAAAGTGTGGCACGCATTTGTATTCAGCCCCCTTTACTCTGATACCCCTAATGAAAATCTGAACCAATTACCTTCAGAAGTCACCAAATTTGTAAATAGAGTCCACTTGTGTGTAATTTATTCTCAGTATAAATACAACTGTTCTGTGAAGCCCTCTGAGGTTTATTAGAGAACATTAGTGAAAAAGGTTCAGATGAGACCATAATTTGACTTTTTGGCCTAAAAGCAAAACGTTATATGTGGCGGAAAATGAACACTGCACATCACAGTAAACACACTATCCCCACCGTGAAACATGGTGAGGGCAGCATCATGTTGTGGGTAAGCTTTTTTTCAGCAGGGACAGGGAAGCTGGTCAGAGTTGATGGAAAGATGTATGGAGCCAAATACAGGGCAATCTTAGAAGAAAACCTGTTAGAGTCTGCAAAAGACTTGAGACTGGGGCAGAGGTTTACCTTCCAGCAGGACAACGACCCTTAACATACAGCCAAATATACAATGGAATGGTTTTGATCAAAGCATATTCATGTGTTAGAATGGCCCAGTCAATGTCCAGACCTAAATCCAATTGAAAATCTGTGGCAAGACTTGAAAATTGCTGTTCACAGATGCTCTTCATCCAATCTCACAGAGCTTGAGCTATTTTGCGAAGAAGAATGGGCAAAAATGTCACTCTCTAGGTGTGCAAAGCTGGCAGAGACATAACCAAAAAGATTTGCAGCTGTAATTGCAGCAAAAGGTGGTTCTACAAAATATTGACTCAGGGGGCTGAATAAAAATGCACGCCACACTTTTCAGATATTTATTTGTAAAAAGTTTGGAAAACCATTTATCATTTTCCTTCCACTTCTCAATCATGTACTACATTGTGTTGGTCTATAACATAAAATCCCAATAAAATTAAATTTACGTTTTTGGTTGTAACATGACAAAATGTGGAAAATTTCAAAAGGTATGAATACTTTTTCAAGGCACTCTACAATTCACATTTGTGCCAAAGACCGAAATAGTACGGTATCAGAGATAAAATAACGCCTTCCGCATCCTGTCTGAACTTTTTATTAAACCAGAAATAGGGTTACGACACTGGTCCACAACCACATATAAGAACACAAAGGAATGGAAAAAGTGTAGGGGATAAAGAGAAAGAAGAGAGAAGGGAAGAAAAAAAATTGGTATTCTCCGGAACACGTTGTGACGGTATGCAAGGTGAGGTAATGGATAATCGGTATATTTCACCTCGCATGTGTTCTATTGTAAGAGACTGAACCCGAATCGGGCCCGGGTTTTTCCAGCCTCTGTGGCAGGCTTGGTTCCGGTCTGGATGTTCTGGTCCACTTGAGTCCATGCTCAGGTGGACTTTAACCACTTGCCGACCGCCGGCAGTAAATATTGTTTTTTTTATATTTTTTGGGGGGGGATATCTATTATAGCAAAAAGTAAAAAATATTGCTTTTTTTTCAAAATTGTCGCTCTTATTTTGTTTATAGCGCAAAAAATAAAAACTGCAGAGGTGATCAAATACCACCAAAAGAAAGCTCTATTTGTGGGAAAAAAATGTTGTTTGGGAGCCACGTCACACGACCGCGCAATTGTCAGTTAAAGCGAAGCCCGGTCATTGGGCAGCCAAATCCTCCGGGCTGAAGTGGTTAAATGAGCAGGAAGAGAGCACAGCAGAGCTCTGGCCTGAGACTCAGAAGGGAATCTGAGAGAGAGGAGCTCTGTTTGGATTTGAAAAGAAGGTTTGCTTTACCACATGTTTTGGGGGTGACGAGGACCAGCCCCACACTGTATAGAGAGGAGTCTACTGTTTAGTTTAGCGCTGGACGGCAAGGATTTACTTTACTGTTTTTTTTTTTTTTTTCCTATACACTGACCTTAATTTCCAGAAAAGGTGATCCCCACGAGCTAATCTCCCACAACATGTATAGAGTAGAGTGAAAAGATTTTTGCCTGAATTTCTCCTCCTTACCCCTCAGGGCAGCCATAACGAGTGAGTAGGGGGTGATTCCTGCTTCCATATACATGCTTTGGCCGCATTTACTATGTGAATGAGCAGAGACTTTTTATAACTGTGTCTCGGGAGATCAGAGTGGTGCAAAAGTTATCTGGCGGGATCCGAGCCCAGGTCAAAACCTGAGACCAATACCCGTCCAGTTTCTTACAATTCCAGAAGATTTGAGCATGGTGCCTCCAGCCTCTCCACAGCCCCAGAAGGTGTCCACCACCTCAGGGTAAAGTTTCTATAAGAGCGAGGGAACCTTATACCATTGTGTGAGGATCTTATAACCCAGCTCCTGGTATTTGCTCGCCATAGACGAATAAGGAGCAAAATATAGAATGCGTTCTCTTTGTTCAGAAGAAAACATTAAGTCCAAATCCCTTTCCCAATTCAAGAGAAATGGGGGGGACAAAGCCTTCGGGGCGGCTGGTGAAGCAGCTTATATGCTTTTGAGTCTCCATGTGAAGAGGGCCCAGGTTCTAGACAAAGGTTCTCCAGTGGAGAACCAGAGCTGGGTGACACCCCCCCCCCCCCCTCAAGTGTCAGGACATGAAGAAAATGAGTCAGTTGTTGCAGTCGCCATGAGTCCAGCTGTGGGTCAAACATCTCTCGGATGGCTGAAGGAGACTTCAGGTCTGACAGAGAAAGAAAGTCTCGCAGAGGCAATAGTTAATTTTGAAATAGTCTAAGAAACCATCTGTCTGTGAGCAAGGGAACCTTATGCCATATGAGGATCCTATATCCCAACTCCTGGTATTTGCTCGCAATAGATGATTAGGGAGCAAAATAAAGAATGTGTTCTCTTTGTTCAGAAGAAAACAATAAGCCAAAATCCCTTTCCCACATCAGCAGAAATGGGGAGACAAAGCCTTCGCGGGCGGCCGGAGAAGCAGCTTATATGCTTCCGAGACTCCATGTGAAGAGAGCCCGGGTTCTAGACAAATGTTCTCAAGTGTGGAACTGGACCTGGGCGACCCCCCCCCCCCACCCCATGTGTCACGAAGAAAATTAATTTGTTGTTGCAGTCACCACAAGTCCAGCTGTGGGTCAAACGAAGGAGACTTCGGGCCTGACGGAGAGAGAAAGTCTTGCAGGCTCAACAGTCTTTTTTTAAATAGTCTTCAAAATTGTCTGTCTGTAAGTCCTGGGGGAAACACCGGATTGCGCAATACTGGTGGCAGCTGTGCACTACCTTGAGGGTCGCCCCTATCAAGGGGTGATGTCTCAGCGAACCTAGAAGATTGTGTCTTATTCACGACAAGTGGCAGCCTGTCCATTAGGGGCACCCGGGCGCCGCCCCTCTCTCCTCTCCACCCCCTATATGCAATAGATAGATTCATGCATAGCATGAATCTATCCACTACCACCGCGGTCACCCCCTATTCATGTGTCCGGCCCCTTTCGGGTCACCGGGCATATGAATTAGAGCAGCCAGGTTTTTTTTGAGGCACCTGATTAGAGCCATAGGCTCTAATAGGCTTCAAAATAGGATAGACTTGAGACACAGAGCATTGCGTCTGGAGCCCACCCAGGTGTGTTGCAACAGCGAATGAAAATTTCCTATTGCAACACTGATCCCCCTTCCGGCCAAACGAGAAGTAAGTATGAAACCTGTTTCCCGATTGGCCAAAGCTCCCGGTGATCCCATTGGATGGCTAGCAGTGCTTTAACAAGTGGCGGAAGCATGTGGAACAAACACCTCTGCCGCTGCTGCTGCACGCACTGTGGAGGAATGAAGGAGACTACAGCCCGGTAAGTGCTGGACCTGGGGGGGTGCTGTCAGTGGTGCCGCTAGCCCCGCGCTAGCGGGGGAGGGGGTGCTGGCAGTGGAGCACTATCTGTAATGCTGGGCTATATACACTATCTGGATTTATGGGCTATATACATTATCTGTAATGCTGGGCTATATATACTATCTGTAATGCTGGACTATATACAGTATCTGTAATGCTGGGCTATATACACTATCTGGATTGCTGGGCTATATGCACTATCTGTAATGCTGGGCTATATACACTATCTGTAATGCTGGGCTATATGCACTATCTGTAATGCTGGGCTATATACACTATCTGTAATGCTGGGCTATATGCACTATCTGTAATGCTGGGCTATATGCACTATCTGTAATGCTGGGCTATATGCACTATGTGGATTGCTGGGCTATATGCACTATGTGGATTGCTGGGCTATATCTGTATTGCTGGGCTATATACACTCTGTCCTGTGATTCTAGGGCTGTATACTTTGTCCTGTGATTCTGAGCTGTATACTCCTGACAATATGGGTGGAAGCAAGTGGAATACAGGGAATGGAGTGGGTGGATTCTATAAGGGGTGGGGCTTATGAGAAGTGGGAGGGGTCAAAAAAGGAAGGCGGGTATGGCGCCCCCCCATCCTAAAACTTCACCAGCCGCCACTGTCCACGGCAGACACTTGCTGCCTGTGGCTTGTGTATCTGCACCAAGACAGGGCTCTGGCAATGTGAACTGCCTGGTAATAGCGAAGCGGGTCAGAAAAGGCCAGTCCTCTGTGCACCTTAGTTAAAAGGAGGTAGAAGTGAGATAGGCGTGGATGTGTTTTCGCCCAGACAAAACGTACAAACAAACTACAGATCGACTTCAGTATATACTGTACATTACTGATAATAAATACAATGTTAAGGGACATCTTGCTAAGAGAATTATAGAATAAAGCCAGAGATATACAGATATGTGAACCCCCTTTAAGGGATTAGGAGTTTTTGGTGACTTCTTGTATGGCATAGCAACATGGTTACAGAAAGTAGGCTATTACATTGTGATGTTTCTGTTTCTCATACTTGTTGTTTACTTCCTCATCAGACTATGCTTCTGTACAATTACATGCTGTACCAGCAGATGGTCCACCATCCCTGATGAACCCATCATGCTTTGTCCCCTTTTACATGAGCATACAGATCATGTCCACCTGTCAGTTTTCAGACCCAGTTGGACCCAGCGGACCCAGTTGGACCCTCCATTCTCCTCTATCCAATTGGATGGCAGTCAGGTGTAAACAGACAGGTGGACCATTTACATCCGATCACCCATAGAGGAGAGCGGGCCGTGTCTGTGTCTGTGTCTGCTCTGCATAAGCGGAGTGAACATAGACCAGCCATATGCCTTCTCAGCGGGGATCCCATGTGGAAGGGGTTGGGGTTAGATTTTGAAGTAACATTGAGACTGAGTTTGGATGTTACTATTGCTTTTTCATATATTATTTGGGTGGAGAAAGCTTTAAAAAAAATGCAATAAAAACTGTTCATGTCAGACCTTTATATGCTAAAATATATGACATCCTAATGCACATGCCAAAAGCAATACACACCAATTTTCAGAATCAGAAAATTAAACTAAAATGAACCTGTTAGATGCTGCTTTGTTTAATGAATATTCATAGTAAGCAGCTTCAAGAATATCTCCACCACTTTTTTTGTGAAAGATTCCAAATAGACTTGGATCTAATTTTAATAACAAGGCAGTATAGTTGTGAACATGTCCTTACAACTCTCACCTACTTTCTTTGCACTCGAGAACGAGAACACTTTAGCAGGTCTCCAGTTCATGAAACCCTGATAGATTCACATTTATACCAACCTCCCCACTACATCATTCTGACCTATCAGCTCATGAAGGAAAAGAAAAAGGAATGTTCTCATTGTATCATGGGAAGGATAGGTGTTTTTGTGGTTAAGAACAGCTCAGTTTTGAAGGAGGATGAATAAGCAAACATAGGTACAGTTATTTGCCCATTTTAGATACAATGGAGTAGGGATGAGCCAAACACCCCCCTGTTCGGTTCGCACTAGAACCTGCGAACAGACAGAAAGTTTTAGAACCCTATTAAATACAATGGACTCAAACGTTCGAAATCAAAAGTGCTAATTTTATAAAGGCTAATATGCAAGTTATTGTCCTAAAAAGGGTTTGGGGACCCGGGTCCTGCCCCAGGGGACATGTATCAATGCAAAAAAAAGTTTTAAAAACTGCTGTTTTTTCGGGAGCAGTGATTTTAATAATGCTTAAAGTGAAACAATAAAAGTGAAATATTCCTTTCAATTTCGTACCCAAGGAGTGTGTAAAGTATGCCTGTAAAGTAGCGCTTCTTTCCCATGCTTAGAACTGTCCCTGCGGGTCTATTCATTTATTACACTGCGGAGGAAGTTCCCCATCAGGTCCGCTCAGCCAATGACATAGGCGGGGTCTGACATACGAGGGGGCGGACCTGATGGGGAACTTCCTCCACAGTGTAATAAATGAATAGACCCGCCCCTTCTCACGTTCCGCATCTGGTCCGCTTAGCCTTACACCTACGTCATTGGCTGAGCGGACCTGATGGGGAACTTTAGAAGGGGCGGGTCTATTAATTTATTACACTGTGGAGGAAGTTCCCCATCAGGTCCACTCATGCACAGCCAATGAAGTTTTGTGTGGACAGCGCTGGACATTGGATCACAGCCGGACACTGGATTTCATCGCTGGAATGTTTTTTTTATTTTTTAATAAAGGACTTTCCCAACGGTGTCTGTGTTTTTTTTTACAATTTGTTACACTTTCTTTGTGAAATGGTATGGGTACAATGTACCCCATTACCAATTCACATAGGGGGGCCGGGATCTGGGGGTCCCCATTGTTAAAGGGGTCTTCCAGATTCCGATAAGCCCCCCACCCGCAGACCCCCACAACTACCGGGCAAGGGTTGTGGGGATGAGGCCCTTGTCCCCATCAACATCCAGGATTCCCCATCAACATCCAGGATTCCCCTTAATATCCATACCAGACCTGAAGGGCCTGGTAATTGAATTTGGGGGGACCCCCACACATTTTTTTATTTTTTTTATCAATGACTTTTCTATGTATTGCCGGGAGCCGACAATTCATTATAGCCGCAAGTGAGTTTTTTAAATGACTTTTTTTCCTTCAGAAATTACACTTTGTGCAGGGACAGTTCTAAGCACGGGAAACAAGCGCGACTTCACAGGCATACTTTACAAACACCCTAGGTATGAAATATAAAGGAATATTTCACTTTTATTGCTTCACTTTAAGCATTATTAAAATCACTGCTCCCGAAAAAACTGACGTTTTTAAAACTTTTTTTTGCATTGATGCATGTCCCCTGGGGCAGGACCTGGATCCCCAAACCCTTTTTATGACAATAACTTGCATATAAGCCTTTAAACCTAGCACTTTAGATTTCTCCCATAGACTTTTCGAATTTGTCGCGAACACCCCAAATTGTTCACTGTTCGGCGAACGGGCAAACAGGCAATGTTCGAGTCGAACATGAGTTTGATTCGAACTTGAAGCTCATCCCTACAATGGAGACTGAGGAGGGTTTATTTCTAAAGACTCACAAAGACTCACAATGAATGTATAAAATCCAGTTCAGATTTCCTTTGGTCTTTGAACATTTGAACAACCAAATTTTTATTTATAACACGTCAATTCATTTTTCTCAACTTGTATTTGTTTTAAAAATATTAAGATTGTGAGGTAGGCAGATTGTAACAATTTATTCAGCTCTTCTCAATTACACAAGTGAATGTTCCTACAAGACATCAATTACAAAGAAACTTCATGTTACTAAGGGCCTTGACCTTGATCATAGAAATTGGAAGAGATGCTAATTGGTAGAACATTAAAGCAGTGCAGCGTGTGCTACGTGATAAGCAAGAGCTTTGATCCCAACCAGTGAGAAATTAAAAAATACAGACGTCGAAATCAGGCAACAAAGATGGGCTGCAGCTGTCTCAACAAATCAGAAAAATGCTACTTTGAGAAACAAATTTTTATGTGTATCATTGATAAATGAACATAAATGAACCCTTTGAGTTAATATTTTTTTTTAAATACATGTTTAGACCAGTAATCCCCACTCATTGGGTAACATATGGCTGTCTGATCTCTATCAAGTTGCTTTCAGCAGCCCTTAAACAGGTTCTCTGTTTTGGTATACCTGGCACTGTAGTGCCACTAGCTAGTTTTTTTTATTATTATTATTAAAGTAGGCCGTGCATAAAAAATGAATAGCAGTATGGTCTGAGTTGGTCATTCAATAGCGATCTTGAACCTTAAGACCAATATCCATGCACTGGCCATGTGGCTGGGCTGGGGAAGAAAGATGGTTTCTGCCAGGCTCAGCAGCAACTGCAGGAGGCTTGTACCAACCATGATCAGAGACCGCTGGACTTCCACTGACACCTGGAGGATTTAGACAATAATGTGAAGAGACACTCTCTCCGTGTGTGTGGAATACCTGAGTCTTGTGGAATTGGATCACTGTCACATATACTAGCTGTGCTGTTGTGAGTTAAATCTACATACATGTTTGTGGCGAGTGTTACCTTTCATCCTTATGCCGTGTACACACAATCGGAAATTCCGCCAGCAAAAGTCCGATGTGAGCCAGCAAAAGATTGAGAGCTGGAAAATCCGATTGTCTGTAGCAATTCCGACGCGCAAAATTCCGGCGCATGCTCGGAAACAATTCGACGCATGTTTGGAAGCATTGAACTTAATTTTCTCGTCTCGTCGTAGTGTTGTACGTCACCTCGTTCTTGACAGTCGAAAGTTCAGAGAACTTTTGTGTGACCGTGTGTATGCAAGCCAAGCTTGAGCGGAATTGCGTTGGAAAAACCATTCAAGGTTTTTCCAGCGGAAAACCGAACGTGTGTACGCGGCATTAGAGTGAGTTTTTACAGAGATACTGACTCCATGAGGAGATGACCCTGAAGAAGGGGTGTTCTCCTCCCATCTGGACCTACCCACAACTTTTGTTTTGGGGGCTAGCCTGGGAGGGAGGGACACCCAGGCCACATGTAGAGGTTGTACTTGTCATCAGAAATATTTAAAATTGTTCTGTCGGTTCTTTTATTCAGGTGTGTTGGTTGTTTGTCATCAACCTGTGCCTTTTGTGCTCTCATCTACCAGTGCTGTAAGACCCTGAAATTTCCACTTCCCTTAACTCCGGACTACTCTGAAGCTTCCTGTCCCATAGTTGGTACCTTCTTATGGCCTCATGCTCAGTGTAGCTTCATGGATCTCCTTATGAATACAGGCCAATCCATATCTCTAGTGGTGCTGTCTTAGGACAACCATTTGAGACTCCCTGATAGACTATTTGATCCTGTTTTCCTTTCCAGCCTTTTCTCCTGCACAGCAGGTCCCTCAATCCAGCTGGGTTGATTCACTCTCCTGTCTTTTTTTCTGGTGGAGTGACTTTCTATCTACCCCAAATAGCCAAGTGCTTTTGGAGCTCCTCACTTTAGAACCACCTTTTGTTTTCACTTTACCAACTCCTGTTGCCTCTAGTCCCCCCCCCCCCCCGTCTTCTCCTCCCATTCTAAACCCTACATAACCCTTAGAATATCCTTGCTGTTGACCCCCTATCCCTCCTTTTGTCCCCCCTCCCTGCCCCTAAGCCTCATCCTTTATTTTTGCTTTGACACTCCTATTCTTTTTGAACCACAGGTAGTTTTATTGCCACCAGAACGGCCCACTCTTATAGGCCCATCCAGTTTGTCCCATTTCTATGACATTTCTACGATAAACCCATTTCTGTTGTTTCTCTATGCCCAAGTTTGCAAACCAAAGATATTAAACTCTATATTATAGCTTCAATGTTACATTTAAAAATGAAGATGTGGCAATCCTGTTCTCTAAACATACTACTTTCCAGCTGACAGAACAACTAGTTGTTCCTCTTTCCTAAAGGGTAATTTACCTCCATTACCTCTTTCTTAAAGGGTAACTCCACTTTCATGGAAAAAAATATCAAACATAAAAAATAATGTTGCATATAGAATTGCTACACAGGTCATATTGTAAGTGATTTTTATTTAAATTGTAATTTCCTTGTCAATCTGCAGCACTTTGATTTTCTGTCAAATACAATATGGCAGCTTGGAAGCATTCTGTACACAAATGGCATAGGGAAAGCCCCCCCAAAAATGTAATTTCCTGCTTGTGTGAGTGGCTTACTGATTTTCCCAGAAGTCTGCGCTATTGATACAAGTCCGATTTTGGGCAGCCCCTGCATCAAATATGTAATTTTTGGTGAGATACTGTACATCCAAAGAGAAATCATGTCTAAAAGGGATTTCAACCCTGCCATTTTCCTCATTACAGTTCTGAAAGTGCAGCAGCTACTTGATAATTATAAAGGCATTCTTATTCACATTTACTTTGCACATGGACACAGACAAACAACTATTTCTTCAGAATAACAAAAGTTTGTTAAAATCCATGCAATATACATAGATTACCCAGAGCGGAAGTTTTTTTCTCAACAACAGTGGAGTTACTCTTTAAAGGGACGCTAGCCAACAAACTTTTTATTAAGGAAAAACAGGTCCATTTCTCTGTAGAATTTGGGGTATCTTGTCGATATTTATATCTAGCATGGTTATTTTTGGGTGGGGATCAAAATTTGTCCATTAGTCCTCTCCTTGACACTTTATCCCACACATCATCTGTGCCTTACAGGGCATTGTGCCAAATGAAACAACATTTAACAAACTTCACTCAGGTGTGGCTAGGATGTTGGAGGAAGAGAACGCTAAAGCCGGAACTCTGTTCTTGCCTGATTTCCAGCGGGTTTTGTGGAGTCTTTTCTGTTCCCTCCAGGGTTGGAACAGGTGTGTCTGACCTTGGGAGGTCCTGGGCTTTCTGACCGGTGGGTTGCTGTGGTTCTGGACTGGCTGTGCTTTGTTTGGGCGATATCGGGTTCTTCTTTGGCTTTTTTTCCCCTGCTTTAGGCCGGCCCTGAGCCTCTCTGCCGGCGGAGCTGCGAGGTCCTATACGAGCAGGTCTTTGAACTGAGTAGCAGCAATGATCCTTCCACCCCTTCCAGCAGTCTTTGGAGGGACCCAGAGCCTCTGCATTAGAAGACCTGGATGGCCCCAGGTAAGCCGCACTCTAATCGTGCAGCACCAAGCACTCCCTGCCCATCTCCTTCCGGGACTAAACCAGCTACGAGTACTCCCCTGTGCAGCTATGGCTGCTAGTACACAGACAGTAGCAGGGGATGGATTGGAGATTGCCCCTTTCAATTCCAGCATAGATATTCTTGCAGCTATTATGGCATGTAAGGAGACTCTTACAACTAAAATGGATCTGTTGGATAAGACCATTAGTGTAATAATATGAACTTGATAAATTTAGATCCAGGATATCAGAGGTGGAGGACCGCGTTTCAACGATTGAAGACACAGTGAGATCACTCAATAGAGAATTCCATGCTTCACAAATTCAGACCTGAGCTTTGCAGGAGAAGGCAGTAGATACTGAGAGCCTTCTAAGGAGGAGCAATGTTCACATATTAGGTTTGCCAGAGTGGGCAGAGGGTAATAAACCAACAGAGTTTGCAGAACAGCTTTTGATCACCTTGCTTGATTTTACAGATAAGTCACCTACATTGTTGGTAGAACGGGATCGAGATCTCATTCTAACTGCAGCCCGGGCGAAGTCGGATTTACAGTGTGAAAATTCCAATTTTTTTTTTCCAGATAACCAG
This sequence comes from Rana muscosa, assembly GCA_029206835.1. Classification (NCBI taxonomy): domain Eukaryota; kingdom Metazoa; phylum Chordata; class Amphibia; order Anura; family Ranidae; genus Rana; species Rana muscosa. Next base: position 761,400,050 of record CM055116.1, on the reverse strand, counting down.
TCTGAGGTACAGCAACAACGTACAGAAGTACGGAAAAGATTACGTGACAAGGGAATTCCATTCAGTCTTTTATACCATACTTATATCAAGGTATGAGTAATTAATGGAAACTGTGCCCGTTTTTTTTTATACCCCAGCATCGGAGTGGTTAGATACTCGCTAAACCATACGTTAGTGTTAGCTTTGCTCAGAATTTTTCCATTCACATATTGACTTGGAGAGTAGAATTTCAGCTAAAGAATACATTTTTTTATTTTTTTATTTTATTAATACATTTTCACGTGAAAAATTTGGAATTATGAATTATATGTTATGATATGACTTTAAATCTATATGAATTTTGCTTTATATACTGGGCTCCAATTTTTAGGAGCTCCGGCTCACAGGATATAATGTTCACAAGTTTTTTTTTCTCACTTATGCCGCGTACACACGATTGGAAATTCCGACAAGAAAAGTCCGATGTGAGCTTTTGTGAGCTTTTGGTTGGAAATTCCGACTGTGTGTAGGCTCCATCGGACTTTTCCAATCAGAAATTCCGATCGTCTGTAGCAATTCCGACGCGCAAAGTTCCGACGCATGCTCGGAAACAATTTGACGCATGCTCGAAGCATTCAACTTAATTTTCTCGGCTCGTCGTAGTGTTGTACGTCACCGCGTTCTTGACGGTCGAAAGGTCAGAGAATTTTTGTGTGAACGTGTGTATGCAAGCCAAGCTTGAGAAGAATTCCGTCGGAAAAAACATCCAAGGTTTTTCTGACGGAAAATCCGATCGTGTGTACGTGACATAAGAGTTTGTGATTTTTATTCACTAAAGCCCCATACACACTATCAGATTTTCTGCTGATTTTTGTCATCAGATTTACCAAAACCATCTAATATGAGGTCAAACCTTAAGATTTTCAATTTGTATGCAATCAGGGCGGCCCTTGCACTACATGGTTTTGGTAAATCTGATGACAAAAATCAGCAGAAAATCTGATAGTGTGTATGGGGCTTTAGAGTTTGATTTTTTTTTACCCCCCAGTTCCGCTTCCCTTTCCCTTCCCCTCCTCCTTTACACCTTCCTCCCCTTTTTGTTTTATTAGGGGGTTTTTTCCCCAGGCTTTAAAGGTATGGGAAATTTACTGGACATAGTAGTGACTATAACCAGTTTTTTGTTAATTGTTGAGGGTTGAAGCCCTTTTTTCTACTCCCCTGCCAAGTTTGGATTTGGTGGATTTCTAAGGAGGGGGAAAAAAGGGGCGGGGTATATATTTTGGTGATGGTTGGGGTTTTTGTTGTTTTTGTTGTATTGGGTGTGAAATGGTGTGAGCTTGTAGATCTATCAACTCTCCGTAGATGCTCCTTAGGGTTTAGATCGTTCCTTATATCTTCCATAGGATTTCTTTTTCATTATGACTTCACGTGACAATAATAATTTTTCTGTTTTATCGTGGAATGTTCGGGGACTAAACTCTAATGCCTTGTACACACGACCGGACTGTCCGTTGGAATAAAGTCAGACGGATTGTCAGATAGAGTTCCGACGGAATTCTGCTCAAGCTACCTTGCATACACACGGTCACACAAGTCCGGTGAACTTTTGACTGCCAAGAATGCGGTGACGTAAAAGACTACGACGAGCCAAGAAAATGAAGTTCAATGCTTCAAGCATGCGTCTAATTGTTTCCAAGCATGCATGGTTTTTAGTACGTCGGAATTGCATACAGACTAACTGACTTTTCGATTTTTGTCCGTCGAAAAAAAAAAGAGAACAAGTTCTCTATCTAAGTCCGTTGGAATTTCCGAAGAAAAAAGTCAGATGGGGCATACACACGCTCGGAATATCCAATGAAAAGAGCCCGTCTGACTTTTTCCATCGGAAAATCCGGTCGTGTGTCCAAGGCATAAGTTTAAATGAGCCTTTGTGTTCCAATACTTAAAAACTTACAATCCTCATGCAATTTTATTGCAGGAAAAACATTTAATGGGTAGCAAATTAATGACATTAAAAAAAACTTGGGTTCAGAAAGTTTATCATGCTATGTATTCTTTTTATGCTAGAGATGTATCAGTTCTAATAAAGAGATATTTTCCTTGTATAATTGAGGATATACAGTTGTGCTCATAAGTTTACATACCCTGGCAGAATTTATGATTTCTTGGCCATTTTTCAGAGAATATGAATGATAACTACGGTTGAGCGAACCCGAACTGTAAAGTTCGGGTTTGTTCCGGACTTTTGGGTTTTTGGTACCCGGACCCGAACCCGAACAATTTACTCTATGTTCGGGTTCGGGTTCGGTGTTTGGCAATGTAATGGCGCATTTTAAAAAGCTGCAGGGCAGCCAATCAACATTTGTTTAACTCGTGTGCCCTTAGAAGCCATCACAGCCATGCCTACTACTGGCATGGCTGTGATTGGCCAGTGCAGCATGTGACCCAGCCTCTATATAAGCTAGAGGCACATAGCACAGCACGTCACTCTGCTTTAGATAGTGTAGGGAAAGGTTGCTGCTGCTGCTGCTTTGAGGGAGAGGATTAGATAGGAGTCCTGATTCAGAAATCAAATTACTCAGCGATCTACCTTGCTTTTGTTGTGTGGGTGCAGTGCACAATCTTTTTATCCTGCCCTGAGCCCAGTGCCAGAGAAAAGATAACTTTTATCCGTCTGTTAGTTAGGTTGGCGTCGGCGGGCATTTTATGTAAGTTCAGTGCACCAGCACTGCATATGTTTCTGTGAGATACACACTTTAGATACTGTTCTCCTATTCTGCTATTCAAAAAAAAGAATAATTTAGGGCAAAATAATTTTTTTTGGTGTGTTTTCTGCCCAAAAATTTTTTTTTGCTGCATTTTCTGCATATCTGTACCTGTGAGATACACCCTTTAGATACTGTTGCTCTATTCTGCTATTCAAAAAACACCCATTTAGGGTAAGATGCTAAATTTGAGAAATATGAGGAGAACGTCAAATAAGGGACGTGGCCCCGGTCGTGATGCTGCTGGTGGAGCTCCTGTTGCAGGGAGAGGACGTGGTCGATCTGTGCCAGCTACACGCACAAGTGAAACACCTTCCTCAGGTGCGAGTAGGCGACAGAGCCTGCAGCGGTATTTGGTCGGGCCTAATGCGGCTCTACGAATGTTGAGGCCAGGACAAGTACAGGCAATAGTAGATTGGGTTGCTGACAGTGCCTCCAGTTCCTTCACATTGTCTCCCACCCAGTCTACTGCTGAAAGATCAGAGTTGGCACCTGCAGCCGATGTCCATCAGTCTTTCACCTCACCCCTTGCAAATCAGCCAAGCAGTCTGAGCCCCAAGTCATGCAGCAGTCTCTTCTGCTTTTTGATGACTCTGTTAGCAGGGTTTCCCAGGGCCATCCACCTAGCCCTGCCCCAGAAGTGGAAGAGATTGAGTGCATGAGTACGTGGGAGGACCATCGCAGCACGTCTTGGATGATGAAGAAACACAGGTACCAACTGCTGCTGCTTTCGCAATTGTGCAGACCGACAAGGAGGGCAGGGGTGAAGACTGGGTGGAAGATGATGTGGAGGACGATGAGGCCCTCGACCCCAAATGGAATCAACGTGATGCAGGTGACCTGTGTAGTTTGGAGGAAGAGGCGGTGGTCGTACAGAGCCACCAGCACAGCAGAAGAGGGAGCAGGGTGCAAAAGCCGAGCGTCCGTCCCCTAGACAGTACGCCTGCTACTGCCCAACACAGCAAGGGACCGAGCACACCAAAGCCAGGTCCAAGGAGTTCCCTAGCGTAGCAGTTCTTCAGACAATGTGCTGATGACAAGACACGAGTGGCTTGCACGCTGTGCAATTAGAGCCCGAAGCGAGGCATAAACGTTCTCAACCTGAGCACAACCTGCATGACCAGGCATCTAAGTGCAAAGCACAAGCTGCAGTGGAGTAGACACCTCAAAAACCAAGAAAGGTCTCTGGCTCCTCCTGCTTCCTCTTCTGCTGCAGTCTCGGCCCCTTCATCCACCTCTGTAGTGACAGTGGCACCTGCCACCCCGCAAACAGTAGATCTGGCAGCAACACTACCACCTGGGTCACCAACCATCTCCACAATGTCCCATGGAAGCGTTCAGCTCTCTATCTCCCAAACACTGGAGCGGAAGAGGAAATACCCCCCTACCCACCCGCGATCCCTGGCCCTGAATGCCAGCATTTCAAAATTCCTGGCCTTTGAAATGCTGTCATTCCTTCTGGTGGAGATGCAGAGTTTTAAAAGCCTGATGGCATTGGCTGTCCCACAGTACGTCGTGCCCAGCCGCCACTACTTTTCCAGGCGAGCCATCCCTTCCCTGCACAACCAAGTGGGGGACAAAATCAGATGTGCACAGCGCAACGCCATCTGTGGCAAGGTCCACCTAACTATGGATACGTGGACCAGTAAGCACGGTCAGGGACGTTATATCTCCCTAACAGCACACTGTGTAAATGCAGTGGCGACTGGGCCTGAGGCGGATAGCAGTTTAGCGCATGTCCTTCCGCCACCGAGAATTGCAGGGCGCTTCAGTTTGCCTCCTGTTGCTAACTCCTCCTACTCCGCTTCCTCATCCTCTACCGCCTCCTCATCCAGTCAGCGTAACACCTTCACCACCAACTTCAGCACAGCCAGGGGTAAACGACAGCAGGCAGTTTTAAAACGTTCCTGTTTGGGGGAAAAACCACACACCGCACAGGAGTTGCGGAGGGACATGGAACAACAGACTGATGAGTGGTTGGTGGCAGTGAGCCTCAAGCCCGGCCTGGTGGTGTGTGATAATGGGCGAAATCTCGTAGCATCTCTGGGCCTAGCCGGTTTGACGCACATCCTTTGCCTGGCGCATGTGCTGAATTTGGTGGTGCAGAGGTTCCTTAAAAATTACCCCGATATGCCAGAGCTGCTGCAGAAAGTGCAGGCCGTCTGTGCGCACTTTTGGCATTCTCACCCTGCTGCTGCTCGCCTGTCAGCGCTGCAGCGTAACTTCGGCCTTCCCACTCACGGCCTCATATGTGACGTGCCCACAAGGTGAAACCCCATCTTGCACATGCTGGCCAGACTGTGTGAGCAGCAACAGGCGATAGTGGAGTTTCAGCTGCAGCACGCACGCGTGAATCGCTCTGCGAAACAGCACCACTTCACCACCAATAACTGGGCCTCCATGCGAGACCTGTGTGCCTTGTTGCGCTGTTTCGAGTACTCCACCAAAATGGTCAGTGCCGATGACGCCGTTCTCAGCGTTACTATCCCAGTTCTATGCCTCCTTGAAAAAACGCTTCGGGAGATGATGGAAGAGGATGTGGCACAGGAGGAGGAGGAGGAAGAGGTATCATTTCCAAGGCTTTCAGGGCAGTCATTCACAAGTGGCTCCGAGGGTGGGTTCCTGCACCAACAAACACCAGGTACACAATTGTCCAGCAAGAGCACAGTTCTGGAGGATAACGAGGTGGAGGATGAGGAGGAGGAGATGGAGGAGGAGGAACCATGTTCACAGCAGGGTGACACCCAGACCAGCTCATGGCCATCACTGGTGCGTGGCTGGGGGGATACAGAGGACACAAACGATACACCTCCCACAGATGACAGATTTTTGTTGCCTCTGGGCAGCCTGGCACACATGAGCGATTACATGCTGTAGTGTTTCCGCAACGACCGCCGAGTTGCCCATATTCTAACTGGTGCTGATTACTGGGTGGCCACGCTGCTGGATCCCCGTTACAAGGACAACGTACCGTCCTCAATTCCCTCACTGGAGCGTGATTGTAAGATGCGCGAGTACAAGCGCATGCTGGTAGACGCGCTGCTGGTGGCATTCCCACCTGACAGCGGGGGCACAGTGGAAGCACAAGGCAAAGGCAGAGGAGGAGGAAGAGGTCGCCAATGCAGCCGGGGCACCGCCAGCACCTCAGAAGGCAGGGTTAGCATGGCCGAAATGTGGAAAAGCTTTGTCAGCATGCCACAACAACCAGCACCACCAGCTGATATGGAACGTCTTAGCAGGAGGCAGCATTTCACCAACATGGCGGAGCAGTATGTGTGCACCGCCTACACGTACTAAATGACGGGTCTGCCCCCTTCAACTTCTGGGTCTCCAAATTGGGCATATGGCCTGAGCTTGCCCTTTATGCCTTGGAGGTGCTGGCCTGCCCTGCAGCCAGTGTATTATCTGAATGTGTATTTAGCACGGCAGGGGGTGTTATCACAGACAAGCGCAGCCGCCTGTTCAGAGCCAATGTGGACAAGCTCACGTTCATTAAAATGAACCAGGCATGGATCCCACAGGACTTGTCCGTACCTTGTGCAGAATAGACATGTATACCGTCCAACGCTGCAGTCTCCTCCAGTCTCCACTCCACACGAAACCCCCATGACGTACGAGGGGGCGGGGCCTGCCTACGTCACTGGCTATTCCCCGGCAAGCGGGGAAAGCTGGGCCTTTCCCTATGATGTGACGGGTGACCCCGCCCCCTCGTACATCATGGGGGTTTCGTGTGGAGTGGAGACTGGAGGAGACTGCAGCGCTGGACATCGGATCACCGCGGGACATAGAGAACAACACTGGACAGACTGGATTTCTTTCCCAACGGTGAATGTGTGTTTTTTACAATTTTTTACACTTTCTTTTTTTTTTTTAATAAAGAACTTTTCCAAGGTGTTTGTGTGTTTTTTTTTTACATTTTTTGACACTTTCTTCGTGAAATGGTAGGGGTACAATGTACCCCTTACCAATTCACATGGGGGGGTCGGGATCTGGGGGTCCCCTTTGTTAAAGGGGTCTTCCAGATTCCGATAAGCCCCCCACCTGCAGACCCCCACAACCACCGGGCAAGGGTTGTGGGGATGAGGCCCTTGTCCCCATCAACATGGGGACATCCTCCCCATGTTGAGGGTATGTGGCCTGGTACGGTTCAGGAGGGGGGGGCTCTCTCGTCAGGTTACGTGCTCGGATAAAGGGTCTGGTATGGATGTTTGGGGTTAACTCCACGCCATTTTTTTAAAATTCCCCTTAAAATCCATACCAGACCTGAAGGGGGGAACCCCACGTAATTTTTTTTAAAATTTGATCCAGGGTTCCCCTTAATATCCATACCAGACCTGAAGGGCCTGGTAATTGAATTTGGGGGGACCCCCACGCATTTTTTTTATCAATAACTTTTCTCTGTATTGCCGGGAGCTGACAATTCATTATAGCCGCGAGTGCTTTTAAATTACTTTTTTTCCTTCAGAAATTACACTTTGTGTAGGGACAGTTCTAAGCACGGGGAAAAAGCGCTACTTTACAGGCATACTATACACACTCCCTGGGTACGAAATTTAAAGGAATATTTCACTTTTATTGTTTCACTTTAAGCATTATTAAAATCACTGCTCCCGAAAAAATTTCCGTTTTTAAAACTTTTTTTTTGCATTGATACATGTCCCCTGGGGCAGGACCCGGTCCCCAAACACTTTTTATGACAATAACGTGCATATTAACCTTTGAAATTAACTCTTTAGATTTTTTCATGTCCGAGTCCCATAGACTTTAACGGTGTTCGGATGTTCGAACAAATTTATTGCCTGTTCGCAAGTTCTGGTGCAGATATTCTGTAGGAGACATTGCAATTGCAGACTGGGGAAATGCTTCAGGGTATGTATTACAAAGAAACTGCTAGAATTACTGCTATTGTCAAGGCAATAAGGCAATAATAAAAAAAAAAGATTAGTGTCTGCAGGGGCCCTATGGGCCACACAAAAAGGACCAAAGGGAGGTGGAGAGCATGGGGGGGAGGTGGAGAGCATGGGGGGTGGCCGAGAGCATGGGGGAGAGGTGGAGAGCATGGGGGAGAGGTGGAGAGCATGGGGGGTGGCAGAGAGCATGGGGGGAGGTGGAGAGTATGGGGGAGGTGGAAAGTATGGGGGGTGGAGAGCATGGGGGGGAGGTGGAGAGCACGAGGAGGCTGTCATGGAAACCCTGTCAGGAACAGACGCCCTGGACTTCCTGGTTCCCGCCCCCGCAGGTGACGCCCGAAGGGCTATTTAAACTCCTCACTTGCAGACAGTCCCTGCTGTCTGCTCTACAGCGTTTATCCCAAGTGACCTGATCTGCCTTGTTTACCTGTATCTGACCCGGCTTCCTGTGACCCTCCTGCTATCTGCCTGTACCTGACCATCGGCCTGTTTTCTGACTTCGGTATTGCCTGATCCTTTTGTGCCTCGCTGCCTGCCAGTTTACCCGACCCCGGCTTGTCTGACGATCCTGCCTGACCTTGGCTCTTGTTCACCTGCTGCTGCCTAGTGGTTCCAGTTTACCTGCTGTGCCTCCCGGTCCGGGTCATCTGCTGAGTTCCTGGTTCCTGTCTGCTCATCTGCTGGTTCCTGTCTGCTCATCTGCTGGTTCCTGTCTGCTCATCTGCTGGTTCCTGTTCACCTGCTGCTGCCTAGTGGTTCCAGTTTACCTGCTGTGCCTCCCGGTCCGGGTCATCTGCTGAGTTCCTGGTTCCTGTCTGCTCATCTGCTGGTTCCTGTCTGCTCATCTGCTGGTTCCTGTCTGCTCATCTGCTGGTTCCTGTTCACCTGCTGCTGCCCAGTGGTTCCAGTCTACCTGCTGTGCCTCCCGGTCCGGGTCATCTGCTGAGTTCCTGGTTCCTGTCTACTCACCTGCTGGAGTTCCTGGTTCCTGTCTGCTCATCTGCTGGTTCCTGTCTGCTCATCTGCTGGTTCCTGTTCATCTGCTGCTGCCCAGTGGTTCCAGTCTACCTGCTGTGCCTCCCGGTCCGGGTCATCTTCTGAGTTCCTGGTTCCTGTCTACTCACCTGCTGTAGTTCCTGGTTCCTGTCCACTCACCTGCTGTAGTTCCTGGTTCCTGCCTCCTCACCTGCTGGTTCCTGATCACCTGCGGTAGTTCTTGATCCTGCCAGGCACTCGTACCCCTTCCACCTCCGTGCTTCCTGTTATACCACCAGGGGCCGCCGGTGGGAGCCGTAAGGGAGGCCTCCCTCTGCTAACCGGGCTCGTCACCGTCAGGTACGTGACAGTAGCAGACAGCCATGTCTGAGCCCGAGCAGGGAGCCTCACCTATGGAGGAACTATGCCGACATCTGGCGGGACTGACCGAGGCCGTTAAGAGCCTCCAGCAAGGCTACACTCACCTGAAAGGACAAGTGCGGGCCCTCACCAACCCCGATGGAGCTCAAGGGGGTCCACGTGCCTCCACTTCTTCCGCCGGGGCAGGAGCTGCGCCCACGGTGGTCATGTTTCCCCCTGAACCCAGGGTCCCTACACCCGAAAGATTCTCCGGGGACCGGAGCAAGTTCAGGGCTTTCCGGAACTCTTGTGAGTTGTACTTTGCCTTACAGCCCCGCACCTTTTCCTTAGAAGCTACCAAGGTGGGCTTTGTAATTTCGCTGCTTTCCGGAGACCCACAGAACTGGGCCCACCGCCTGCTAGAACGCAAAGATGCGTCCTTGGACAGCCTTACACTTTTTTTTTACGCCATTGCCCAATTGTACGAGGACCCTCAGCTCTCGGTCACTGCAGAGAACGCCCTGCGGACCCTTCAGCAGGGACGCAGAGCAGCGGAAGATTATGTAGCTGAATTCAGGCGCTGGAGCGCAGACACCAGCTGGAATGACGCTGCCCTCCGTCACCAGTTTCGCATAGGCCTTTCTGACCCATTGAAGGACGAACTGGCTAAGGTAGGAATACCAGAAAATTTGAACCTACTGATCGATCTGACAATTCAGATCGACCGACGCCTGAGGGAACGGAGGGTTGAGAGGGCCACGGGCTTCACCCGGCCGACCTGGATGCTTCCCCGGGTCCCCAGTCATCCGCACCCAGCTTCTGCAGCACCCTTGACCCCCTCGTACGATGCTCCTGAACCCATGCAGCTTGGGGTCCTCCGCCCTTCCCTTACTCCGGAGGAACGCCAACGCCGACGCGCGCACAACCTGTGCCTGTACTGCGGGGAGCCCGGTCACTTCGTTAGGAACTGTCCCCTGAAGTTCCGTAAGTGCTTGTCAGTATTCCCTGCTGTGATCAACCCTCAGACTAAATCCTCCTCTCACTTCGCTCTTTCTATCTCCCTGCAGCTCCCAGGAAGGACCCTGCAAGTCGTCGCAATTATTGACTCTGGGGCTTGTAGTTGCTTCATGGACTCAACTTTTGCCCGTACTCAACTTATTCCTCTACTTCCCAAGACCCATGGACTACGGGTTCACCTGGCTGATGGGTCCCTTATCAAGTCGGGGCCCGTGGTCGAAGAGACGGCTCCCCTACCTGTCACTGTCTTCTCCTCTACCGGGGTGCACCGAGAATATCTACGGCTGGATATTATCTCCTCTCCACTGTTCCCCATAATTCTCGGTATGCCCTGGCTACAAGCCCATAATCCTACCATTAACTGGGTCACGGGGGTGATCACGTTTCCTTCCTCCTACTGCCAACGGTCCTGTGGCTCACACAAACCCCCTGGGCCTGCCACCTTAATGTGTACCGACACTGAGGCCGGAATACGTCAGGCCATCCCTGGCGCTTACCTGGACTTTCTCGATGTGTTTAGTAAACAGGGGGCAGAGACACTACCACCCCACCGAGCCTACGACTGCCCCATTGATCTACTTCCCGAAGCAGCTATTCCTTTCGGTAGGATTTTCCCTTTAACGGAGGTGGAACAGGGGGCCCTGAAGGACTACATCGATGAGAACCTTTTAAAGGGGTTCATTCACCCCTCTACGTCGCCAGCAGGCGCAGGCATTTTCTTTGTAGAAAAGAAGGACCATACCCTCAGGCCATGTGTGGACTACCGTGAACTAAATAAGGTCACCATTAAAAATCGTTATCCTCTTCCTCTGGTACCAGAGTTGTTCCAAAGATTGGGAGCTGCCCTTATTTTTACTAAGCTTGACCTCCGGGGAGCCTATAACCTGGTCCGAATCAAGGAGGGCGATGAGTGGAAAACCGCCTTCCGCTCCCGGTTCGGACATTTCGAATATTTAGTGATGCCCTTCGGGCTGTGCAATGTCCCTGCCACCTTCCAGTATTTAATTAATGATGTTCTTCGGGACTTTTTAGATCTTTGTGATTGCTTATTTAGATGACATACTAATCTTCTCTTCCTCCCTTGACTCTCATCGCAGGCATGTCAGAAGTGTGTTAGACCGGCTTCGGCAGCATAAACTATATGCGAAGGCTGAGAAATGCGAGTTTGAGCGGGAGAGCATAGCATTTCTGGGATTAATCATCTCTGGCGAAGGCATCAGGATGGACCCACAGAAGATCACCGCAATCTTGGACTGGCCAGCGCCAGTGGATAAGAAGGGAATCCAACGGTTCGCTGGATTCGCCAACTTTTATCGTAAATTCATCCGGGGGTTCTCCGCCATCATTGCACCCATTACTCAGCTAACCAAGCAAGGTACCCGCTTCCACTGGTCCCCTGAGGCCCAAAAGGCCTTTGAGGATCTCAAAGGGCTCTTCACCTCTGCATCCATCTTAAAACATCCAGATTTCTCCCTACCATTTGTACTTGAGGTAGATGCTTCTGAGGTTGCAGTAGGGGCAATATTGTCACAGAGGCAAGGAACCAAGGCTTTGCTTCATCCGGTGGCTTTCTTTTCTCGCAAATTATCTGCGGCAGAAAAGAACTATGACGTGGGAGACCGGGAACTCTTGGCGATTAAGTCCGCCCTGGAAGAATGGAGGTACTTACTTGAAGGTGCTGCTCACCCGATCTTAGTATTCACCGACCATAAGAACTTAGAGTACCTGAAAACTGCAAAAAGACTAAAACCACGACAAGCCAGATGGGCCCTGTTTTTTTCCCGGTTCTCCTTCCATGTGACATACCGCCCCGGTGCCAAGAAAACTAAACCTGACGCCTTGTCCCGAATGTTTCATGGATCCAAAGAACTCTCCTCACCCGATACAATCCTCGCTCCTGGGAATTTTCTCCTACTTCAGGAGGACCTACTCTCCCGGATCAGACAAGCCACCACTAGACAGGAACCCTCTCCTGAACTGGATCTGCAAACCAAGGATGGATTACTCTGGCACCAAGACAGGATATTCATACCAGAAGAACTAAAGATAACCGTGCTAGAGCTCTGCCACGATCATGCCCTTGCTGGGCACTTTGGCGTGGCTAAGACCACTGAGTTGGTACAACGTACCTTCTGGTGGCCTCGACTACGCGAGGATTGCAGGAGGTTCGTGGAGTCCTGTACTACATGTACCCGGAATAAAGGGTCCAGATCCAAAGCCTGGGGACTACTGAAGCCCTTACCCGTTCCAGAGAGACCGTGGAAAATGCTTTCTATCGACTTCATAGTTGAACTCCCCCCGGCTGAGAATCACACCACCATCTTTGTGATTGTGGACCGTCTGTCCAAGATGGCACATTTTGTTCCTATGAGAGGGACCCCCTCGGCCCCGGAAACTGCACAAATGTTCATTAAAGAAGTCGTCAGGCTCCACGGGGTACCTGCTAATATAGTCTCCGATCGGGGGGTACAATTTACCTCCCGGTTCTGGAGGTCCCTCTGCAAGACTCTGGGAATAGAGCTATCATTCTCTTCGGCTTACCACCCTCAAACCAACGGACAGACTGAGAGAACAAATCAGACCCTCGAGCAATATTTGCGTTGTTTCTCCTCCTTTGCTCAGAATGACTGGCTCTCCCTGCTTCCGCTAGCGGAGTTCTCCTACAATAACTCCATCCACTCCGCAACTAACCAGACCCCATTTTTTGCGAACTTCAGGTTTCACCCCACATTTCTGCCCAACTCTCTCCCTGAGTGCTCAGTGCCCGCAGTTCTGGAAAAAGTGAATTTCTTCTCCTCTAACAACCAGCTTCTACACGAAGCCATGGCAAGAACTCAGGAGTATAACAAGACGGTCTACGACAGGAGGAGACGGGGTGAATTAGCGCTGGCACCGGGCGACCAAGTATGGCTTTCCACCATCAATCTAAGATTGGCTTGCCCGTCCAAGAAATTGGGCCCCAAGTTTCTAGGGCCTTTTCCTATCCAAAGGAAAATCAACGAGGTGGCCTACGAGCTGGAGCTCCCCGACTCCCTGAGGGTCCACCCTGTTTTTCATGTTTCTCTATTGAAACCGTCAGTCTCCAACCCATTCCCAGGTCGGACCCCGACTCGCCCTGATCCCGTCATCATAGACGGGGAACAGGAATTCGAGGTAGAAGCTATTTTAGACGCACGAAGAAGAAATAGCCAGAGTCAATTTTTAATAAAATGGAAGGGTTACGGACCAGAGGAGAACTCCTGGGAACCCGAAGAGAACATTCACGCCAAAGACCTGATACAAGCCTTCAGGAGGTCTCACCCCGAGAAGTTTGCTCCTAGGGGCATCCGGAGGCTGCCCCTTGGGGGGGGGGCAATATCATGGAAACCCTGTCAGGAACAGACGCCCTGGACTTCCTGGTTCCCGCCCCCGCAGGTGACGCCCGAAGGGCTATTTAAACTCCTCACTTGCAGACAGTCCCTGCTGTCTGCTCTACAGCGTTTATCCCAAGTGACCTGATCTGCCTTGTTTACCTGTATCTGACCCGGCTTCCTGTGACCCTCCTGCTATCTGCCTGTACCTGACCATCGGCCTGTTTTCTGACTTCGGTATTGCCTGATCCTTTTGTGCCTCGCTGCCTGCCAGTTTACCCGACCCCGGCTTGTCTGACAATCCTGCCTGACCTTGGCTCTTGTTCACCTGCTGCTGCCTAGTGGTTCCAGTTTACCTGCTGTGCCTCCCGGTCCGGGTCATCTGCTGAGTTCCTGGTTCCTGTCTGCTCATCTGCTGGTTCCTGTCTGCTCATCTGCTGGTTCCTGTCTGCTCATCTGCTGGTTCCTGTTCACCTGCTGCTGCCTAGTGGTTCCAGTTTACCTGCTGTGCCTCCCGGTCCGGGTCATCTGCTGAGTTCCTGGTTCCTGTCTGCTCATCTGCTGGTTCCTGTCTGCTCATCTGCTGGTTCCTGTCTGCTCATCTGCTGGTTCCTGTCTGCTCATCTGCTGGTTCCTGTCTACTCACCTGCTGTAGTTCCTGGTTCCTGTCCACTCACCTGCTGTAGTTCCTGGTTCCTGCCTCCTCACCTGCTGGTTCCTGATCACCTGCGGTAGTTCTTGATCCTGCCAGGCACTCGTACCCCTTCCACCTCCGTGCTTCCTGTTATACCACCAGGGGCCGCCGGTGGGAGCCGTAAGGGAGGCCTCCCTCTGCTAACCGGGCTCGTCACCGTCAGGTACGTGACAGAGGCAAAGGGTATGGGTGCAGTGGAAAGCCCAGGGGGAGCAGCAGAGAGAAGCAGGATAGGAGGAGCAGTGGGGGCAGCTGCCGATAGAAGAAGAATTCTTTCCATCTTCCTCCTGCAGGCTCATGGATGAGCCGCGCAAGCTCAAGGATTTGCAGCCTGGTGGCCGCGGCCCACCGGGCAAGTGTCCGGTTTGCCCTATGGTCAATCTGGGCCTGGTTACAAAGGAAAAACTATAGTACAAAGTGCAGTAAGCCTTTACAATCAGTCAGAGTTTAGTTGTCTGTAGGAAGATCACTAAAAGATTAAATTCAACTTGGTTTATATTTGTATTTTTCTTTGTTAACCAAATCTGCTTGTGTGATGTTGTGTGTTGTTGCTTTGAAACACTAAAATAATATATGGAGAATTCAGCCTATGAAATGACTCTGTTTAGCATAAAACATAGGAAGATGTGGCATAACTACAGGGAACGGTCACAGCTTGAGTCTCTGGGGTCCCTGAAAATTTCAGAGTTCCCATGTAACCTGCTGGTGCTTACCTACAACTAAGTTATGTTGCTTGCTATGGAAAATGACAATATGTAGTTTAAGACATGTAAGACATTATATGATCTTCCACGTTTTCTCCAATAAAGTAAGCTTTTACCAAGATGAATCCTGTAGAGCGCTGGTACCTTTTTGGTTTGAACTGACCCTTTGCATGTTTTTTGTACAGAACTTTAGCAAAGTGCTTACTCAACAGGCTTCCTGTTTTTTCTCCAGGAAAAGCAAATAAGCTGACATCCAAGATAAATGCCAAGTCTCCTGTTTACAATGACATCAGTAATTGTTGCTAATATGCTCTCCTTTTTTGGTTGGCTGCTTACTTTAATGGATGCTCCCGCAAAACCCCCTTGGTGGGTCCTGATACTTAGAGATGTAATTGAGAGTCAAGTACTGTATTTATTGGCGTATAACACACACTTTTTTACCCTGAAAATAGAGGGCAAACTGTGGCTGCGTGTTATACGCCAATATTTTTATTTATTACTAACGGGGGGGCGGTCCGCCCCGGGTGCCACCCATTGGGGGGGTGTCAGGCCGGCTGCCCAGCCTTTCCTGGCCCTGGGACAGCGCTGCCAGCATACCTTAAAGTTAAGAAAACATTACTGCCAGTCCTTTCTCATACACTGCTCCTCCTGTGCCACCCTCAATGTAAATGGAAGCCTCTAAATACCTCAATTAACGCTGTTCTTTCTGGCCGCTCTCCTCCTCCCGCTCTGCCTCCTCGAGTGTAGCTTTTGATTGGAGGAGGAGAGCGGTCATGTGACCGTCAATGAATCGGCAGAGGAGAGCAGTCACATGACCGAGTCCACGAAAGAGCGGTGTTAATTGAGGTTTTTAGAAGCTTCGATTTACGACAGTGACACAGGAGGAGCTGTGTATGAGAAGAGTCTGACAGTGATTTTTTCTCAACTTTAGAGTATGCTGGCAATGCTGACCCAGGAGACTGGGGGTCTCCTGGGAGTGCAGGGGGGCTTTATAATGAATGGGAGTCTGTTTCCCATGCAGGGAGTCTGTGTCCCGTGCAGGGAGTCTGTGTCCCGTGCAAGGGCCTGTGGATTTTTTTTCCCCTGAAACTTCCCTCTTAAAGTTAGGGTGCGTGTTATACGCAGATAAAGTATAGAACTACCATTAATCTTATTACTCAAACAAAGCAATAATGACTGTTGTTCAAATAAATATGTCAATCAACTTTATTCAAGTTCTAAAAATTGTAGCTATCATGCCGTAAAGTAGAACTATAAGCAAACCATTTTTAACAGAGTGTGATAACCCCTGTCAGATTTTTACATTACAGAGATTTTCCTTCACGTCCTTTCTCGTAGCCAAACAGGAAGTGAGAGGTAATCCCTGCAAATTAAGGTAATTCTTTGGGGACCGCCCAGGTCACCAGAACTAGTGTCTTCATTGGAAGATTTCCCCAGTAATACTTTTCTGGGGACAATCCAAAATCTAGGATTTTCTTTACTTTCACTTTCAATGATAATGGTAAACAGGACGAATATAAATCTTCTTAACAGGAACACAGACAGCAGTAAAAACTGGCATGTGTTCTAATCCCTCTACACTCCATCCAAAACAAAAAATATATATTTTGCCTTTAGTTATACCTTAAAGTGGATGTAAACCCGAAATTTTTTTATTTATTTTTTTGCTGTCACAATGTAGAGTATAAGATTTCCTATCATTTGTGCCAGGTCTTGCCACAAAGAGTTAATCCAGCTCTGAGCAATCCTCTTTTATTGTTCAGTGAGATAAAACGGACAAACAGAGAAAAACCTTTGTCCGTTCCGCCCCCTTGCTTTGAGTGACAGGTTATTTATATATATCGTGCACTAGCTTTAGACAGGCATTATTTTTTAATTCCCACCCCCACTCCTTTTCTGAAGTCATGTGGTTACTTTTCTGGATTTTGACTGGATGTTAGTGATCATAGCAGAAGGAATACACAGGAGAAAGTGCATGTTGACAAGGGGAGTGTAGAGGTGGGCGGGGAGTCCACTGACATCACGACTCCACCCACCGAGCTCCAGACAACAGATCCACCCACAGAATCTGCAGTTTTTCAGTTCTTATAACCGACAGAGGGGAGACATTTGACAGATAAGGATACATGCAGGAGGCATGTATATCCTTATCAGCACTATGCCAGTAGTTTAGAAAGGATGAGAGTGGGTTTACATCCACTTTAAGCAGGAGTGACTCCCTAACTGGCTGTATTTAGCTAAAACCTTAATTTATAGTATCTTAATTTATGTTGTATTTCCTAAATCCAGCCTGATTATCTTCTTCTGCTTGCTGCCAGGATTGTTCTTGACAATAAAGTGGGATAAGAATGGTCTGAATTATGAATATTTATGCCCTTCTCTGGCCAGTCACTAGGAGAGGTGCATGCTGAGGAAGGGTATAAATATTTAGGATGACTTGTAGAGAGGTCTAACCCTTGACATCATGGGTGGCTATGAGACGATTGGCTTGATCTATCGCAAGTGTTCAGTACTGAGTACTGTTTTTTACTACCTGTATGTAGTTTTCAACGTGTTTAAGAAGGAACCCTGGGCCAGCTCACTTAGTGACTGTGGGGTACATGTTTGTTAGGCAATTCTGTGTGAGAAATTCCTGTGACAATTCCAATAATGTTGTAACCATTATTACCACTATTTATTTATTTTTCCCACTTTTTCTTTCTTTATCCCACTTTTGCTCAAATACCTGCTCTCAGGCAGAAAAGCTTTTTTTATTTTTTTTATTCAGATTCCACAATGTAGTCTAAATTAAGTGGAGTGTGGAGCCACCCTGCATTAAGCAAGAGCATCTAGTGTTTTTAGTACTGCCTGGCTGTACCAAGCTAGTGCTAAACTGATAATGTTTTCCATTGGCTTCCCTAACTCCTGCCTGATCACTTGTTTTTCACTTGTATCTCTCATGTATATGCAGTAATGTTTGTCTGCCATCTTGCCTTCCTCCACTTGTGTTCACCTTAGAGGCCAGACTCTCTCACCTGGCTGCTTTTATAATCTCTCTTCCCAGCCTGGCTCCAACCCAGGCCCTATCACAGAACTCTATATTAACCTGTGCACTGCAAGTCTGCCTTGCTGATCAACGTGTTTTTTAAGCATTGTGTGTTTGGGTTCCTGCCTGCCGTGTGCTACGTCTGTCTCTGTGTTACGATATTGGCTTGTTCCCGACTATCCCTGTCTGCTAGTGACCTTGACGTTTGGCTTGTCCTTCGTTTATCCGTGTCTGCTTGTTGCCCTGACCTCGGCTTTTCCCCTCACTATCCTTGTATCCTGTGCTGCTGCTTCCCCTCTATCCTCTTTACCCTACGGAGCTTGAGCTAGGGGACTCTGGGGGCCGTGACCTGGACCCAGCTGCAGCGTAGGCCATCCTCACCACTAGAGGCTCTGGTGAAAACCTGCTGGATCTTAGACTCCGCGCCCTGGGGAATCTTGGGCTCTAGCTCCCTGTGGGTCCCTGTTGTGTGCTACTGGTCCCGCTTTCCACAACCACCCAGTGTCCCATCTGCAGCAGTCAGCCATAGGGTTCACTACCTTGTGGTGCACTCCTGCCCCCCAACGGTGTGCATCTGTCACCTGGCCACAGGTGACCTGACAGTATCTCTGATATCAAAGCAGGGAGAGGAACTAGCATATTTGCATCTTTCTTTGGCCAACTACTAGGATTTTTTTTATCAATAGTGCATACTGAAAAAAGGTATAAGAATTTAGGTTAGCCTTTAGGAGAGGCCTAGGCTGGTAGAAGAATAATTTTGGTGCTGCTGTTCTCAAGGCCATGCTGCCTAGGGAGGGCTACATATGTTGAAGGTCAGGTCTGAGCTAAGGTCTGAAGCTTTCCTGCCTGGAATGGAGGAAGCTATACTTCCGCTGGAGTACCAGAGGGAAGAAGGCCTTCTGGATACCTGGGAGGTAGCTTGTGCCTTGCAGAGGACTGGTAACTCACTTAGAGAAAGGATGTAGCAAAGGTACTGCTAAATTACAGAAATGTCATATTTGGCTTAAAGACTTAATTCTGTAAAGCTGGGAGTGGAATAAGTTTGGAATGAGCAGTGCACATTAGTTGTGGTCATGTGCACTGCTCTATGCACACTTCAAATTTCATAGTCCCTAGTGTTTTGAGCAAGCAAAAGAGGGTGCCTATGTTACTACATACAAGAGGGCCATTGAGAACAAACATAGGGGGTTATTTATGAAAGGCAAATCCACTTTGCACTGCAAGTACACTTGGAAGTGCACTTTGAATTGCAGTTGCTGTAGATCTGAGCCGGAAATGCAAGAAAAATAAGCATTTTTGCTTGCACATGATTGGATGATAGAAATCAGCAGAGCTTCCCCTAATTTTGATCTTCCCCTCAGATCTACAGCGACTTCAATTCCAAGTGCACTTGTAGTGCAAAGTGGATTTGCCTTTAGTAAATCAACCCCATAGTGTAATCTGGGGTAGCTCTGGAATGACTGCCGGCCAGTTTGGTGAAAGCAAAACAGTTCATTTATTTGAAACACGGGTAAACAAAACGACAGCTTAACCACTTAACGACCGCCCACCGCCGATTTACGTCGGCAGAATGGCACGGACAGGCAGAATCACGTAGATCTACGTGATCGCCTTTGTGCAGTTGGGGGGTCCATCCGGACCCCCCTTCACTGCAGTGAGCGGCCGTTAAGTGTTCGGGAGCGATCAGGCATGAGGGGGCGGCCGCTCGATTCCGCCCCCCCCTCGCGATCGCTCCCGGCCAATGAAAATGCTTCCTCCGCCATGTGATGTAAACACAGGCTGGAGGAAGTGATGTCATCTCCCTCGCCGCGGTCTCTTCGTTCCCGGCGCCGAGGAGAGAAGACAGAGGTTAGTGCTCCAACAGTCCACTGACACGTAGGTACACATAGGCACACAAATCACCCCCCAGTCACCCCCAGATCACCCCCCAGGTCACCCCAAAGCCCCCAATCACAGTGTCACTGATTGCAGTGATCATTTATTTTACTGATCACTGCATTTAGTGTCATCTGTGATTGTAAAAAGTTGCAGGGCAATTAGGATTAGGCCCCTTTAGGTCCAGGGTAGCCCCCTAACCCCCCCTAATAAAGGTTTAACCCCTTGATCACCCCCCAGGTAACCCTTTCACCCCCTAACTTCAGCGTCACTAAGCGATTGTTGGCGCCCTGTTATGTTTTTGTTCCTATGTTATATACTACATGACAGTACTGCTCATTATTTTGTTACCTCCACTGGCGGGGGATCTGACTCTCCCTTCGGCTGTATTCCGGCCGTGGGGACTGGTCTGGATCCTCTAGACCCTACTACTCCTCCTGTCCTATCCCTCACGGGCGTGTATGGCTACTCTTGATATTCTCTCCTGGAACACACGAGGCTTAAACTCCCCCGTTAAACGTTCCCTGGTATTTCAATTTATTAAGAAATACAATCCCCAAGTCTGTGTGTTACAGGAGACGCATTTGGTGGGAAGCAAGACTCTAAGCCTTAAGAAACCGTGGGTGGCCCACCACTACCACTCCACGTACTCTAACTATGCAAGGGGGGTCAGTGTTTTGATTCATAAATCTCTGCCCTTTAAACTACTGGACCTGGTTATGGATCCAGGTGGTAGATTTGTGTTGATACATGCTCTGATTTATAATCTTCCATGGGTTCTGGTGGGCCTATATTTGCCGCCTCCGGCTTCCCTGGGGGTCCTGGGTACTATCTTGGCCAGACTGGCGCAGTTTTCCTGTGATAACGTGGTCCTCATGGGTGACTTCAACCTCGTCCCGGACGCGGACAGGTTTACCCCGGCGGGCTCTACCCGCCAGGGGCTGGCGGAGTGGGCTGACACCTTTGCGCTCACAGATGTTTGGCGGTGGAGGCACCCAAAATCTCGTGCCTTCACCTGCCACTCAGCCACCCACAAGTCGTTCTCCCGGATTGACTTGGCCTATGTGGGGGCGCCTGTCCTGCCCAGGGTCCGGGACGTTGTTGTTCTCCCCAGGGGGATCTCAGACCACGCCCCTCTCATTCTGTCCCTTACGGCCACGACCGACCGGACTGAAAATCTCTGGAGACTCTCTAGGTACTGGGTGTCAGATCCGGACGTGGAGCCAAGGTTTGGGGAGACGTTGAGAGATTACTGGACGACCAACCCGGGCTCGGCCCCCGAAACCACGGTGTGGGACGCCTTTAAGGCCTCCTCCCGTGGCCAATACCAATCGATCATAGCTGGGGTGAGGAGGGAGCGCAGGGCCGAGCTAATTGGGGTGGAGGACGAGGCTGCTAGACAGGAGGCTCTATATGTTAGGACCCATGACCCCCGGCACTACTCTCGCTTAAAGTCCTTGACACAGCAGGCCCTTCTTCTGCGATCTGCTTTGACCCAGAAGAAACTGCTCCATCAGTCCCAGCGTATATTTGAGCAGGGGGAGAGAGCGGGGAAGCTTCTGGCCTGGTTGTCTAAGGAGCAATCGGGACCCTCTACCATTGCACAGATCAGGGACTCGGACGGGTCCCTCCGTTCTACCCCGTCTGAAATTAACCAATGCTTTGCCGCATTTTATCAAAGCTTATATAGCTCCAGGGTGGCATATGAGTCGGTGGACTTGGCGGCCTATCTCGGCGAGGTAGATGTCCCCGTCCTTACTCCTTCCTCTGCGCGCAAGTTGGATGCCCCCATCCAGCTGGAGGAGATAAGGGTGGCACTCAAAATGATGCAGGTCGGCAAGTCCCCGGGCCCGGACGGGTTCCCGGTAGACTTTTACAAAGCCTACATGGAAGAACTGGCCCCTAGGTTACAATCACTTTTTGCCCATGCCTCTCAGTCTGGCTCCCTCCCGGATTCCATGAACGACGCGGTGATCGTGGTTATCCCCAAACCAGGTAAGGATCCTACTCTTTGTTCGTCGTACCGACCCATATCCCTCCTCAATATAGATGCCAAGATCCTGGCTAAGATTCTCGCCAATCGGCTGAACACCGTCATCACAGCCCTGGTCCACTCGGACCAGATGGGCTTTATGCCGGGAAGGGGTACAGACATCAACCTTAGACGCTTACACACTCACATCGCGGTTGCGGGCCCTGAGGCCCCCGGGGTGGTGGCCTCACTCGACGCCGAGAAGGCCTTCGACTCGGTCGAGTGGGGCTACCTGTGGGCGGTTCTCTCCCACTTTGGTTTTGGCCCTCGGTTTCTTTCCTGGATACGGATGCTCTACTCCCGGCCCGGGGCCCGTGTTCGCACCAACGGGGCCCTGTCGGCCTCCTTTCCTTTGGAGAGGGGGACCAGACAGGGCTGCCCGCTCTCCCCGGCCTTATTTGCTTTGGCCCTGGAGCCGTTAGCTGCCCTTATCCGGCGGAATCCGGGGGTTCAGGGTGTGCGGGTGGGCCCCCTGGAGGAGAAGCTGTCGCTCTATGCAGACGATACGCTGCTGTATCTTGCGGACGCAGCGGGTTCCCTGCGCAATGCGTTAGTTCACTTTGACACCTTCGGCCGGTTTTCGGGAATCCGAATAAACTGGGACAAATCAGTCCTGTTCCCGCTCCACCCGACATTGGCCCGTACAGACTCTAACACGCCCCTGATCTGGGTAGACGAATTCACTTATCTTGGTGTGCATGTTGGGTTGGAGTCGAAAGGCTACCTGACAAGGAATGTCCTCCCGGTACTGGAGCAACTCACTAAGAGATGCGCGGTGTGGCGTTCCCTCCCCCTCTCGCCGGTGGGACGTGGGAATATTATCAAAATGATATATTTACCTAAACTATTATATTTTTTCAGACAGACCCCCGTCCCCATCCCCAGGTCCTTCTTTCGGAAGCTTGATAGTATAGTCATGACCTTTATCTGGGCTGGGCGCCCCCCCCGCGTGGCGAAACGCTTCCTCTACCTCCCACTCTCGAGGGGTGGACTGGCCTTACCGAACTTTCTAGCATACTACTGGGCAGCGGTCCTTGTCACGGTTCGGTGGTGGTTTTCCCAGCCACGGCAGAACCCGGCGGTCACGCTCGAGGCGGCGGTCCTGGGATCCTACGCGGCCCTGTCAAATCTGGTCTTTCGGGGTGCGAAGGCACACTCCTCGGTCACGGGGCCAATGACTACAGTCATCCGGGTTTGGAAGTCCGCTAGGGCGAAATATGCCAAGGCCGGTACCTTATCCCCGTATACCCCCCTATGGGGGAATCCCCTCCTCCCTCATCTCGACTCGGTCCCGGATCCAGTGGTATGGGCTCGGCGGGGCATCCTCACCCTCCGGCATGTGATGCCGGGAGGAGGGATCCAGTCCTTCAGAGACCTGTCTAGAGCATACCGCCTCCCCGCCTCCCTGAGCTTTCGTTATTGCCAGCTACGACATGCCCTTACATCTCAGTTCCCTGACCCGGTGACCCTAGACTCAGACCCGATCGAGCGTCTACTGATCTCGGGGGTGATGGGGAGGCCTCTCTCCTCCCTTTACCTCCGACTCACGGTGGCTTACGACACGGACACGACTGAGGTGCTGGCTAAATGGACCGCGGACATTCCCGACCTAGACGAGGAGACCTGGGAGGACTGTGTCTCTTCGTACTTGCCCTCTATGATCGCCTCTAGGGATAGGTTCATGCAACTGAAGTTCCTTCATAGGGCGTACTATACCCCGGTTAGGCTGGCCAGGATTTATCCTTCCAGGAGTCCGTTGTGCACCAGGTGTCTGGTGTCGCCGGGTTCCTTTTTCCATATGGTCTGGACCTGCCCCGGACTGGCTCCCTACTGGCGAGAGGTGGCGGAGGAGCTCTCGGATCGTTGCGGTGTTGAGGTCCCGCTGGATCCGAGAGTGTTCCTCCTCAGCTACCTGGGTGAGGTTGAGGGCGACCGATACGTTAAGCTATGTATAACTTTTGCCCTCTTCTATGCAAGGAGGGAAATCCTGCTCCGTTGGAGGAGACCGGAGCTCCCTACTAAATCATCCTGGCTTGAGGCTATCGCTAAGGTACTCCCTCTGTATAGGTTAACCTATGAGAGTAGGAACTGTCCTGGCAAATTTGGGAAGGTCTGGTCGGGCTGGGCCGACACGTCTGACTGAGACTCCCTCCCACTCAGGGGCGATCTCCCCTGTTCACCTTGATGGGGCTGCCTGGCCTCTCCCCTCTGCTCCCCTCCCTGTCTTTATCCTCCCCCCCTTCCCTTCCATCGCCCTCTATCCACTGGATTCCCCCTGGCTCTTCCCTTGGCCTTGGGTGGAGGGGACGACCACCAGCACGAAGGCGCACTGATGTTCTCCCTTGCTTGAATAACTTCTCCCACTGGTGTTGATCTCACGAGTCCTCTTCCCCTTCGTTGTTAACTCTATGTGCTATGCTGCCTGCTAAGATGTATTGAGGTCAAAATGCAAATGTTACCCTTAATGTACTGTCATTTCGGTGTATGTGTGTTTGTCTTTTTAAAAAATAAAAAACTTTTCTGTTAAAAAAAAAAAAAAAAGAGCATATATGCCGAAGCATGGGGGCAGCAGGGGCGGAGGAGCGATTTTGCTCCTAATGCCGCGTACATACGGTCGAAATTCCGACGGAGGCCTGCCCGTGGAAAATTCCGACCGTGTGTACGCGGCATAACTTTTTTGCGGGAGGATGCCCCCATGCTTCGGCATATATATATTTTAGGCACAGGTTGCGTTAAAACATTTTTTTATTTTTTACTAGGTTTTGTTTTGGTATTTGCTTTGCAGGTATGGCATGGTAAGGTCTTACTGTTGTACTGTAATGTTACTTTGTTTTAATGTTAACCACCATTTGCTTAGCAGGTACGCCATTCAGTTGCAGCGCGGATCTATTTATCTTGACAGCAACAGCGTTTGCTCCCACGATACATAAAGCCGTGACTCCAACGCTGTAGGAGGTGATTTCACCACCACAGTTAAAAAAAAGAGCATATATGCCGAAGCATGGGGGCAGCAGGGGCGGAGGAGCGATTTTGCTCCTAATGCCGCGTACATACGGTCGAAATTCCGACGGAGGCCTGCCCGTGGAAAATTCCGACCGTGTGTACGCGGCATAACTTTTTTGCGGGAGGATGCCCCCATGCTTCAGCATATATATATTTTAGGCACAGGTTGCGTTAAAACATTTTTTTATTTTTTACTAGGTTTTGTTTTGGTATTTGCTTTGCAGGTATGGCATGGTAAGGTCTTACTGTTGTACTGTAATGTTACTTTGTTTTAATGTTAACCACCATTTGCTTAGCAGGTACGCCATTCAGTTGAAGCGCGGATCTATTTATCTTGACAGCAACAGCGTTTGCTCCCACGATACATAAAGCCGTGACTCCAACGCTGTAGGAGGTGATTTCACCACCACAGTTAAAAAAAAGAGCATATATGCCGAAGCATGGGGGCAGCAGGGGCGGAGGAGCGATTTTGCTCCTAATGCCGCGTATATACGGTCGAAATTCCAACGGAGGCTTGCCCGTGGAAAAGTCCGACCATGTGTACGCGACATAACCTTTTATGCCGCGTACATACGGTCGAAATTCCGACGAAGGCTTGACCGTGTGTACGCGGCATAACTTTTTTGCGGGAGGATGCCCCCATGCTTCGGCATATATGCCCATCATTAGAAGTGGGTGGATGAAGGGAGGTATTCTAATGGTGGGCATACCCACCAATCAATCTCTTTTTTTCGTTCAGCCAATAGGCTGTGTGAAAAAAAAGATTACAATACATGTCCAACAAGGACCAGCAACGTACTGGTATGTTGCTGGACTTTGAATGTTTATACCAGAATGATGCCTGCGGGTTTAGGTATCATCTTGGTATCATTCTTTTCAGCCAGCAGCCGGCTTTCATGTAAAAGCAATTCTAGCAGATAATTAGCCTCTAGACTGCTTTTACAAGCAGTGGGAGGGAATGCCCCCCCCCCGGATATAAAAAGCGCCATTGGGAAATTGGGAAAGCATTTTATCACACCGATCTTGGTGTGGTCAGATGCTTTGAAGGCAGAGGAAAGATCTAGGGTCTAACCCCCCAATTTTTTTCAAAAAAAGAGTACCTGTCACTACCTATTGCTATCATAGGGGATATTTACATTCCCTGAGATAACGATAAAAATGGTAAAAAAATAAAATATGGAAGGCACAGTTTAAAAATAAAATAAAAAAGCCAAATAAATAATAAAAAAAAAAAAAAGCACCGCTGTCCCCCCCTGCTCTTGCGCAAAGGCGAACGCAAGCGTCGGTCTAGCGTCATATGTAAACAGCAATTGCATCATGCATGTGAGGTATCACCGCGAAGGTCAGATCGAGGGCAGTCATTTTAGCAGTAGACCTCCTCTGTAAATCTAACGTGGTAACCTGTAAAGGCTTTTAAATGCTTTTAAAAATGAATGTAGTTTGTCGCCGCTGCGCGTTTGTGCGCAATTTTAAAGCATGTCGTGTTTGGTATCCATGTACTCGGCCTATGATCATCTTTTTTATTTCATCAAACATTTGGGCAATATAGTGTTTTTTAGTGCATTAAAAATAAAAAAAGTGTGTTTTTCCCCCAAAAAATGCGTTTGAAAAATCGCTGCGCAAATACTGTGTGGAAAAAAAAAATGCAACACCCACTATTTTAATCTGTAGGGCCTTTGCTTTAAAAAAATATATAATGTTTGGGGTTCAACATAATTTTCTTGCAAAAAAAAATTTTTTTTCATGTAAACAAAAAGTGTCAGAAGGGCTTTGTCTTCAAGTGGTTAGAAGAGTGGATGATGTGTGACATAAGCTTCCTAATGTTGTGCATAAAATGCCAGGACAGTTCAAAACCCCCCCAAATGACCCCATTTTGTAAAGTAGACACCTCAAGCTATTTGCTGAGAGGCATGTTGAGCCCATTGAATATTTTTTTTTTTTGTCCCAAGTGATTGAATAATGACCAAAAAAAAAAAAAAAAAATGTACAAAAAGTTGTCACTAAATTATATATTGCTCAAACATGCCATGGGCATATGTGGAATTACACCCCAAAATACATTCTGTTGCTTCTCCTGAGTACGGGGATACCACATGTGTGGGACTTTTTGGGAGCCTAGTCGCGTACGGGACCCCAAAAACCAAGCACCGCCTTCAGGATTTCTATGGGTGTAAATTTTTGATTTCACTCCTCACTGCCTATCACAGTTTCGGAGGCCATGGAATGCCCAGATGGCACAAAACCCCCCCAAATGACCCCATTTTGGAAAGTAGACACCCCAAGCTATTTGCTGAGAGGTATGTTGAGTATTTTGCAGATCTCGCTTTTTGTCACAAAGTTTTGAAAATGTAAAAAAAGAAAAAAAAATGACTTTCTTAATTTTCAAAAACAAATGAGAGCTGTAAAATACTCACCATGCCTCTCAGCAAATAGCTTGGGGTGTCTACTTTCCAAAATGGGGTCATTTGTGGGGGTTTTGGGCTATTTTGACATTTTATGGCCTTCAAAACTGTGATAGGTAGTGAGGAGTGAAATCAAAAATTTATGCCCTTAGAAACCTTGAAGGCGGTGCTTGGTTTTTGGGGTCCCGTACGCGGCTAGGCTCCCAAAAAGTCCCACACATGTGGTATCCCCGTACTCAGGAGAAGCAGCAGAATGTATTTTGGGGTGTAATTTCACATATAACCATGGCATGTGTGAGCAATATATCATTTAGTGACAACTTTTTGTAAATTTTTTTTTCTTTTTGTCATTATTCAATCATTTGGGACAAAAAAAATATTCAATGGGCTCAACATGCCTCTCAGCAAATAGCTTGGGGTGTCTACTTTCCAAAATGGGGTCATTTGGGGGGGTTTTGTGCCATCTTGGCATTTTATGGCCTTCAAAACTGTGATAGGTAGTGAGGAGCGAAATCAAAAATTTATGCCCTTAGAAACCTTGAAGGCGGTGCTTGGTTTTTGGGGTCCCGTACGCGGCTAGGCTCCCAAAAAGTCCCACACATGTGGTATCCCCGTACTCAGGAGAAGCAGCAGAATGTATTTTGGGGTGTAATTTCACATATGCCCATGGCATGTGTGAGCAATATATCATTTAGTGACAACTTTGTGCAAAAAAAAAAAAGTTTGTCATATTCCCGCAACCTGTGGCAAAATATAAAATATTCCATGGACTCAACATGCCTCTCAGCAAATAGCTTGGGGTGTCTACTTTCCAAAATGGGGTAATTTGGGGGGGTTTTGTGCTATTTTGGCATTTTATGGCCTTCGAAACTGTGATAGGTAGTGAGGAGTGAAATTTAAAAATTTACGCCCTTAGAAATCCTGAAGGCGGTGCTTGGTTTTTGGGGCCCTGTACGCGGCTAGGCTCCCAAAAAGTCCCACACATGTGGTATCCCCGTACTCAGGAAAAGCAGCAGAATGTATTTTGGGGTGCAATTCCACATATAACCATGGCATGTGTGAGCAATATATCATTTAGTGACAACTTTTTGTACATTTTTTTTTTATCTTTTTGTCATTATTCAATCATTTGGGACAAAAAAAAAATATTCAATGGGGTCAACATGCCTCTCAGCAAATAGCTTGGGGTGTCTACTTTCCAAAATGGGGTCATTTGGGGGGGTTTTGTGCCATCTTGGCATTTTATGGCCTTCAAAACTGTGATAGGTAGTGAGGAGTGAAATCAAAAATTTATGCCCTTAGAAACCTTGAAGGCGGTGCTTGGTTTTTGGGGTCCCGTACGCGGCTAGGCTCCCAAAAAGTCCCACACATGTGGTATCCCCGTACTCAGGAGAAGCAGCAGAATGTATTTTGGGGTGTAATTTCACATATGCCCATGGCATGTGTGAGCAATATATCATTTAGTGACAACTTTGTGCAAAAAAAAAAAAGTTTGTCATATTCCCGCAACTTGTGGCAAAATATAAAATATTCCATGGACTGAACATGCCTCTCAGTAAATAGCTTGGGGTGTCTACTTTCCAAAATGGGGTCATTTGGGGGGGTTTTGTGCTATTTTGGCATTTTATGGCCTTCGAAACTGTGATAGGTAGTGAGGAGTGAAATCAACAATTTGCGCCCTTAGAAATCCTGAAGGCGGTGCTTGGTTTCCGGGGTCCCGTACGTGGCTAGGCTCCTAAAAAGTCCCACACATGTGGTATCCCCGTACTCAGGAGAAGCAGCAGAATGTATTTTGGGGTGCAATTCCACATATAACCATGGCATGTGTGAGCAATATATCATTTAGTGACAACTTTTTGTATTTTTTTTTTTTTGTCATTATTCAATCACTTGGGACAAAAAAAAAAAATATTCAATGGGCTCAACATGCCTCTCAGCAATTTCCTTGGGGTGTCTACTTTCCAAAATGGGGTCATTTGGGGGGGTTTTGTACTGCCCTGCCATTTTAGCACCTCAAGAAATGAGATAGGCAGTCATAAATTTAAAGCTGTGTAAATTTCAGAAAATGTACCCTAGTTTGTAAACGCTATAACTTTTGCGCAAACCAATAAATATACGCTTATTGACATTTTTTTTACTAAAGACATGTGGCTGAATACATTTTGGCCTAAATGTATGACTAAAATTGAGTTTATTCGATTTTTCTTATAACAAAAAGTAGAAAATATAATTTTTTTTCAAAATTTTCGGTCTTTTTCTGTTTATATCGCAAAAAATAAAAATCGCAGAGGCAATCAAATACCATTAAAAGAAAGCTCTATTTGTGGGAAGAAAAGGACGCAAATTTCATTTGGGTACAACATTGCATGTCCGCACAATTTACAGTTAAAGCAGCGCAGTGCCGAATCCCAAAAACAGGCCTGGTCCTAATGGCCCGAAATGGTCCGGGGCTTAAGTGGTTAATTCATCCAAAGTCAATAAACAGTCCAAACCCTGGTATCACAAACTAAACAGCAGGCTCACCACTAATCTTCGGTCCCATGCGGGGGTTAGGCTGCTCCATAATAAGGGTGCCAAACAGGCCACACAGGGGGGTTAGCAGCCCATGTCTCAGCTTGTCTGAGTGCTCACACTTGCCACATAGCTTGTGAGACTCTCTTCCACTCACTTCCCTGACACAGGTGCTGATTTTCCTTTGCTGACTTTTAAGCCTCCCTCACCTGGGACTTAACCCCTTAAACCCCTCTTTCCACCCTAGTCTCTTTGAACCTCTGAAATCCCGGGTCCCTAGTACAAATTAAGAAATCCAGAGAGTACTGGAAGTCAGTCCTTTCCAGCTCAACTTAATCTGGGACACCTCACCCTGCATGGGTGAGAACCCCTAAATACTGCAATATCTCTGCAACTGTCCCCCTTAAATGGACCACAACTCAGTCTTGCCATTCAGGACACATTCCCAGTGTCCTGTACAATAGCCACGTTCTAACAGGAGGCTGAGATCAATATAAAAAAAATGCTATATGGCAAGAACTTGTAATAGATTGCCTCTGGCCCAAAACCAGAATGTATGTCCTGTTCTGCCTGTGATCCTAATTCAATGTAATGTGAGGGCATGCATGCTTAAAGAATTACACTGCACACTCTGGTCAGTGCAAGTTCTTCCTCATCTCTGGGCCAACAGGAAGCATTTTATTCACATTACAGCTCTTTACAGACAAAGTGACACAAGCAATCGTCATCACAAATGTGTACATATCATTGGTTCATTCCATATATGGTTCTTCTCTTGTGACGTCTGCTTCTTCCACATGTCAAGTCACATGCTGCACATTCCTCAGCTCGGCGCCATATTGTTAGAGTCGATGGGAGGGGGGAATTTAAGGATTGGACATCTGTTTCTCATTTATCTGTTTGTCATCTTATGTAAGGGAAAATACTAGGGCTGTTACTGATTAAAATTTTCGTGTTCGATTAATCGTTTTTTTTTTTTTATCGATTAATCTACTAATTTTGATTAATTATAACGCACATACAGATCCAACTACTTTTAGCTGATCTCCTTGCAGGCTGATTCCCAGTGCAGCTACCAACCACTGGAAAAATGATTAGCAGGATATAAAAAACACACAAAGGCAGTGCTCGATGGGAATAGCATTAAAACTTTTATAGTCTTCAAGTAGGTAACAAAATAAATATTGCACTGGAGATAAAATCAATGTAGCTACATATACTGCAAAAATGGTGCGAGTAATACCAAACGGTAGCAAA
Organism: Rana muscosa; assembly: GCA_029206835.1. NCBI lineage: Eukaryota > Metazoa > Chordata > Amphibia > Anura > Ranidae > Rana > Rana muscosa. Next base: position 761,369,191 of record CM055116.1, on the reverse strand, counting down.
AGCAGTCATAAAAACATGTAGCTAAGTATGATACTGGTTTGAAAATGTGTACAACGATACCACTGCTGAATCCAGATGAGGAGGGGTTAACATCAGTCCGTCGGCATGTAGATGTCCCGTGAAGGGAACTATCACAACTCCCAGTGGATGGTTGTAGAATCCCAGGTTGATAGAGGGAAGTGATAGAGGGAAGTGTAACAGCCCTTGCGTGTGGCAGATAGTAAGGTCCCGCCGGCATGCAGATATGAAGACACAGCAAAGGAGTCCTTCAGATGGACACGGCAAGCCCCGCCGGTGTCTGTGGCGTCACCTGATCTCCGACGGAACTCCCTGAAGACCCGGAATTTTGATCGATCAAAAGAATTTTGATCGATCAAAAATCGTAATCGATTAATCGAGGAATTAATAGTTAATTTCCACAGCCCTAGAAAATACTACTGTCTGGTTATAAGATTTACCAAAACACACACATAATAATACTCTTGGGTATAATCTTAGCTAGCATACATAAACTTTCTGGTTCCCAATATGAACATCAATAAGTTTCTTATTGTATAAATATATCTTAGTGTGTGTGTGTGTATGTGTGTCTATTGTTCCTTGCAAACATATCCCTCACAAGGGTGGGGGCTATTTACTCTAAAATTCCTAAGCATGGGGCTGTGAACCATGTGAGCAGCTGAAACAAGAGTCACCCAACTTGCACCAAATTTCTAAACCAATATACCAAAACATAATGAAAGAAAGAAATAATAAAAATAATAAAGAATAAAAGAAAATACCAATATTTGAGTGGATAAAAAGAGAGAGACAACATAGACATTGTTAGGAAAGGCTTCACCCGCTGATGGTGCTGTTGGTCCTTTGGACTGCAGTGCTAGTGTCCGCCAGCAGGTGTCCTCCTGCAGCCAATATCTCTGTTGGAGGATCTCACCTGCTGGTGGTAACACATGATACGTGGACTGCAGTACCGGCATCCACCAGCGGGTGTATTCTGGCAATATGGGGCAGGCAGCACTTCCTGTGGTCAGCTGTGACCTGAAGCTCAATCACTGGACTTCCTTATATACCCGGCAAATGCAAACACTCGTTGCCCTGGTATCTCTCCCCCTGACCTAGGACCTGTGACCCTGTCTTGAGCCTGTATCCGACCTGATCCCTAACCTGCACCCTGCTCGACCCGATCCCTACCTGTAACCTGCATCCTGCTTTACCCAATCCTACCTGATCCCTACCTTGTGCCCATCCTGCAGCTTTCCCTTCTGTTACCCGGATCCCTGCTCTGCAGCCTATCCATCTGTCCCCTCCCTGTTCCTGCTTCCTCCCATCCATACCCATCTGCTTGATTCCCTTGTGTATGACCTCGGCCTGGCTTTCACTATGATTCTGGTATTTCCCATACTTGTATATATTGTTTGTAGTCACTGTTGATTTATTGCACTGCGTTCTATTGGTTGTTGTATGTTGGTCACTCACCATAATAAATTATATATTTTCACCTACACCCATTTGGTTTCCTTTTATGAGGTCACACAGTCTGGTCAATTATCAATCCTTGACAGTATACCAGGGCCATTCCTGATCAGACGTGACTTCATTGAGGAACCATCCTGTGGTGTGTTTGGCTGATATGGATCACGATGAGATCCTTTACTATTCTCTGCTGGCGTCAGAGGATGGTGAATATTGTCGCCAGATGTTAAAGGGATGGACGAGTGACCAGCTGAGGGAAACGATCCGATCAGCTAATTTCTGGGTGGATCAGGGTTACATGCAGCCTGAGGATGTACTGCCGTTGACCCGGTTGTGTGTAGAACCAGCCCTGTCATTTGTTCCCGAAGGAAGGGATGACTTCTCTCCCCCTTTCAGTAGTGATCAGGTTGAGTCCCTGGTTTGGCTATTAGAGGATGATCCAGCTTCTTTTGATGAGATTCCCTCTGTTCCCAGCAGGTATTATCTGAATGTGTTAGTTCTGTGCAGTGTCTGATTAGACAGGGTGTGTGCGAATCAGCTTTTGTTCAGCCTTTGCTGCAGGCATGGTCAGATCTCCTCCCAAATTCAGCCAAGCCACAACATCCCGGCCCCTCCATCAAACACCTGCCTTCCCAAGGATATATCCGTCCATTGCCTATGGCAACCCCAGCTACAGTCCAGTGTATTCAGCCCCCCAAATACTACTACCCCGTCTCTACCTGTTGCACCTACCCTGCCTTCGATCCACCTGCTTCTTCCCTCCTATCCGTAAGCCAATCCACAAGAACCTCCTCCAGCCATTGTCCCTGCACCTCTGCCACTTTCTTCCATTTGTCCAATCCCAACCTTTTCATATATCCCCCCGGTTACTTGCAAACCTGCAGTGACCAAATCTAAGAAAAAGCGGAAGTACTTCCCAATCCACACAACCCAACTTACCTCCACACCCACCAACCTGCTCCAGCCTGCGGTTCTCGAACCAGTCTTCCAGCCTGCAGTTCTCGAGCCAGTCTTCCAGCCTGCGGTTCTCGAGCCAGTCTTCCAGCCTGCGGTTCTCGAGCCAGCCTTCCAGCCTGCGGTTCTCGAGCCAGCCTTCCAGCCTGCGGTTCTCGAGCCAGCCTTCCAGCCTGCGGTTCTCGAGCCAGCCTTCCAGCCTGCGCTTCCCGAGCCAGCCTTCCAGCCTGCGCTTCCCAAGCCAGCCTTCCAGCCTGCAGTTCTCGAGCCAGCCTTCCAGCCTGCAGTTCTCGAGCCAGCCTTCCAGTCTGCAGTTCTCGAGCCAGCCTTCCAGTCTGCAGTTCTCGAGCCAGCCTTCCAGTCTGCAGTTCTCGAGCCAGCCTTCCAGCCTGCAGTCCCAGAGCCAGCCTTCAAGCCAGCCTTCCAGCCTGCAGTTCTCGAGCCAGCCTTCCAGCCTGCAGTTCTTGAGCCAGCCTTCCAGTCTGCAGTTTTCGAGCCAGCCTTCCAGCCTGCGGTTCTCGAGCCAGCCTTCCAGCCTGCGGTTCTCGAGCCAGCCTTCCAGCCTGCTGTTCTCGAACCAGCCTTCCAGCCTGCAGTTCTCGAGCCAGCCTTCCAGCCTACAATTCCCGAGCCAGCCTTCCAGCTTGCCGTTCCGGAGCAGGCCTTCCAGACTGTAGTTCCAGAACCAGCCTGCCAGCCTGAAGACCCTGTACCAGCCTGCCAGCCTGAAGACCCTGTACCAGCCTGCCAGCCTGAAGACCCTGTACCAGCCTGCCAGCCTGAAGAACCTGTACCAGCCTGCCAGCCTGAAGACCCTGTACCAGCCTGCCGACCTGAAGTTCTTATGCCTGCCAGCCTGAAGACCCTGTGCCAGCCTGCCAGCGTGAAGTTCCCGTGCCAGCCTGCCAGCTTGCAGTTCATGTACCTGCCTTCCAAACTGAAGTCCTGATGACAGTGTCCCAGGCGGAAGATCCGGTGCCCGTTTCCCGGCCTGTGGTTGTGGTGCCCGTTTCCCAGCCTGTGGTTGTGGTGCCCGTTTCCCAGCCTGAGATTGTGGTGCCCGTTTCCTGGCCTGAGGTTGTGGTGCCCGCTGCGGTGCCCGTTCCCTGGCTTGAGGTTGTGGTGCCCATTTCCCGGCTTGAGGTTGTGGTGCCCGTTTCCCGGCTCGAGGTTGTGGTGCCCGATACCCGGCTTGAGGGCATGAGGCCCGTGTCCCAGACTGTGGAGCCTGCGGCCCAGCTCGATGACCCGGAGCTTGCTGCCCAGCCTGAGATGATCCCGTCTGCTGCCCAGCCTGAGATGATCCCGTCTGCTGCCCAGCCTGAGATGATCCCGTCTGCTGCCCAGCCTGAGATGATCCCATCTGCTGCCGAGCCTGAAGTGTTCCCGTCTGCTGCCAAGCCTGAGGTGTTCCCGTCTGCTGCCGAGCCTGAGGTGTTCCCGTCTGCTGCCGAGCCTGAGGTGTTCCCGTCTGCTGCCGAGCCTGAGGTGTTCCCGTCTGCTGCCCAGCCTGGTGTGCCCCTGTCCACTGCCCAGCTTGATATGACTATTTCCTGCCCGGATGTGCCCGCTGTCTGCCCGGATGTGACCTTGCCTGTTGCCCAGCTTGTTGCTATGAACTTCTCCCAGCAGCAGGTCGTTGGAGCGTCCGGAGGTCGCTCCTTTGAGGGGGGGTAGTGTCAGGAAAGGCTTCACCCGCTGGTGGTGCTGTTGGTCCTTTGGACTGCAGTGCTAGTGTCCGCCAGCAGGTGTCCTCCTGCAGCCAATATCTCTGTTGGAGAATCTCACCTGCTGGTGGTAACACGTTATACGTGGACTGCAGTACCGGCATCCACCAGCGGGTGTATTCTGGCAGTATGGGGCAGGCAGCACTTCCTGTGGTCAGCTGTGACCTGAAGCTCAATCACTGGACTTCCTTATATACCCGGCAAATGCAAACACTGGTTGCCCTGGTATCTCTCCCCCTGATCTAGGACCTGTGACCCTGTCTTGAGCCTGTATCCGACCCGATCCCTAACCTGCACCCTGCTCGACCCGATCCCTACCTGTAACCTGCATCCTGCTTTACCCAATCCTACCTGATCCCTACCTTGTGCCCATCCTGCAGCTTTCCCTTCTGTTACCCGGATCCCTGCTCTGCAGCCTATCCATCCGTCCCCTCCCTGTTCCTGCTTCCTCCCATCCATACCCATCTGCTTGATTCCCTTGTGTATGACCTCGGCCTGGCTTTCACTATGATTCTGGTATTTCCCATACTTGTATATATTGTTTGTAGTCACTGTTGATTTATTGCACTGCGTTCTATTGGTTGTTGTATGTTGGTCACTCACCATAATAAATTATATATTTTCACCTACACCCATTTGGTTTCCTTTTATGAGGTCACACAGTCTGGTCAATTATCAATCCTTGACAGACATAAAATAATCATTTTATTAACTCCATCACAAACTCCTTCTGCCGGACACTATGCGAGATGACGTCAAATGGGGAGAAGATAGTCACGTATAGTCGAAAGTGTCTGGCTCGAGTTCCTGCCGCATAGCATAGGTATTCTTATATTTATGCCTGTTTATGTATTCATGCTTGCGAGTAGCATTTTTTTATGGGTTTGGTTTACAATAAAACATACGGACACCACTTAGATCAGGTCTATTTTGTTTTATTCTGCCTTTGATCGTCAGGAATCATTCATTCCTTACCATATGTCCTGGGTCTCTCCGAGGATAATCCGAGAAGGATCGTTTGAGATTGACTAATGCAGTGTTTCTCAACTCCAGTCCTCAAGGCGCCCCAACAGGTCATGTTTTCAGGATTTTCCTCAGATGAAACAGCTGTCGTAATTACTAAGGCAGTGAAACTGATCAAATCACCTGTGCTAAATAAAGGAAAGCTTGAAAACATGACCTGTTGGGGCGCCTTGAGGACTGTAGTTGAGAAATACTGGGCTAATGTATGAGATCCCTACATCTTGAGTGCTTATAACCTCCTATCATTTAGAGGTTCCATCTATACAGTGAGCATATTTGTTGCGCACACATGTGTGGAGGTTCCTGTTCCATACACTTTGGAGCAGGAAGTGGAGGACTTTTGGTGCATTGTATGTTTTTTCTCAGAGGGCTGTATATGGAAAAGTTTGCACTTTATTGATGACCTTTGTTTTGGGAGTTTTAATTCACTTTTTTATTTTTCACGGATTGTGAGGAGTAAGATTATTATAGAGTTAGATTGGATTCACTATTTGTTTGGAGCGCTGCACATTTCTTTTGATTTTATTTTTATCCTTTGTGAATGAGACACATTGTTGTGTTAGCTAGCTGGGACAATTTTTGTATGAAACTGTTAGAAACCTGTTTACTGTGGACCTTGATCAGTCCAAGAGCAATCTCTTAAGGCTGAACTCCAGGCACAAAAACATTATTTTTTTTATTTTTTTTAATGAACAGAATGTTCCTTTTATTGAGACAAAAAGGTTCAAGGCATGGTACAAAATCATCCAGGAATGCACTTAATCAAAATACATCGTACAGGCGAGCATATTAGGCAGTAGGGATGAGCTTCGAGTTCGAGTCGAACTCATGTTCGACTCGAACATTGCCTGTTCGCCCGTTCGCCGAACAGCAAACAAATTGGGGTGTTCGCGGCAAATTCGAAAAGTCTATGGGAGAAATCTAAAGTGCTAATTATAAAGGCTTATATGCAAGTTATTGTCATAAAAAGTGTTTGGGGACCCAGGTCCTGCCCCAGGGGACACGTATCAATGCAAAAAAAAGTTTTAAAAACTGCCGTTTTTTCGGGAGCAGTGATTTTAATAATGCTTAAAGTGAAACAATAAAAGTGAAATATTCCTTTAATTTCGTACCTAGGGGGTGTGTATGATATGCATGTAAAGTGGCGCATGTTTCCTGTGCTTAGAACTGTCCCTGCATAAAATTTCATTTTTGAAGGAAAAAAAGTCATTTAAAACTCACTCGCGGCTATTAATGAATTGTCGGCTCCTGGCAATACATACAAAAGTCATTGATAAAAAAAAAAAAAAAAAAGCGTGGGTGCCCCCCAGAATTCAATTACCAGGCCCTTCAGGCCTGGTATAGATATTAGGGGGAACCCCACTGCAAATAAAATAAAAATGCGTGCTGTTCCCCCAAATATCCATACCAAGCCCTTCAGATCTGGCATGGATTTTAAGGGGAACTCCACCCCAAATTTAAAAAAAAATGGCGTGGAGTCCCCCCAAAAATCCATACCAGACCCTTATCCGAGCACGCAACCTGGCAGGCCCCAGGAAAAGGGGGGGACGAGAGAGCGCCCCCTCCCCTCCTGAACCGTACCAGGCCACATGCCCTCAACATGGGGAGGATGTCCCCATGTTGATGGGGACAAGGGCCTCATCCCCACAACCCTTGCCCGGTGGTTGTGGGGGTCTGCGGGTGGGGGGCTTATCGGAATCTGGAAGACCCCTTTAACAAAGGGGACCCCCAGATCCCGGCCCCCCCATGTGAATTGATAAGGGGTACATTGTACCCCTACCATTTCACGAAGAAAGTGTCAAAAAATGTAAAAAAAAGCACACAAACACCTTGGAAAAGTCCTTTATTAAAAAAAAAAAAACATTCCAGCGGTGAAATCCAGTGTCCCGCGGCGATCCGATGTCCAGCGCTGTCCGTCATTGGCTGAGCCTGAGCGGACCTGATGGGGAACTTCCTTCGCAGTCTATTACATGTATAGACCCGCCCCTTCTAAAGTTCCCCATCAGGTCCGCTCAGCCAATGACTCGGTGTAAGGCTGAGGACCTGATGCGGAACATGAGAAGGGGCGGGTCTATTCATGAATTACACAGTGAAGGAAGTTCCCCATCAGGTCCGCCCCCTCGGTATGTCAGACCGCACCTACGTCATTGGCCTGAGCGGACCTGATGGGGAACTTCCTTCACTGTGTAAATTTAAATTACACAGTGAAGGAAGTTCCCCGCTCAGGCCAATGACGTAGGCGGGGTCTGACATACCGAGGGGGTGGACCTGATGAGGAACATCCTTCACTGTGTAATACATGTATAGACCCGCCCCTTCTCATGTTCCACATCAGGTCCTCAGCCTTACACCTAGTCATTGGCTGAGCGGACCTGATGGGGAACTTTAGAAGGGGCGGGTCTATACATGTAATAGACTGCGGAGGAAGTTCCCCATCAGGTCCGCTCAGGCTCAGCCAATGACGGACAGAGCTGGACATCGGATCGCCGCGGGACACTGGATTTCACCGCTGGAATGTTTTTTTTTGTTTTTTTTTTTAATAAAGGACTTTTCCAAGGTGTTTGTGTGTTTTTTTTGGGGATTTTTTTTTACACTTTCTTCGTGAAATGGTAGGGGTACAATGTACCCCTTACCAATTCACATAGGGGGGGCCGGGATCTGGGGGTCCCCTTTGTTAATTGGGTCTTCCAGATTCCGATAAGCCCCCTGCCCGCAGACCCCCACAACCACCGGGCAAGGGTTGTGGGGATGAGGCCCTTGTCCCCATTAACATGGGGACATCCTCCCCATGTTGAGGGCATGTGGCCTGGTACGATTCAGGAGGGGGGGCGCTCTCTCATCCCCCCCTCTTTTCCTGCGGCCTGCCAGGTTGCGTGCTCGGATAAGGGTCTGGTATGGATTTATGGGGGGACTCCACGCCATTTTTTTTTAATTTGGGGCGGAGTTCCCCTTAAAATCCATGCCAGATCTGAAGGGCCTGGTATGGATATTTGGGGGAACCGCACGCATTTTTTTTTCATTTGCGGCGGGGTTCCCCTTAATATCTATACCAGACCTGAAGGGCCTGGTAATTGAATTCTGGGGGACCCCCACGCTTTTTTATTTATTTTTATCAATGACTTTTGTATGTATTGCCGAGAGCCGACAATTCATTAATAGCCGCGAGTGAGTTTTAAATGACTTTTTTTCCTTCAAAAATTACATTTTATGCAGGGACAGTTCTAAGCACGGGAAACATGCGCCACTTTACATGCATATCATACACACCCCCTAGGTACGAAATTTAAAGGAATATTTCACTTTTATTTTTTCATTTTAAGCATTATTAAAATCACTGCTCCCGAAAAAACGTCCGTTTTTAAAACTTATTTTTGCATTGATACATGTCCCCTGGGGCAGGACCCGGGTCCCCAAACACTTTTTAGGACAATAACTTGCATATAAGCCTTTATAATTAGCACTTTAGATTTCGAACGTTCGAGTCCATTGTATTTACCGTATATACTCGAGTATAAGCCGAGATTTTCAGCCCTTTTTTTGGGGCTGAAAGTCCCCCCCTCGGCTTATACTCGAGTCATATACATTTTTACATTGTAAATATTACCTGTAAAGAAGTTGCGGCTGCGGCGTCCATCGTTCAAATTCCGCGGCGTCCATCGTTCAAAATTCCGCGGTCTCTTCCTGTTCCTTCCTTGATAGGCGAGTCTCAGCAGACACTCTCCGCCTATCACGAACGTTCTCTCATCCTCAGTTTTCCAGCAGACGTCTGTGATTGGCGGAATACCCAACACAGTGTCTGCTGGGAAAACTAAGGATGAGAGAATGATCGTGATTGGCGGAGAGTGTCTGCTGAGACTCGCCTATCAAGTAAGGAACAGGAAGAGACCGCGAAATTCGAACGATGGACGCAGCGGAATTCGAACGATGGACGCCGCAGCCGCAACTTCTTTACAGGTAATAATTACAATGTAAAAATTTATATTTACAGGGAACAGCGAGCTAGGGAACAGTGGGGCATCGGCTTATACTCGGGTCAGTGAGGTTTCCCAGTTTTTTGGGCAACATTAGGTACCTCGGCTTATACTCAAGTCGGCTTATACTCGAGTATATACGGTAATAGGGTTCTAAAGTTCACGCGAACATTCTGTCTGTTCGCAGGTTCTGGTGCGAACCAAACAGGGGGGTGTTCGGCTCATCCCTGTTAGGCAGGTAATAGTGTGCACATCAACTAAACTACAATCAACAGTCATGCAATTTAGTTCATTCCTCGGTCTGCTTTAGCTAGGTCCACAACAAGGCATAGCAGCCCTCATTATCGAAGTCCTTCAGCAGGAGATGAGTCCTTCCTAAGCCATCCATGGCTGCCATATCTTGTTAAACTTCCCAGGGCAGTTCCTATTGAGGTACGTCAGTTTATAAAGCGGTAAAACAGCATTTATTGATTTTTCCCATGAACCCACAGAGGGAGGGGAAGAGGCACTCCAACGCAATACAATTTCCCTCTTAGCATAAAAGAAAAGATATGTTAGTAACAGTTTAGTGCAGCAAGGCCTCTGATCGTCATCCTGGATACCCAGAAGAGCCAATTCCGGGGAAACAGGGAGAGTCAGCTGGAGACGGCCATTAATAGATTCCACTACCTACTCCTAGTATCTGGCAATCATCGGGCAGCTCCAAAACATGTGGATATATGTTCCTACTCCGTTCCGGCACCTAGGACAGTCCTGCAACCTTTGTGGGTATACCCTGTGTAGCCTCTGAGGGGTGTAATAAACCCTGTGTAGAAATTTGACCTGTATTAACTTTTCTGTGGAGGAAATCAACAAGCTAGTACTATCTGCTAAGCAGTCCTCCCAGTCCTCTCTGTCCAGGTCTGGAAGGTCATCCTTCCACTGATCCCAAAGCCTATCTATTTTGGGAGAGTCGGCTCTCAGCAAGTCCAAGTATAGAGCGGACAGGGGTTTTGACAGCTGTTCCTGGGCTAGTAACTCCTCGATGGGATCCATTCCCAGCCTAGGAGGGGTCGGGAACTGGGCCCGAGCAGTGTGGTGTATCTGTAGGTATCTAAAATACATCCACCCGGGTAAGTGGTATTTGGCTTAAAGGGTAGTGAAGGGGAGCAAGCCACCCGCTGAGAAAATGTCCCCAAGTACTTTAACTCCATATCTGGCCCAAATCTGTGGATCAGGAAGAGTTCTGAAATGTGGGAGGCTAGGATTTCCCCCAGAGAGGGCAGAAGGGGGACCATCTATTAGGACTCACAAACCTCCGTCTGGCTACTGTCCAAACCTTAAGGGTCATTATGGTAGGGTGTGGGAGGCTACCATATGTCCGATGACCTCTATAAACTAAATTGCCCAATTCCCAAAGTGATCCCAGGACAGCTGCCTCGAGACACACGGTGGCATTGGATCTGGAGAGCACGTACCACCATCTGACCGTCACTAGGACAGCGGCCCAGTAGTAGGTTCGCTAATCCGGCAGTGCTAAACCACTGCAACGGATAGGAAGAGTCAGGGTCGACCTAGCCAATCAAGGGGCAGCTCCCTCCCAGATAAATGTACCAACACACTTATCTACATCTGCAAAAAAGGAATTGGGTATCCAGGTTGGGCATTTGCAGAAGACATACAGAAATTTAGAAAGGAATAGCATCTTAAGAAGGTTTATACTCCCCATAAGATTCAGTGGTAGGGAGGCCCAGGAGGCACACCTAACCCGGAGCTGGGACAGGACCGGAAGCAGGTTTAGTTCAATGAAGCTCGTTACTGTATAATATAAAATTAGCCATCAGCAGGCTAATTTTAATCAGAATAATAGGCCTAACTGGTGTATATCTAACTTTCATTTTTTTTTCTATGGAGAAGCGAGTATGCAGTGTATGCAGTACACTGTTTTAGCACTTTATTTTAAATTTATTTCAAACGATGCAAATTCCTAAAAGTGTGTTAAAAGTGAGTTATTGTTGGATATACGTGGTATAGTAATAATCTGCTGTCAAACTGCATTTCTGGAGAATAAAATAAATATAAGAAACATTTAAACTGACCTATGCTGTAAATTGGTATGTTCAGATTTTCACCTTTGCTATTCCTAATCTCTTACAATAACTAAAGAAAACATGACACACGTGACACATGTCACACAGTAACCCTGTGGCATATTCATCCTGCAGAAAATGTCCATAGATCAAAAAATTATTTTGCCATCCACCACATAATGCAGTTCCCAATGCATGTAAATATCCACTTAAATACTGGACACTCAGGGGCTCTTTACCAGAATCAGAGATGCGGTATGTCAGACTGACACACCACACCACCGATCGCCACGATGCACGCCCCCGTGGGCGCATGCTAGCGGCTTATCCTGCTCTACGTCATATGGCTTCCAGTCAGGATAATGAAACCACTTTGCGCACGTCTAATTGCTATATGGCGGGCGAGAAGTGGATATAGTGACACCTGTAAAATCTTCTCCATCAGCTATTTCAAACAAACTCCTTCTTACCCCAAAATGTGCAGACTAAACATCACTGTTATTGCATGAAAATATTGATCTTTTTGGCAAAAGTCAGTGGCTAAATTCTCATCTCTATCTCTAGCCACTCCCCTTGCCTGCTGTAGTATTTTGCGTTCAGTGATATATAATTGTAATCAGAAGGGTGTGTGTTTGATGTGCTGCTTATGACTAATATCATCTATTCTGGGTGAGAGGCAAGATGGCAGCATATAATCGGGGAACAACTGAGCCTCTGGCGATAGACGAGATCAGAGTTTTCATTGGCTGAGTACCACTATCTCTCTATAAGTTGAATAGTTCATATTTGGCAGCAGTTTTTGTATAAATATCGGAAAAGAAAAGGGTTGTTTTAAAGTATAGGTATAGACTTTTTTTTAGCTACAGTAGGGAATGGTTAAAATCTCAGTCAGTTATGCTTGGTGTTAACGTCTTTTGATGACAATATGTCATATAATTTTGTATGCTTTGTACACCTTTTTTTGTTTTAAAAATAAAAAAGAAAGAATTAAAAAAAATCCCAGTATGTTTATTTTTTGCTGTCTGTGTCCCCTTGGGGAGACTTCACTTTGCTGTCCTGCAGATGTACCAGGAATGTAATCTCTACAAACTAAAACAGGTGACAACTGTAACTATTTGTATTTTCCTTGGTTTTTTTGATGGGAATGGTCACCAGGACAAACAGAAAAGATCAATCTACCTAGCAGGAACAACAATAAAAACTTGATAGGCGTTTGTCTTCTCTAACATAAACTAAAAAATTTAGTTTTGGCTACCCATACACTTTAAGGCCCGTAGAATGGAAGGATCTTTAAATGTACAACATTATCACTATCAGGTTAATTTTAAATGCTTTCATTTAATAATTCTGTTTATGGATATTACCTGGATATTCACATCAAGGGTCCTAATGTGTGGCAAACACTGAGACCATTACATTATTTCAGATCTTAATAAAAATGGTCAGACTGTAAAAGTAAAAAAAAAATGGGTCAGTATTATATGTTGTATAACTGTCATGAACAAATGTAAGTAAAGCCAATAGCACTGTTATTTGAGTCTTCTTGCCTGAATAACTGATAGCAAGCACCTACTGTCCCACAACATGTCATTTAATTGATGTGGCAGGGTGTCATCAAAGTGTAATACAACTTTTTCAACAAATCTGTATGGTATGTGCAAACAAAAAGTAGAGCCTTACACCGTAACCTATGCAACCATTAAATTGCTTAAAGCGGAGTTTCACCCAAAAATTGAACTTCCGCTTTTCGGAACCCTCCCCCCTCCGGTGTCATATTTGACACCTTTCAGGGGGTAGGGGGTGCAGTAATTTGCACCCCCCTCTGGGCATAGACTCCCGTGGGAGTCACGCCACTTCCCCCCCCCCCCCCCCCCCCCGCTGTCTCCTGGGAAACACACTGGTCCCAGGAGAGAGCAGGGACCAGTGAGGGTGCGCCGCGCTACTCGCGCATGCGCAGTAGGGAACCGGGCAGTGAAGCAGCAACGCTTCACTTCCTGGTTCCCTCACCGAGGATGGGGGCGGTGGCAGCCGAGAGACGAACGATTGCTCGGCCTCTGCTGCCGACATCGCGGGCGCGCTGGACAGGTAAGTATACATTTTTTTAAAGTGAGCAGCTGCAGTATCTGTAGCTGCTGGCTTTTAAAAAAAAAATTGGGTGGCCCTTCGCTTTAAGCAGAACACTCCACTCAAGTTTTCTCTCTGGCGCATTACACCCCCTACTTGGTCCTAATCATATAGCCACCTAGGGCTCCTTGAACATTGGTAGAGGTTATGAATAAAGACTACATTAAGGAAACTATCCCTAGAAATACATCGTTGGAAGATTCAGGAAAAAGCTGAAAAATTTAAAACTATGAGCACACTTTTTTTACCCATTTTGTTATGAGGAGGCGGCTTTAAAATAGATCCAGATCAGGTTGTTTGTAGTCTCTCAAATAATACCACCTGGGATCTGCAAAGACATCAACAGAGAGAAAAGCTTACTTGCTGCAGCAAAATATTGGTGTGGTTAATTTAAATATAGGGTGTGGCTAAATTGGTTAAAGGGCATAATTTTCCCAAAAACTCACATCACTAAATAAAAGATATTTTATCATACAAATATTTCCTGATGCAGACAATTCCTGCAATAGCCAACATCTTTAAAAGTACAGGGCTTACCAAATCCTTTTGTTATCAGTATTGTTCTCCAAGGGTGCCTTTGGTTAACAACTATTGGCATCAACAGAACCGTCTGTCTGAATCTAATCCTGTAGGGAGAGGTGGTTCATTTAATGGTAATTTTAATAATAACCATTTTTTTCCCCAGGGTCCAGAACTCAAAAGAAATATAGACCCAAAGGGGGCTCCCAAGGGGGGAGGGCGGTTCTGAGAGATTCTGGTCTTTTTAATTTAAGTACTGCCATTTTAACAACGGAAGAAAAGTATGTGCTAAACCATGGTTTGAAGTTTGCTCCTTCACTGTCATCGAATACATTTGAAACCTTCATTGACATCCAGAAGTATATTTGGAAAATTAATATCAAGTGCTATATGATTTGAACTTCTTTTAGGTCTAAAAAGATTGCTTCTGTAGATGTTAGGAATTCCTTCTTATCCAATGCTTTGTAATTTAATCCCCCTGGTCATTTGACTCCCTCAATTTCGTTTTTTAGGGACCTGGTTACTAAGGATCTGGAGCAATTACAGATCAAGAACAACCATAAGGAATTCATGTCTTGAAAAAACATATTATCTGACCGGCAAACATATGTTCCTTTAAAGGGGACTCCCACCTTTAAGTTTAAAAGGGAGCTTATAACTTTGATAGAGAAGGGCCACCAAAATAAAATCATTTCCAAAAAGGAGAAAGCCTTTATGATTTCTGTAGCCCCTAGGGTACTGGTGATTTATTACTTACCAAAGGTGCATAAGGATCCTGTTTGCCCCCCTGGGAGGCCGATCATAAGTGTCATTGTTTCTGTTATTTCCAGGGTGGGCAAATATATTGATCACTTTTTGCAGCCTTTGGTGGTAAAAACTCCATCTAATTTGAGAGATTCTATGCAAGTTATCATTTCTCTCAAACGGGAGGAATGGAAGGAGAGCTATATTTTTGTTACTGCGCATGTATCCTCATTGTATACTGTTATCTCGCACCGACTCGGTCATGAAGCAGTAGAACATTTTGTAAGATCGGATACTGTCTCTGACATTTAGAGGGAATTTATTTTGAGCCTCTTGGATTATGCTATGGAGCACAATTATTTTTGGTTTGGTGTGCCCTTTTTTTTGCATAATAAGGGGGTGGCCATGGGGGCTAAGTTTGCGCCCAGCATGGCCAACCTTTTTATGGTCAAGTAGGAGGAGAATGTTGTCTATCAGAGACCCAGACCAGAGTTGGTTCTCTGGAAAAGGTACAAAGACGACATCCTCCTCCTATGGGATGGCGACTTTGAAAAGCGAGTTTAGGATTTTTCCCATGCAGGAAATGTCTGATCTGCAAAATCAATGCTCATAAATGTAGGAGAACATAATCTTTTCAGTCAACCTCTACTCATGAACAATTTCCTATCAAGCCCTTTATCACATCTCATCCAAAAATGTTGTGTACATTATTCGTTGTCCATGCGGGCTTCAATATATAGGTCGTACTGTTTGTATGTTGCAGACAAGTTTGGGCGAGCATGTGACTAATATAAGGAAAGGATTTCCCAAGCACAGTTTGTCCAAACATTATGCTTTACGGCATGGGTGTAATCCATAAGGTACCACCTTTTTGGGAATAGATACATTTACTGGCCATTGGAGGAGTAGTAATACTGTTAGAGAGATTTCCAGGTTAGAAACTAGATGGATATATCAAGCCAAAACGTATACCCCATTCGGAATGAACATTGAATGTGATATTATTTCCTTTATTAATAATTGGTTGAAGATGTGGCCATTGTTATTGCCTACAATAAGGTGTTTTTAGTTTTTAAATTCAAATGCATATGTCAATGTGTTTTTTGTATTATGGGTTTTACTATTGCAATGTATTTATTTACCACAAGATGACGCTGGTCCCTGGTATACTCATTTACTATGAAACCAATGGGTTTATAGTTAATTATTACATTTTTTGGTTTTTATTTATAACTAATATTTTGTTAAGGGGTGATCTCTAACAGCAGGTCATATAGTCAGTCAGTTCTTATTAGGGGTGCAACGGATCAAAAAACTCACGGATCGGATCGATCCTCGGATCAGAGCCACGGATCGGATCATTTTCGGATCGGCAAAAAAAAAAAAATAATAATGTTACACCCACCGGAGTTTTCTATTTCAGTTATTTTCAACACAAAACGGAGCTTATATGCTTAAATACAGTATTTGTAAATCCAACGGACTGTTTACATGTTCAATTTTAAAAGCGGCAGCAAACCTGCTGACCTTACATGGTTGCTAATGTGACA
The DNA here is from genome assembly GCA_029206835.1 of Rana muscosa. Taxonomy (NCBI): domain Eukaryota; kingdom Metazoa; phylum Chordata; class Amphibia; order Anura; family Ranidae; genus Rana; species Rana muscosa. Next base: position 761,353,037 of record CM055116.1, on the reverse strand, counting down.
GAACACCTCTGATTTTCACATTTAACTAAATGTTAAATGTGAAAATCAGAGGTGTTCCGTCACATTAGCAAGCATGTAAGGTTTGCTGCTGCTTTTAAAATGTAAACAGTCCGTTGGATTTCCAAATAATGTATTTAAGCAGATAAGCATATAAAATACCTGAAATCTGTTCGGTGTAACAAGATGTCCGCTTGGCCCCTTCACAGTAATGAGAGTGAGGAGTGTGGGGTGGAGCAAGATGGCGGCGGCAAAACGTCATTACAGCGCCGCCGCCGGGTGTACAAAGATAGCCTCCGCTCTGGAGCTAGGCCGAAGCTGCGGCCTTTCCTATGGCCGAGGCTCCGGAGCGCTCCACGGATCGCGTGATGATCCGATCTGAACAAGGTGGCCCGTTCAGATCACGGATCACCACCGATCCGTTGCACCCCTAGTTCTTATATATGTGTACTGTTCTTGATTGGGAATGGTTTGTGGCTGTATTTCCGGTCATTGGAATGCAGCTAATATCCATTTTTCGTATAAACCATCCCTATATAAACAAGCCATATCGCACGTTTTAGCCACGCCCCTGACAGCGTCATCCAATGTTGAAACGCGTAGGGCGGAGCTTAAACGTGTGATGTGAGTACGTGCCTAGGGATGCAGTGGCCATCTTGCTGGTTGCAAACACTGGTCGTTTTCCACATGCGTGTATTCTACTATGCAAATGTGAGTTTATTTTCTTTTGTTTTAATAAATCGTTATTTGGGATGTCTGCGCAATGAGGATTCTTTTATTCGTTTCTTGAGAGTATCATTGTTGTGGAAGTTCCTATTGGCATTCGTGTGGTCTGTTGGTGGATTACATAATCAAATCTGCATCCATTACCTGCCTATCGGTGCAAGTCTGTTTCCGCTTAGGGGGAAGTGATATTCTTGGAGCTGAGGACTGCAGAGATTGCCATGAGATGTTACCTACTGCTTAATTGTCTTTACCTTAGAGTAAGAGTCAGTGTGATTGGGTGTTGGTGGAGGCTTCCATCTCTCATCACAATGGTTTAGGAACATCACTTTGAATAACTATGAACTTATCATTCATATTGGACATTGTTTAGTACAGCGCTGCACTTTTACCACATACCATTGTTTATTGTCGCCAACAGTATTGTGCTAGCTGCTCTTTATTAGGACTTTATATTAGCCTAAGCGCAATAGATTTGTGTTTTTATCAGTATTAATGTTCCAGCAGCAACCAAAACCTCCATACAAAGTCAGAATTTCAAAATCCAGACAGACAGCTCTACAGTGAATCCTTTCCAGTTTGCTACTACTGTAAGTTCTCAGAGTCAATGCTATGTATAATAATTAAACAGGGAGCTGCCACTGTGCTGTTGAGATGCTGAGACTGTTTCAGACAAAATAGGGTTTGAGGTACACAGTGGGGTAAAATAAGTTTTTCATTAGTATCAGTTGGAGTAAAATAAGTCCCAGTCCTTTTTGAGTAAGATAAGCTGGTGTCAGTGGAAGCAAAATAGGTGTCAATCATTGGTGTCAGTTAATGCAATATAAAAGCCAATCATTGATTCATTGATATCAATGGGACCAAACAAAATCTTAGCACAGCATTGGTGTTAAGAGGATAACTTACCAGATCACATGCTTCTATGCCTTTTTTCTTCCGGCCAGAACTTTGATGTGACTGTCAGGAAGGAGATCACCCAAAATAAGATCCTTTCAAGTTTTGGGAAGACCACAACAGAAACTCGGATGACTACCAAGTTTTTTAGGTGACTTGACAGGTCTGAATGTAGGCAAAAGTGCAAATAGATATGTAGGAATGTAGACAGAAATCAGTTATACTCAGAAAGAAAAGGACATATGTGCAACTGTACTTCTATATGTTTTCATTGATACATCTAGAGATGCCAATAACTGCTAAATCAGAAAAATGTATGGACCTCTATGGGGCGAGGGAGACCTACTCGGATGACGAATTGGCTACCTACATGTCCCACATTGATCTGCCCTCGCTGTCTGTTGAGGCTAGGAAACAACTAGATGCCCCGATTACTATAGAGGAACTGCAGGCGGCGGCCTGCTCTTTCCCCACATGCAAGGCGCCTGGTGAGGATGGCTTACCGATGGAAGTGTTCACTCAATACGGTGAGCAATTACTGCCAGAATTATTGAAAGTCTTTAATGCCTCGTTGGAGGTAGGTAGTCTCCCTGATTCTATGACTAGAGCAAATGTGATACTCTTACTGAAGCCGGGGAAGGACCCGGTGGACCCGAGATCCTATAGACCTATCTCATTGCTCCAGAGCGACGTGAAGATACTCGCTAAGGTCCTGGCGCTTCGGGTCAATGGGATAGTTTCCTCCATTATTCACCAAGATCAGGCTGGCTTTATGCCTCAAAAATCCACTGCTACTAACCTTAGGAGACTGTACCTGAATATGCAAATTCAAGCAGAGAATGGGGGTCGTAGGGCACTTTTGTCCCTTGATGCCAATAAAGCATTTGATAGTGTAAGCTGGAGGTACCTGTGGGCAGTGCTAGATAAGTTTGGCTTTGGGACTCAGTTTGTGGCGTGGGTTAGGTTACTTTATGCGGCCCCGCAGGCGACCATTAAGATGGCGGACAAAATGTCTCCGGCTTTTGCTCTGGGCAGGGGAACGCGACAGGGTTGCCCACTGTCCCCCCTGCTCTTTGCGATCGCTATAGAACCACTGGCAGCCCTTGTGAGGTCAAGTGAACAGATATGTGGATTTAGGTACGGCACTATACATGAAAAAATGATGTTATATGCGGATGACATGTTACTTTTTTTGGAAGATCCCAGTCTATCAGTGCCAGGGGTTATGTCCATAATAACGCAGTTTGGTCACTTTTCAGGTCTGACCATAAATTGGTCTAAGTCTGCCCTGATGATGCTGGATGAAGACCGGGAGGTGGACCTCCCGACCTCTTGTCCCATTCCGGTGGTTACTGGCTTCAAGTACTTGGGTGTGCAGATTTCACCCAAGATATCGGAATACTGCTCTCTGAATGTGTACCCCTTGCTGTCCCGTTTTCGAGATAAGATCAACACCTGGAATAACCTTAAAATGTCCCTGGCAGGTAGGGCCAATCTAATCAAAATGATTCTGATGCCCCAATTACTATACTTCCTACACAACTCACCGGTGGTCATACACCTGAAAGTTTTCAGAGTCGTGAACACTCTCTTCCGGAGGTTGTTGTGGAATGTTAGGACCCCCAGAATTAGGCTGGAGCAGTTACAGCGCTCTAAGGATAGCGGAGGGTTGGCGGTCCCCAACCCTTGGCTGTATTATGTGGCTGCCCAGCTGCAGCATTTGGTGGGCTCTATGGCTCGGGATCCGGCGGGCTCGGCTGATGCTGTTTGCTTCAGGAGCTGAGACCATTCCCCTGGGCCTGGAGGCACAGATGTTTCTGAGGTCCAATAAGCAGACCCCAACTCTGGCTTTAGCACAAAAGATATGGAACAAGGGTAGGCAACTCCAGGGGGTGCGGGGGTTCACAGACTTTAGCCCAATTTGGGGCAACCGCTCCTATGTTGAGCTGGCTAAGTTACATCACGGGCCCCAATGGGGTGCCCGTGGTGTGACCATGCTATCACACATATTTGAAAATGGTAGGCTGCTTTCCTTCTCTGAACTACAAACCAACTTTCAATTGCCAGCAAGTATGTGGTTCTTGTACCTCCAGCTCCGGCACGCAGTAGCGGCGCAGGGAGATGCGGGGGAGTGGACTTTGTCGCCCACTCCGGTATTCCATGTACTGTACTCTGCCACTGAGACCAAGGGGATTATATCCCAATGTTATCAGATGTTACTATCTGGACACTTGAGGGCATATCCTTGTAGGGCAAGGTCTTTGTGGGAACAGGACCTTGGACAGATTATGGGTGACCAGTGGGAAGAAGCTCTACTATCCATAACCACTTGCTCCCTGAACGTGGCACAAAAAGTTTCCCAACTGTACCTGACGCTAAGAGTACACTATACTCCGGTGAAACTCCATAGAATGGGTAGACTTCCAGACCCGCTGTGTTGCCGTTGCCAGCAACACGACGGGGACCTTATACACCTTCTGTGGCGGTGTCCAAAGCTGCATAGATACTGGAGAGAGGTGGTGAGGACACTGAACTCTGTGTTCCAAATTGAGATCCCTCTTGATCCCATGTGTTGCATATTGGGGGTGCTGGGTGTGGTGATCCCTGAGGAACTGATCAGGGTGGCAGCCTCTAGAGCGCTGTTCCAAGCTAGGAAGCTAATTTTAATGGGATGGAAATCAGCGGCACCTCCCGCCCACTCTTCGTGGATTACCCATATGGGGAATACACTCATTATGGAGAAATATATTTACCAACATAGGGGGTGCCAAGGCAGGTTTGAGCGGATATGGTCACGATGGCTGGACACACCGGGTCTAAGCCCAAAAGAGCTGGTGATGACCAGACTTTTGCAATGTTTGTAAGGGATATTGAAATATGTACTGTATGTATGCCTGGTATGACATGTTAAGGGTCGGGGGGGGGGGGATGGAGTAGTGTATGGAAGACCATGCTTAATCGATACATGAAAGGCAAATGTGTATATTTGTATGATGAGCAGTTGACGGAGTCGATTATATGCTTGTACATTGGAAATTGTTGTTGTTTATCTATTTGTTCAATAAACACCCTTTTGATTTAAAAAAAAAAAAAAAATCAGAAAAATGTATTCATCATAAAAGAAAAAATAGAAAGAATAAAAAAGAAGAAGTAATGATGCTTTACCTAGACATATGTAGCGATACCTCCAACTAAGAAGGCCGCAGATTTAGTTGGGCCCTGAAGACAGCTCCGCCAACCCCCGGCAATATGCTCAACCCCCTACTGGCACAGCTAGTAAGGGGAGATAGCACCGCGTGACCGCAACTCTAGGTGACACAGTCCTATGGCAAACACACACAGTGATATACTTTAAAACTTCTATTAAAGTAAGTGAAACTGACACCAATGTACTTGACCCAGATATTTTACTGAGGCTAATGGGCAAGTAATAAATAACAGTATAACAAGTTGCAGATCCCTGCAATAAACAGTAATAAAGATAAACAGTGTAATCAGAATAATAAAGTATTGCTATGCAACTCTAGCGCTGCCCTTTTACAGCTACTTCCCCTCATGGGTAGACTAACACCCAGCAATGTCTACCTATGCAGTCAGGCCTGACTGATCTAAATGGAAGTTCAGTGAAACAATATTCGCTAGCAATCTTTCGGTGGTGCACTTGAAGAACAACTTTGTAATCCCAACGAATAGTAAAGATAAAGTATCTGTCTTTAAACAGCTCTCACCACCCGGACAAGTCCAAGTCCGTTTCCTCCATCGATTCGTCTAGGAACAGGAATCCACCGACATCCAAGTCTTCAATCCTTCTGGTGTACTGCAGCAAGGATGAGAAGATGTCTCTAAGGTTCTGCTAGGCTGGCAGAGGGGGGCTCTTTGGAAAGGAGCACAAGGCCCAGGCTTCAGGCCTTGTGCACACAGCAGTTCAGTACAGAGATCCTCTTGCTAGGAGAGGGGGTGTCCAAAGAGACCGAACAAACTCCACCTCCTCTTTATAAAGTCTGCCCCAGCAGTCTCTGTTCCGGAGCAATGTACCCTGGGTGCTGCAAGATGTACTGGGAGATGTAGTCTCTCTCTCTCCTCTGCTTTCACTTCCAGTAATGTCTCTTTACTTCCTCCCGACTCACCTCTCACCTGGAACTTCTTGTCTCTCTGTCATAAAGGGGAATACCCCGCTACACACTCCCCCCACTTTAAATCTTTGGTCCCCAAAGACATCTAACATTTTTAGATCTGCAAAACATTTTAGATTCAATGCGGTTGCATAGGATTGACAGAGGAGCCTCCCACCAATCATCATAGGATGGGGAGCTGTCCTGTCTACAGGTCGCTTCAGTGGGGGCGACCTGTCTAACTGTGCCAGAGAGTGAGCTGGGGTTGCCCTCCACTAAATGGACAGTGGAAGGATCCGGATTCTCAGCATTCCTTCTAGCAGTGACTACAGAGTCTTCCGAACTGTTCCCCATTTGTGGGTAGGTCAGCTTCTTAGGAGGCCGGATGACTCTTCAAGCCCTTTGCTCTCTTGGGATTTCTGGCTCTGGCGCCTCAGGCTCCTACTCACGTAGGCAACAGGCCGCAGTTGCCCTTCGTGTTCTTGGTAAAGTACTCCTCCCAGACCATCATGACTAGCATCCACGTGCAGTTCATAGGGTTTGGTTGGGTCTGCATAGGCCAAGACCGGGGCAGTGGTTAGGCTCTCCTTTAATGCCTGGAAGGCCTCTTCACACTTCTGGTTCCACTGATCTCTGACTGACTCTCCCGGCTTCCTGGGCCCTGAGTCGTCCTCTTCCCCCTCGGTCTTGAGTAGTTCATTCAATGGTCTAGCAATTCGGGCGAATCCTTCCACAAACCTCCTGTAATAGGAGCAGAACCCCAAGAAGGATCTGAGTTCTGTTACTGTGGTGGGTCGTGGCCAGGAGGTAACTGCCTCCAATTTCTCAGGGTCTGTGGCCACCCCCTCTTCAGACACTATGTGCCCCAGATAGTTCACAGAAGACTGGTAGAACCGACACTTCTCAGGCGAAAGCTTGAGTCCTTCCTCACTTAGTCTTCTCAACACTTTTTCCAGCCTCTCTTCGTGTTCTTCCAAGGTTCTCCCAAAGACAATGACATCGTCCAGGTATACAAGGACTTCAATAAGGTTCATGTCTCCTACAGTCTTCTCCATGAGACGTTGGAAAGTAGCTGGGGCTCCAGACAGACCTTGGGGCATCTGATTGAATTCAAAGAACCCCACTGGGGTTATGAAAGCTGTCTTCTCCTTGTCTTCTGGATGCATAGGGATCTGATAGTACCCGCTCTTGAGGTCCATAACGCTGAACCATTTGGCTCCAGACAAGCTCTGTAGGGCATCCTCTATCCTCGGAGTGGTGTATTGGTCGGGGATGGTTTTCCTGTTGAGAGTCCTGTAGTCTATACAGAGCCTCAATGACCCATTTTTCTTTCTGACCACCACTATGGGAGAGGCATAGGGGCTCCTGGACTCCCGTATCACACCAGTCCTCTTGAGTTCTGCAAGTTGTTCCCTTAGATCCTCCAGATCTGCTAGGGGGACCCGCCTGACTCTCTCTCAGAAGGGCTTGTCTTCCTGGAGGCGGATCCGATGGGTGGCACTCCTTGCACACCCCACATCGAACTCATCTCTGGAGAATATCTTCTCCCATCTAGTCAACTGGGCCTTGGCTCTCTCTTTCCAAACCCTGGATAGATTCAAGTTCTCCATGGACAGCTTCTCCCAAAGATCTCCTCTTTCACCCGTCCCCTTTACTTCTGACAGGGTAACCGGGGCAGCAGGGCTCACCTGGCCCAGCAGCATTCTGGCAGGGATTTCCATGGGGCCTCTGGTAGTGTTTCTAACACTCACTGGAACTCTACAATGGGCCTTCTTCAGAACCTTCAGCGGAATCACTTCTGGTATCACTTCCAGACCTGAGGACTCTCCTTTTGGGTCGGACTCCAGCACGACAAAGGGTCCAGGCTGCTCCCAAGTAAGCTTCACAGTGGCTCTGAGACAGGTTACTTCGCCAGGATGCAACACTACCCCTCCTCTTCCAAGTCTCCACACCTTCCCTATCCCCTCCACCGGGGTCTTCTGCTCTAGGACCAGCCTTTGGTAAGCCGTCCTCAGCATGGGATGGATCTTGGTGGCTGCTTGCCCCTTCTCTTCCACTAAAGGGGTCAGGAGTCTTCGGACCAGGTCTGTGTTCGTCCCTATTACAAGGGAGCTCTTGTTGGCTCCTGGCGGCCGAGGGCACACAACTGCCAGGGTGTCAAACACTTCGGCCTTCCCAGCCACAGATGGGTCAAAGGTCATCCGGATGGGCAGATAGCCATCATAGGGGAAGTTCTGGGTTCCAATTCCCCATATTTCCAGCTCCTCTATGTTCTGGATGGGCAGATGACTCAAGTGCTTATCGTAGAAATCCCGGTATAGTAGGGTCACTTGTGCCCCAGTATCCAAGATGGCTCTGGTGTAGACTCCCTCCACTTGAATGGGCACTACAGGAGATGGGCCTACCAGCTTCTCCGGATATGGCCTGGCAGGAGTCGCCTTCTTCTGGTCCTTTCCCTTCGGACTCTCTCTCGTCCATCTCCCTTTTGACTTTAGTCTTTCTTGGGTCTGGTATGCATCGATTTCCCTCCTTTTAATGGGCGTACAGACCTGCTGAGGGATATTATAGTTTTTCTTAGGTGTGCATTCCCTTTGGGGAATGCTGTGCCTCTTCTGAGGGGTCTGGCCCTCTCTCTTTGGGGTGTACCCCTGCTGAGGGATACTATAGTTCCTCTGAGGAGTTTTGTCTTTTCTCTTCCTTAGCTTCTCATTCAGTTTGGAACTCACTGAAAATGATGGGCACCCGGTCGGCTCCTTCACCGGGGCCCGCTGAAGTTTCCCGCCAGCTGTTTGGACTTTTCCTCAACTACCAGGCTTGGGCATACTCACCTGAGATGTCCTTTTCCTCCACATTTGAAGCAGGCTCTCTGTATTGGTTTCATAGAGCCGTTAGTGGTAGGGGTCTTTGGTGCCATGAGTGGTGAGACCTCTTCTGTCTGGGGTTTCACCAGACGAGTCATCAACATCGTCATCATCTCTAGTATTTCTTTCTGGGTCTGGAACAGCTCCTCCAGTCCAGTCTGACTTGTGGGGAAGTGGTGAATAGGTGAAGACCATGATCCCTGTTCAGTGCTTGCTGCCAGTACACTAAGCTCCCGAGTGTCTGAAGGGACATCTATCTGTTGTACTTTGGCACTTGTGGTGCTAGGAGATTGAAGTTTCCTCTGTTTTTGGTCCTTCTCAATCTCCATCTTATCTGCTTCATTCATTTTCTCAATGAGGACCTCATCCGGAGTTGAGGGATCTTCCAAATGCTGCTTCAGCTGTAGCTTGATGTAGTCACTCCTCAATCCCGTAGTCACAGATCTCCGGAATTTCTTTTGGACTAGCTCGACTCCAAAATGCTCCCCATTTCCTTCATCCTTGGATGTGGACAACAGGCAGTCCTTGAGCTCAATGGCCCGGAATAGGAAGTTCTGAGGAGTCTCTCCACTCTCCTGGGTCATATTTATCAGTCAATGAAATAACTCGGCGGCATCTTCCTCCTCATAATAGCTTTTCAGTATCCTCTTTAGCTGGTTCAGGGTCAATCCACCCTTCCTCTCTAACATGCCCCTGACACTTGAACCTGGGCTGATGGCATGGATTACAGCCTCTCTAATTTCAGATTCCTGATATCCTTTCTGTAACCCCAACTCTATTTGGTGTAGGAGGTTGGTGTAGGACAGTTTGTCCTTCTGCCCTCTTTCTCCTATCTGGCCATCAATGCGGAAATCCTTCCGGATGGTTACTTCCTGCAGGCGACCCTGAGCTCGTTTCTTCGGTACCTTCCCAGGTTTGGGCTTTATCTGACCATCTTTCTGATCCTCAGGAGCGACACGTAACTCCTTAATGCGTTCAGCTATCATACTGGAAGTCTCCTGAAACCTCTCTTGTATGTCACGGTACTGTCGTTTCAGATCAATCAGCTGTTGCTCTGCCTGCGATTTAACAGCAGCCCCTGCTTTCCTGTCCAAGGGTTCTAACTGCTTCTGACTGGGATGTGTCAGGTGGAACTAAGTCTTTTCGGACAATTTTATACTGGCACAGTGGAAGTTTTTAGGGACATCCTGTCCCCACTCTATCAGTGCATAGGTGCAGTTGGTCCTTGAGTCTGGTCTCATTGCGACCACGTAAGCCTTTCTATCCGGGGACAATATTTGTACCACCTCTTTAATTTGTTTCTCTCTCCAGTCACTCCCTGGAAGTTCAATGGCCACACTCGCTTCTGAGCGTGTCCCTTCTGCTTCACACCATTGGACTACTTTGATGGGGTCCATGCCGGCACTTCAGGCGTTCACCTGCTGTATCAGGATCCCGGACGAGAACCCCCACGTGTAGCGATACCTCCAACTAAGAAGGCCGCAGATTTAGTTGGGCCCTGAAGACAGCTCCGCCAACTCCCGGCAATATGCTCAACCCCCTACTGGCACAGCTAGTAAGGGGAGATAGGACCGCGTGACCGCAACTCTAGGTGACACAGTCCTATAGCAAACACACACAGTGATATACTTTAAAACTTCTATTAAAGTAAGTGAAACTGACACCAATGTACTTGACCCAGATATTTTACTGAGGCTAATGGGCAAGTAATAAACAACAGTATAACAAGTTGCAGATCCCTGCAATAAAAAGTAATAAAGATAAACAGAGTAATCAGAATAATTAAGTATTGCTATGCAACCCTAGCGCTGCCCTTTTTCAGCTACTTCCCCTCATGGGTAGACTAACACCCAGCAATGTCTACCTATGCAGTCAGGCCTGACTGATCTAAATGGAAGTTCAGTGAAACAATATTCGCTAGCAATCTTTCGGTGGTGCACTTGAAGAACAACTTTGTAATCCCAACGAATAGTAAAGATAAAATATCTGTCTTTAAACAGCTCTCACCACCCGGACAAGTCCAAGTCCGTTTCCTCCATCGATTCGTCTAGGAACAGGAATCCACCGACATCCAAGTCTTCAATCCTTCTGGTGTACTGCAGCAAGGATGAGAAGATGTCTCTAAGGTTCTGCTAGGCTGGCAGAGGGGGGCTCTTTGGAAAGGAGCACAAGGCCCAGGCTTCAGGCCTTGTGCACACAGCAGTTCAGTACAGAGATCCTCTTGCTAGGAGAGGGGGTGTCCAAAGAGACCGAACAAACTCCACCCCCTCTTTATAAAGTCTGCCCCAGCAGTCTCTGTTCCGGAGCAATGTACCCTGGGTGCTGCAAGATGTACTGGGAGATGTAGTCTCTCTCTCTCCTCTGCTTTCACTTCCAGTAATGTCTCTTTACTTCCTCCCGACTCACCTCTCACCTGGAACTTCTTGTCTCTCTGTCATAAAGGGGAATACCCCGCTACACATATATGACGTTGTAGGGACTTGGCGGCATGATTTTGATTACCAGCACCTTAAAGTGCTATTAAAGGTTAGATTTTTTTTTTTTAACCACTTAAGTCCCGGACCATTTTGTAGCTAAAGGACCAGAGGTGTTTTCAGAATTTGGCACTGCGCTGCTTTAACTAGAAATTGTGCGGACATGCAATGTTGTACCCAAACGAAATTTGCATCCTTTTCTTCCCACAAATAGAGCTTTCTTTTAATGGTATTTGATTGCCTCTGCGATTATTATTTTTTGCGATATAAACGGAAAAAGACTGAAAATTTTGAAAAAAATTGATATTTTCTACTTTTTGTTATAAGAAAAATAGAATAAACTCAATTTTAGTCATACATTTAGGCCAAAATGTATTCAGCCACATGTCTTTAGTAAAAAAAAAGTCAATAAGCGTATATTTATTGGTTTGCGCAAAAGTTATAGCATTTACAAACTAGGGTACATTTTCTGGAATTTACACAGCTTTTAATTTATGACTGCCTATCTAATTTCTTGATGTGCTAAAATGGCAGAGCAGTACAAAACCCCCCCAAATGACCCCATTTTGGAAAGTAGACACCCCAAGGAAATTGCTGAGAGGCATGTTGAGCCCATTGAATATTTTTTTTTTGTCCCAAGTGATTGAATAATGACAAAAAAAAAAAAAAAATACAAAAAGTTGTCACTAAATGATATATCACTCACACATGCCATGGTTATATGTGGAATTGCACCCCAAAATACATTTTGCTGCTTCTCCATAAAATGCCAAAATAGCACAAACCCCCCCCCCAAATTACCCCATTTTGGAAAGTAGACACCCCAAGCTATTTACTGAGAGGCATGTTGAGTCCATGGAATATTTTATATTTTGCCACAAGTTGCGGGAATATGACAAACTTTTTTTTTTTTGCACAAAGTTGTCACTAAATAATATATTGCTCATACATGCCATGGGCATATGTGAAATTACACCCCAAAATACATTCTGCTGCTTCTCCTGAGTACGGGGATACCACATGTGTGGGACTTTTTGGGAGCCTAGCCGCGTACGGGGCCCCAAAAACTAAGCACCGCCCTTCAGGATTTCTAAGGGCGTAAATTTTTGATTTCACTCCTCACTACCTATCACAGTTTTGAAGGCCATAAAATGCCAAGATAGCACAAAACCCCCACAAATGACCCCATTTTGGAAAGTAGACACCCCAAGCTATTTGCTGAGAGGCATGGTGAGTATTTTACAGCTCTCATTTGTTTTTGAAAATGAAGAAAGAACTTTATTTTTTATTTTTTTTATTTTTTTTCAATTTTCAAAACTTTGTGACAAAAAGCGAGATCTGCAAAATACTCAACATACCTCTCAGCAAATAGCTTGGGGTGTCTACTTTCCAAAATGGGGTCATTTGGGGGGGTTTTGTGCCATCTTGGCATTCCATGGCCTCCGAAACTGTGATAGGCAGTGAGGAGTGAAATCAAAAATTTACACCCTTAGAAAGCCTGAAGGCGGTGCTTGGATTTCGGGGTCCTGAACGCGGCCAGGCTCCCAAAATGTCTCACACATGTGGTATCCCTGTACTCAGGAGAAGCAACAGAATGTATTTTGGGGTGCAATTCCACATATAACCATGGCATGTTTGAGCAATATATCATTTAGTGACAACTTTTTGTAAATTTTTTTTTTTTTTCTTTTTGTCATTATTCAATCACTTGGGACAAAAAAAAAATATTCAATGGGCTCAACATGCCTCTCAACAAATAGCTTGGGGTGTCTACTTTCCAAAATGGGGTCATTTGGGGGGGGGGGGTTGAACTTTCCTGGCATTTTATGCACAACATTAGGAAGCTTATGTCACACATCATCCACTCTTCTAACCACTTGAAGACAAAGCCCTTTCTGACACTTTTTGTTTACAAATTTTTTGCAAGAAAATTACGTTGAACCCCCAAACATTATATATTTTTTTAAAGCAAAGGCCCTACAGATTAAAATAGTGGGTGTTGCATTTTTTTTTCCACACAGTATTTGCGCAGTGATTTTTCAAACGCATTTTTTGGGGAAAAAACACACTTTTTTTTTTTTTAATGCACTAAAACACACTATATTGCCCAAATATTTGATGAAATAAAAAAGATGATCTTAGGCCGAGTACATGGATACCAAACACGACATGCTTTAAAATTGTGCACAAAACGCGCAGCGGCGACAAACTACATACATTTTTAAAAGCCTTTAAAAGCCTTTACAGGTTACCACATTAGATTTACAGAGGAGGTCTATTGCTAAAATTACTGCCCTCGATCTGACCTTCGCGGTGATACCTCACTTGCATGGTGCAATTGCTGTTTACATATGACACCAGACCGACGCTTGCGTTCGCCTTTGCGCAAGAGCAGGGGGGGACAGGGGTGCTTTTTTTTTTTTTTTTTATTATTATTTATTTTGCTTTTTTATTTTATTTTTAAACTGTTCCTTCCATATTTATTTATTTTTTTTACCATTTTTATTGTTATCTTAGGGAATGTAAATATCCCCTATGATAGCATTAGGTAGTGACAGGTACTCTTTTTTTGAAAAAAATCGGGGGGTTAGACCCTAGATCTTTCCTCTTCCCTCAAAGCATCTGACCACACCAAGATCGGTGTGATAAAATGCTTTCCCAATTTCCCAATGGTGCCGTTTATATCCGGGGGGCATTCCCTCCCACTGCTTGTAAAAGCAGTCTAAAGGCTAATTATCTGCTAGGATTGCTTTTACATGAAAGCCGGCCGCTGGCTGAAAAGAATGATACCTAAACCCACAGGCATCAATCTGGTATAACCATTCAAAGTCCAGCAACATACCAGTACATTGCTGGTCCTTGTTGGACATGTATTGTAATCTTTTTTTTCATGCAGCCTGTTGGCTGAACAAAAAAAAGAGATTGATCGGTGGGTATGCCCACCATTAGAATACCTCCCTTCATCCACCCACTTCTAATGATGGGCATACATGCACCATTTATATATGCCGAAGCATGGGGGTATCCTCCCGCAAAAAAGTTATGCCGCGTACACACGGTCGAACTTTTCCACGGGCAAGCCTCCGTCGGAATTTCGACTGTATGTACGCGTGATTAGGAGCAAAATCGCTCCTCCGCCCCTGCTGCCCCCATGCTTCGGCATATATGCTCTTTTTTTTTAACTGTGGTGGTGAAATCACCTCCTACAGCGTTGGAGTCACGGCTTTATGTATCGTGGGAGCAAACACTGTTGCTGTCAAGATAAATAGATCCGCGCTGCAACTGAATGGCGTACCTGCTAAGCAAATGATGGTTAACATTAAAACAAAGTAACATTACAGTACAACAGTAAGACCTTAACATACCATACCTGCAAAGCAAATACCAAAAAAAAAAACCTAGTAAAAGATAAAACATTTTTTTTTAACGCAACCTGTGCCTAAAATATATATATGCCGAAGCATGGGGGCATCCTCCCGCAAAAAAGTTATGCCGCGTACACACGGTCGGACTTTTCCACGGGCAAGCCTCTGTCGGAATTTCGACCGTATGTACGCGACATAAAAGGTTATGCCGCGTACACACGGTCTGACTTTTCCACGGGCAAGCCTCCGTCGGAATTTCGACCGTATGTACGCAGCATTAGGAGCAAAATCGCTCCTCCACCCCTGCTGCCCCCATGCTTCGGCATATATGCTCTTTTTTTTAACTGTGGTGGTGAAATCACCTCCTACAGCACTGGAGTCACGGCTTTATGTATCGTGGGAGCAAACGCTGTTGCTGTCACGATAAATACTTCCGTGCTGCAGCTGAATAGCGCACCTGAAAACAAAAATTACATACCTGAAAAGCAAGCATGATAAAACATGAGAGAGAGAGAGAGAGAGAGAACAATAAAACAACAACTATTTTTTTTTTTTTTTTGTGTTTTTTGTTTTTACGTTTATTTTTTGTTTTTTTTTTACACTTTTTTTTGTAACTTTAACAACTGTAATGGTTCGGGTCTCTCAAAATGAGATGGCATCTTGGGAGACCCTGTGTAAGTGTGTCCTAGTCTGTGAAATGCTGTACCCTACGCTAAAACTTCACTTTTGAGTGGAAGCGTTCAAAAAATTCACCAATGCAAAGACCAGGATTGTCAGGACAGAGTGGACAAAAACAACGGGTGTCACGCCTAAATCCGCGCTTGCTACAGACACGACATCTTTTTTGGGGGGTTTGTTGGGTAGGGGTACTCTGGAGGACATACGGATAATGCCTCTCATGCAGCCGGCTTACTGCATTTGGTAGGGGATGGTGAGGTGCAGAACCGCCAGGATACAGGAGTTCTGTGACTATCTCATTCTGGAATTTTAGAAGAGATAAAGTCCCGCCTGAAGCTCTGTATAGCACATGAGCGTTCAGCAAAGCCAATTGGAATAAGGATAGAGACACTTTTTTGTACCAGCGTCTCGCCTTACGGTCAATTAGATACGGCGCCAACAACTGGTCGTTGAGGTCCACCCCTCCCATATTTTTGTTATATTCGTGGACACAGAGGGGTTTCTCCACAACACCAGTCGCCGTACGAATTTGGACTGTCGTGTCTGCATGAAGGGAGGTAAGAAGGAAAACATTCT
Source organism: Rana muscosa (assembly GCA_029206835.1). NCBI lineage: Eukaryota > Metazoa > Chordata > Amphibia > Anura > Ranidae > Rana > Rana muscosa. The sequence continues at coordinate 761,337,357 of CM055116.1, read as the reverse complement.
TATTGTCCCTCCACTTCATAGCGAGCAAGTTATTACACTTCAAGCAGGCTCTCTCCCCCAGCCTAAGACGGAAATTTACAAGCCTCTGGGGAAAGCCCCGGCGATTAGGTCGCACGGTGCCACATGCTCCAATCTGATGATCAAACAAGTGACTAAACAGCGGCACGCTCGTGTAATAATTGTCCACATACAAGTGGTACCCCTTTCCGAATAAGGGTGACACTAAGTTCCACACTATCTTGCCAGCGCTCCCTATGTAATCCGGGCAGTAGACCGGCTCAACCGGACTGTCTTTTCCCTCATAAACCATAAAGCTCCATACATAGCCTGTTGCCCTGTCACAGAAATTATAGAGCTTGACCCCGTATCTGGCACGCTTGCTGGGAAGGTACTGCTTGAAAGACAAGCGGCCAGAAAATGTAATCAGGGACTCATCAACGCAGACAACTTGATCGGGAATAAACAAGGCTGCAAAATGTTCATTGAAGTGGTTTATGAGGGGCCGAATTTTGTAGAGCCGGTCGTTTTCAGGGTATCCACGTGGACGACAAAGTTCATTGTCGTGGAAGTGCATGAACCGCAAAATCTGCTCGTATCGTTTCCTGGGCATGGAGGCAGAGAACATGGGCATGTGGTCAATTGGGTGCGTGGACCAATAAGCACACAATGACGGGAATTTATGAGTGCCCATATGTTGAGGGAAAGGCCCAGAAAGGTCTTAAATTCGGAAACCGTAATTGGTTTCCAATCTTTGGCAATGGAAGGCAACTGGGGGTTAGCGGCGATGAATTGACCAGCATATAAATTTCTCTGGTCCACAATAGATCTATAGAGATCTTCCGTGAAAAACAGCGAATAAAAATCAATTGGCATAAAATCAGCTGTTTCCACCTGAATACCGGGTTGGGCAGTGAATGGGGGAAGTACGGTTCTGCAGAAGTGGTGGGGACTCAATCAGGATAGGTGAATTCTGCAGGAAGGGCACTATGGGCACGACGGGCCTGCCTTTGTCTTCTTGGTGGCAGTGGGACACTACTTGTGCTTGCCACCTCGCCAGCTTGAACTGCACTTATGGGACTCGCCACGTCACCACGTGATACTGCAGTGCTGGATGTACGCCCAGGCTGTACTAGGCCGCTGGTGCTTGCCAATTCACCAGAAGGAATAGCGGCGCTTGTACTACTCTGCTCCTTGATACGAGAGACCTGCGGTTCTTGCTCCTCAACAACCTCAGAAGATCGGGATCGGGTACGCCTGACCTTAGCAGGGACCTCATTTTCGTCGTCGGAGCTATCTGACATGGAGCCGCTGACTTCACTGTCTTCTACGGGAAGATATTCTGAGCCTGAATCTGACAGATGCGTGACCTCCTCTTCGCTATCTGTCATGCTCAGAATCTCGTAGGCCTCTTTACTAGTGTACCTTCGTCTTGCCATTTTGGGCTCTAAATTTAGGGGTACACTAGTAAGATTCACAGGTAAAAAAGCACTTGACTGTCAGCAAATTTATCAAACGCTTCAAAAAAAACTGTTAGCGATCGCAGGGATCAGGACTGTCTCTACGAACGCTGCAGTTATGTGTGTTGTGTTTGGTAAGTGACAGTGATCGATCGATACTGCACTTGGGTGGGCTGGGCTGGGTGGAGGGGCTAAACGCAGGTGCTAGCTGGTATCTGGGCTGATCCTGCTAACACTGCGTTTTTGGGAACCCTAAACTGCTGGGGACGCTAGTATAGATCTGATCAGATCAGATATTGATCTGTTCAGATACTATACCACTAAGGGAGGTGTATGCTTTGCGCGTAGGTGTTAGCGTTACTGGCACTAACCTAATGCTGCCTGGGGCGACGCAGACCCTCTCTGGCGCTAAAACCTAATTGATATCAGCCGCCAGGCGATCAGGGGGTTAAACCTTTATTGGGTTATATACGGCGGGTGCCCTGATGCTATAAAAAGCAAACTAACCAACCAGCGTCACCCGTAAAACTTATATGGTGATCACTGGTGAAAGGGTTAACTAGGGGCAATCAGGGGGTTAAAACCTTTATTAGGTTATATATGGGGGTACCTGACGCTATATAAAAACCTGACGGGTAACCTAAATAACTAACTGGCTAACCAGTGTCACCAGTAAAACTTATACGGTGATCACTGGTGAAAGGGTTAACTCTAGGGGCAATCAGGAGGTTAAAATAATATATGGGGGTACCTGACGCTATAAAAACCTGCGGCGAAACTAAAAAGAAATAACTGGCTATCTAGGGCACCACCGGCACTAAATACAGCGATCGGAAATACGATCGCTTAGTGACGCTGGCGTTAGGGGGTGAAAGGGTTACCTGGGGGGCGATCAAGGGGTTAAACCTTTATTAGGGGGATTAGGGGGCCACCCTGGACCTAAAGGGGCCTAAACCTAACTGCCCTGCAACTTTTTACTGTCACAAATGTCACTGATTGCAGTGATCAGTAAAAAAATGACCACTGCAAACGGTGCACTGTGACTGGGGGTACTGGGGGTGATCTGGGGGGTGATCTGGGGGTGACTGGGGGGTGAAAAGCGTGCCTACGTGTACTGGTGTCAGTGGGCTGTTCGTGCACTTACTGTGAGATGTCTTCTCTCCTCGCACCGGATCGAAAAGACCGTCACGAGTAGAGATCACTTCCTCTGCCTGTGTTTACATTACACAGGCAGAGGAAGGTTGTCATTCACCGGGAGCGATCGCGAGGGGGTGGCCTGAATCGAACAGCCGTGCCCTCATCACGGATCGCTCCCGAACAAATAACCACCGCTCACTGTACAGAAGGGGGGTCCAGCAGGACCCCCCAACTGTACGAAGGCAGTCACGTACCGGCACGTGATTGTGCCTGTCCGTGCCATTCTGCCGACGTATAATTACAGTGGGCGGTCGTTAAGTGGTTAAATAACAAGCATCTTATACTTACCTGCTCTGTGTAATGGTTTTGCACAGAGCAGCCCCAATCCTTCTCTTCTCTGATCCCCCACCAGCGCTTCTGGCTCCTCCTCTTGCTTTGGGGGCACTCTTGCTTGCCCACTCCCAAGCCCTGCTCTGCACAGGGCTTGACCCCATCACCGCGCCATCTTCACTGACTGTAATTGACAGCAGCGGAAGCCAATGGCTCCAGCTGCTGTGTCTCAGCCAATAAGGAGGCAAAGACCAATGAAGGCTATGCATGAATATAAGAAGCCTTCAACCTTTAGAACCACTTTAAGCAGGCCGACACCAAAAAGAGCTCTACTAAAGACATAGTATATGAGACAAAACCACATCTATTAAAATGTACTTTTACAAAGAGTTTACTTTTATGGATAATCTGTTATGAAAAGGTGAAAGGTTGCTTAATCCCAAACCCATACATATTCCATTCAGACCACTCAAGTGCACATCCGTACACCATTCCAAAACATTTATGGAATCTTATCAGATTTTACTGACACAAAAGGGAACACATTTTTTTTTAATCTAAAATAAAAATAATTGATAAAATCACGTTTGCACCTTATATAGGTCATAAAACCAATCGCTTACACATGCTAAGTCAATCAATAGATTAATACTGTAACTTAACCTCCACTGTTCAAATGCACATATTCACCAGCACATCATGGATCTTCAATTTCGTCCAAACCTTTATTGAAAAATGATCACATCATAGAAGACGAACGTGCAGACGAAGGGGTCCTGCATGGCTCTGAAATTTTGCACTATGTCTTCTGTGATCATTCTTCAATAAATATTTGGGCGTAATTGACCGTGGTGTGCTGGCGAATATGTGCATTTGATCTGTGATGTTTCCAGTTCCAGTTGGTTGTTACTGCAGCACCCGGTAATCCTAAAGCCTTAGCCAGGAAAGTGTGCGATGGGAATATCGATACTTAACCTCCACAGTGTCACATTCTTTTATTTCATATAAGTTCGCTACTGCTTATAACATTATAAGTAATCTGTGGATGCAGGTCCTCATAGGTCAACGCGTTTCTCAATTTGCTTCTTCAGGACACATGGAGGAAAATTGCAGTGGTAACTCCAGATTGCAAGCACAACTAAAGTACAGGAGACTTCCTGGGCAGGGATTGGGACAACAAATCATATGGGAAAAGGGAGGCAGCTGAAGGCAGAGATAAGCTAAATATAGAGGGTTTGTCTTGATTTACAGTAAGGAGTGTGTGATTTTTCTAACTGGAGGATCATCTCCCCATATCGCCACATTGTATACAATGAATAGACCTGTTAGATCAATGTAAGATATTACTCATATAAAATGGTAAATACATCCCATGCCATGTTAATTCCCATCATACCAAATCTAAAAACTACGAGAGGTCCACCAATGTAAAGGCACTTTAATCAATCAGCCCAAGCATTATCCTCTGGAGATTGCACCACCAACTCACTACTATCTCAAAAAAACACCTTTGATGACAGGACCGTGTCCATGCATTTTTTTTCTTAACGGTCTTTATCGAACTAGTGTTTATATATGAGTCTCCACACAACAGATTTAAATCTTTGATAGTGTCAAAGTGGGTCATATTCTAATTAAGACAAAAACTCAATCCCATTTCCGTCTTTGATAGATAGTAAGAGGATAAGTTTATCACCTCCAATGTATACTGTTTGATCACATATTGATCTAGGTTGTTCAAGGCTTTCTTTTTCTCTACTAATGGCTGTTCTAAAAAAGTGTCAGGATCACGCTGATTGCTTCTAACTTTAGGTGTAGCACCTTATTGGGGTGGCTGCATCTCCACACCTGTATTGGCTCTGTGAATTCAGTGTACCTTTCTCTGTACTTTCATTACCATAATGTGTAAGTGTAACCTTAGAATTTGTGTTTGTAGTGGAAATCCGAGAAGGTGTATTGATTGTTACATCATCTTGTGTTGTGATCTAACCCATGTGTATCTCATTACTAGCCTCTTGTGTCTGATCTTGAACCTCATGTCTCTGTGAGGTGTGACCTGTTTTGCCCACCAACCGTTTCTTACCAACATCACCGTGCCCACCACCTGTTTTTTGTCTTTTTCTGGAAATCTTTGTCCTGAATTGTGATCCAAACAAAAAGTGCACACTGAAAACCAATCAAAGCCCTGGTTCACACTGGTGCGTTTTGACATGCGATTTGGCATGTCAAATCGCATGTCAAAACTGCGATTTTTTGCCGCAAATTGCCGGCAATGGCACAGTCCTAATCGGCGCTGCACCGATTTCAAAAAGTAGTTTCTGTACTACTTTTTGCGATTTTGGCCCGCGATTTACATTGACATCTGTGCAGAAACCTGCACAGATGTCCCTGTAATCGCGGCCGAAATCGGGACTGATCAGCGGGAGTGAAATTGTGCGAGTTCAGCTGAACTCGCACGGCTTCACTCCCGCAGCCCAGTGTGAACCTGGGCAAAGTGACAAAGAAATATGTGAACTATGAAACTACTGGTGAGAATAGTTCAGAGAAGCTCTAAGCCCTGGTTCACACTGGTGCGATTTGACATGCGATTTGACATGTCAAATCGCATGTCAAATCTGCAATATTTGCCGCAAATTGCCGGCAATGGCACTGGCCTAATCGGTGCGACGCCGCATCTACGGCGCTGCACCGATTTCAAAAAGTAGTTTCTGTACTACTTTTTGCGATTACGGCCGCGATTTACATTGACATCTGTGTCAGATGTCTTTGTAATCGCCGCTGAAATCGGGAATGCCAGCGAGAGTGAAATCATGCGAGTTCAGCTGAACTCGCACGGCTTCACTCCCGCAGCCCAGTGTGAACCTGGGCTAAGGCTTCAAATTAAATTGTGAAAATAGTCCATGTGAAGACAAAACATTGTAAAATAATTCTTCCCATAAAACAGCTCAAAGTGAGAAAACAGCTTGTCTGCAGTTAATCTCCAATCTCTTCAAACATGAATAGGTAGGTACTCTTACCAAATGGGATGGACTCATCTGTTGTACAACAGTGGGTCATATAGGCTTGTGATCTCAGGAGGTCTGGATCAGGGTGAAGGAAGTGCAAGGAGGTCTCGGAGGCCCAGATCAATCTTGGATAGGAGCGACGGTCCAATCGGCTGGGGTGTAGACTTGACACTCTTAGAACTAAGCCCTCCAGCAGCCCGCTGTCACCGCTGCAGATGCTTCCATCTTCATTTGGTATTCCTTCCCGGTTAGGGGACTCCGGTCGTCTGACTGGATGAGCCGCGATGACATGCACGGGAGTCTCTGCAGTGGCACACAGCTCACAGTGACATCACCCGCTGCTGCTCAGCTACAGCTCTTGTCCCAGCTATCAAGCACTGCTCTCTCCCTCCTCCTCGCACACACAGACACAGGTCTTTCTGACAGGGAGGCAGCTCACTGTCCCCACAACTTATCAGCAGCATACAGCGGCACAGAGGCACACTGACCTTTCCTGGGTTTCCAGGAGCATGTCATTGCGGCACATGGCCAATCAGCACTGTCCAGACAGAGGGTCAGGGTTCCTACAGCCTCATAGGATAATCAGGGGAGAATGAAGACTCCTTCTACAAGCTTTAACCACACACTGATAGAAGTCACAAGACTGCTCTAACTGCTGATGAGAAAAGGTGTTTAGCAGTTTATATTTACTAAAATAATTGCATTTCTATGTTCTGTGTGTAGCGGGGTCCCCATATTTGGGGGCCACTATGTCTGAAATTTAGGGGGTAGCCTGAGCATTAGTTTGGCTCAGGCTGTTTGTTTTCTTTAAAATTGGACTCTGCTCTGCTCTGATGTTGTCTGGTTGTATTGTTCCCTTTGACCTGCAGGTGGCGATGTTGCCCAGGTCCCAGGTTGAACCACAGGAAACATTGCAGTGTGATTGGGTGTCCTCTCTCGGCAGCCATGCAGTGGCCGTGGTCTACCTGCTGTGCATGCAGGGAGAGGGTACTTAAGGGGTAGACGCCATTGGTGCGGGGTCTTCGTCCTTGGCACGTACCCCACCTTCGGTGGCCCTCATGGCCAGGGGTGCGTGTGAATGTGCTGGGTCCCGGGCACCTTTAGCCCGAGGCCCCATAGTTCCAGATAGGCTCAGTACCTTTAACTGAGGCCTACAACCAAGCAGTGGAATCCCAGGGTGCCCATGGGAGGGGGACCCGCTCTGAAGGAGAGGAAACCAGGGGAGGACCTTTCTAAGGGGATCGGTGAAGGATGTCGCCGTCTTGGGAGAGGCCTGGTCACCTGTCAGAGGAAAGGATTCTGTGATACACCGTAAGCTCTTGTAACGTGCCCCATTGGCACCTATGGGCTCTAGTTACAAGTGTTGAAAAGTTCGGGACTTAGGAGCTAAAATGTTCTGTGGCAGAGAATCTTCTTTAACACGTCCCTAGGAGAAACAAAGCTAAAGCAATTGTTCGTGTTTCACTCCGGCTGCTAGACCTGTGAGAGGGATCTATCTGGGTGAGCAAAACCCACTCAGGCTTGAGTGGCGACGAGAGTATATAAGTGCCGTGTGCCTGAACCTCCCTCCCTATTCAACTCAATCTTCAACTTTTTCTACTAAGTTACTAGCAAAGAGAAAATAAACTCGTCTGTTGGAGTTTAACACTGTCTGGACATTGGCCTTCTTAAGAGAGAAAATATACTTTTCCCTACACTCTAGGGACGAGAACCAACAGAACGAGGTAACTCGCTGCAGGACCCAAAAACTGTTAACACCGCTCACCCCTTACAACATGGAGGATACTGGGCATGTGGCATGGTGTGTCCTATCCTGCAAGTGGATGTAAGCAGGACAGGGATCTGTGTGCTACACGTGGGGGCTCGAGTCCGGGATTTTGTAGCTACCCCTGGAAGTTGAACAAATTTTTTTCTCCTGTGTATGTGGTTCTGTGGAGGTCGGCCATCTAGGAAAAGTTGGACTGCGTCACTTTGAGAGAAAATGGAGGTCAGGCCTGTACTGTGATTTTCGTTCTAACTGCGTAGTTCGTGGGCATGTCCTAGCTGAAGAATAGCCTGCGAGCTGCGTGCAGCAAGAGAAAAGGGGGAGGAGCCCCCACCAACTGTGAGTTGCCTGTGGCGCATTGGCGCCAAGGGACAGTACGAGCTGGACTAGTGAAGGAGAAGCAATATGTCTGCTACCCCATGGACTTCCATTGCACCGGGACCTCGGATGTTCCCAACTACCTCTACCATGGACATTGCTCCCCTCACTGCCCCCCTGATGGATACAGGGATCTGGCTCAAGCCTAGGGGCCGCTTCGCCCTTTATACTTGTAGAGATGCGGAGGCCCTGGGCGTGCTCTGTCCCAGACGCAGTGGTTTGACTGTACAGATATGGCCTTTTGGAAGGTGTTTGACCTGCGGGGAATTTCTGTTTAAGGTGGACCAGCCCACCGAGTCACCCCGAGCCTACCGGGTCAATTGTATCATGGGGATTGTTACTTTTGAGGAGGACAACTACGCCCCTACAGCTGAGCCCGCGTGCATCGCTGCAGCTGCAACGGATGTACAAGATGGAGTTCCGGCCACTATGGAGCCAACGACGGATGCTGCTTCCGTCACCACCGAGACCTCCATCCCACACGCCAAATGGAAAGTGGGCTACGTTAAGGCCTCCCGCGGCCGCGGTAGAAGCCTGCCCCAGCTCCTGCCTGAACCATATCTTCGCAGCGGAGGAATCTCCGGGAAGTCCACGTCAGGGGACGGTAAGGAGGCTGGAGGGAACTATGATAGCGAGTTTGTTGGGGAAAGGAAGAAGCCCATTCCTCATGATGGAGAGAATGAGGCTGAAGCCAAAGTCCAGAAACTATTGCCAAGTCAATGTATAGTTACCAGGAAGAAAGAAAATGCGCCTACTAAGTGCAGTATGTAAAATACAATTTATTAGAAAATAATAAGATTCAGCCAAATGGCCTCTCACAGGATCCGATGAAAATGCGGAAGCATTGAAACGCGTCATCTTCCAGAGTCTGCTTTGACGTCACGTCCTGTAGCCTCGGTACGGCTGCGCTCCAGCGTGAACCGCACGCTGCGGTGTGTTGATTTCCTGCTTTCCAGACCTGCATGAGCCCTGCCACGCTCTTTCATCAGCCGCTCATGCGACAACATCGTCCACGATTTTAACACTGGAGGGGCTCCACACTGCCGTAAGACTACAGAGGACCTGAGTGTCATACCCCATGCAGACATCCACAGACATTCTTTTATGCCATTACCTTATTACTATCCTGTGAGTAGCCATTTGGCTGAATCTTATTATTTTCTAATAAATTGTATTTTACATACTGCACTTAGTAGGCGCATTTTCTTTCTTCCTTTTACTGCATACAGAGTTCACTTCACTCTATAAAGTGCTGCCAACGGTGCCTATGTTATTCAGATTATCATCATCATATGGACTTTTATCATTCAATTGAGACTTTTTATTCCCTATAATTCATGGTTTATTATATATTATTTTTTGTTTATACTCCTTATCCCTATCAGTGAGTTCTCTGTACCCATTCCTTGCGCCGTCATTTTGTGTTAAATAATGTATAGTTACCACCCTTACGTGTTGTTATAAAGAGTTAACCACTAAGAATCCCGACAGAATAACAGCACGAGTAAGGGCCCCGGGTGATGCGGAGTGGACATTGACAGCCAGGAAAGAGACACTTTGTAAATCTGTCAGATCACCCGACTCGTGTGTGTTGCCTGGGACGGGAGACCGGCGGACATTGCCAAAGCTCGCCCGGTTGCAGAAAGCTATGCTGCACCGTGTGAGACGGAGTTACGGTCTTGAGTTCCCGTACGTGCCTCATCGACTGATGAAGGAGATTGAGAAAGTAAGGGAATCGTGGTATGATGAAACTATCTTGGATTGCTTAGATACTCCTAAATCCTGCCGAGGAAAATACAAATTTGACCCAAGAGAGGAATTCTTCATACTCCGCAGGAATTGGAGCTATGGTGTCACGGGTGTACTTACCGAGGCCGAGATGCCGAGAGTGGTTCACCCTTGCGACTTGGCGCACTCCGCCCCCTGGAGGTGGAACAGGGAGAGGATGGCGCGAAGAGGCACTGGCTACCAGCAGGTGAGGAAGTCTTGGTAGAGGATCGGGTGACCAGGAACAGGCTGAGGGCCTAACACCAGGCTGATGAGAGCTTTCACAAGATCCAAACAAAGACACAAGTCCAGGGCACTACAGGGGCCAAGCGGGTAGACTGAGTCCAGATACTGGCTGTAGAAACAGGTATTGAGGGTGCAGGCCGAGTTTCTAACACAGTAGACAAGTGATCAGTCCAGGAATATTAAGCAGATAATCAGAGCTGGAGGCAAGCAGCAAATCCGGAATACAAGCAGGAGATCAGGGATTGGAGATTGGTAGAAAGTCAGAGTCACAGGCCGAGGGTCAAACACAGCGGGCAGGCAGAAGAGGTCCGAGAGGCAAGCCAAAGATCAGGTCCAGGAGAGAAGCAGCGTAGTCAGGTCGACCTGGGTCACAACAAGGGTTCAGACGTGTATACAGGAAACCAGGTACAAGGCAGGAAGCTGACGACAAACCAGCAACCTGTCAGCGCCACTAGGCTTCTTTAAATAGGCCTGTCAGATTTCTGATTGGTGCGCCATGGCGCATGTGCGTGCGCCATTCGCGCACACCATTGCGCATGCGCGTGCGCCGTTTCCTCGTGCGCCGTTCGCGCACGCGCGTGCGCCGAAGCGATATTCCACCGCGCATGCGCGCATGCGCGCATGGCTGCGGCGGCTGAATAGGGGATTTCCATGACAGTGCCCCCCCCCCAAGGGGCGGGCTCCGGACGCCCAAGCTGGTCATCAACTCTGGATGTTCTTGATGAAATGCCCTAATTAGGCGTGGGGCATGCAGATTTCTGGCAGGTTCCCATGAATTGTCCTCGAGAGGGTATCCCTTCCATTTAATCAGATACTGAAGTTGCCTCCCTCTCTTCCTGCATCCTAGAATAGACTCCACTTCAAATTCATCTTCACCATCTATTTCAACTGGTGGAGGAGGTGGTTCTTCTCTTCCAGGGAAGGAGCTAGGAACAACAGGCTTCAGCAGAGATGCGTGGAAGACCGGGTGTATCCAATAGGAGTTGGGTAATGCTAATTCAAAGGCCACGGGATTGATCTCCCGTTTGATTTTGAAAGGTCCAATGAACTTTGGCCCCAACTTCCGTGAGGGGATAGGTAATTTAAGGTTGATGGCTGAAAGCCATACTTCCTCCCCGACTTTGAAGGTTGGGTTTTCTTTCCTTCCTCTGTCATAGAATTTTTTGTAATTGTCTTGGGCATTCTGCATCATCTCCTGAAGTTTCTGGAAATTTAATTGGACCGCGGCTATCCGGTCCTGTACAGCAGGGACAGAACTTTCAGGGATGGAGCTGGGAAGGAACGGAGGGTGAAAACCAAAGTTGGCCCAGAAGGGGGTCTGATTGGTAGCTGAATGGATGGAATTATTGTATGCGAACTCAGCATAGGGTAGTAGGGAGAGGGAGGACCAGTCATCTTGGGAGGCAGAGCAGAAACAATGCAGGTATTGTTCCAGAGTTTGGTTAGTCCTCTCAGTCTGGCCGTTGCTCTGAGGGTGATAGGCAGACGAGAGGCAGATCTTGATTTCCAAGGACTTGCAAAGTTCCTGCCAAAATTTGGATGTGAATTGGACACCCCTGTCGGAGACGATGCTCTTGGGTACCCCATGGAGCCTGGTGATTTCCTTAAAGAAGATTCTGGCTGTGTCTGCAGCAGAGGGGGTACCCACCATGGGTAGATAGTGTGCCATCTTAGAGAGGCGGTCGACCACAACCAAGATGGTGGTAAATCCTCCAGAGGGAGGCAGGTCGACAATGAAGTCCATGGAGACCTCTGCCCAGGGACGTTCCGGAATGGGTAGAGGTTTGAGCAGGCCCCAGCTTTTTATATTTGCCCCTTTATTACGCTGGCAGCGAGTGCAGGAGGCAACGTAGGTTTTACAGTCCTGTCTCCAACCTGGCCACCAGAATGAGCGAGAGACTAGCTCAATGGTTTTCTGGGTTCCAAAGTGGCCTGCTAACTTGTGGTCGTGGAAAGTCTTTAGGATTAAATGTCTTGTTTCCAGTGGAGCAAAGATTTTACCTCGGACCAATATAGGTCGTCATGTTTCTCCAGAGAAGAGGTTTCCTGGTCAGAACAGTACCTGGATGCTACTTTAATAGAGGTCAACAGGTCAACCTGGGAGACCAGAAGAAAGTTTTGTGGCGACAAGATAGTGCTGGGTTCCACTGTTTGTGATGATTCGGGAAACATCCTGGAGAGCGCATCTGCCTTCCCATTCTTGGATCCGGGTCTGTAAGAGATGTGGAAGTTAAATCTGGTGAAAAAGAGAGCCCAGCGGGCTTGCCTGGGTCTTAACCGTTTTGCTGTCCTTAAATACTCCAAGTTTTTGTGGTCGGTAAAAATCATGATGGGGTGAGATGCGCCCTCCAGTAGGTACCTCCACTCTTCCAGGGCAAATTTAATGGCCAACAACTCTCTATCACCAACATCGTAATTTTGTTCCGGTGGGTTGAGTTTCCGGGAGGCAAAAGCTATTGGGTGAAGCAGAGACTTGGGGCCCTGTCTTTGAGAGAGAATGGCCCCTGTAGCTGTCTCTGAAGCGTCTACTTCCAGTATGAAGGGTAATGTAGGGTCTGGGTGCCGTAAGACAGGTGCTGAAGAAAACACAGATTTTAATTTGGTGAAAGCATCCTGAGCCTCCTGTGTCCACTGAAAGCGGTTGCCCTGGCGTGTCAGTTGCGTGATGGGTGCTACAATGGAAGAGAACCCGATGATGAACCTTCTGTAGAAATTGGCAAAGCCAATAAAGCGCTGCACCCCTTTCTTATCAGTTGGGGCTGGCCATTCTTGAATTGCCCTGACTTTCTGTGGGTCCATTGCAACTCCGTTAATGGAAATAATGAATCCCAGAAACTGCACTGTAGTCTTTTCAAAGTCGCATTTCTCAGCTTTGAGGTATAGCCTGTGTTCTCTGAGGATGGTAAGGACCTTTTTGACATGAACTCTGTGTAATTCCAAGGAGGTCGAGAAGATAAGTATGTCGTCTAGATATACCACTAAGAAGTCGTCAAGATGTTCTCGGAAGATGTCATTCACTAGATGTTGAAAAGTGGCGGGGGCATTACAAAGCCCGAATGGCATGACGAGGTACTCAAAGTGCCCGAATCTGGATCTGAAGGCGGTCTTCCATTCATCTCCAGCCCTGATCCGGATGAGGTTGTATGCCCCCCGAAGATCCAGCTTGGAAAAGATTTGGGCAGACCGAAACCGTTGAAACAATTCCGGGATCAGTGGTAGTGGATATCTGTTTTTAATGGTGATTTTATTCAGCTCTCTATAGTCAATGCAGGGCCTGAGAGACCCATCTTTTTTTTCCACGAAGAAGATCCCTGCACCGGCTGGAGAGGAAGATGGACGAATTAATTTTTTTCCAAGGTTTTCGTCTATGTAGGCCTTGAGGGCAGTTAACTTGGTTTCAGATAAAGGGAAGATACGGCCGAAAGGCACCTCTGAGCCAGGTAGGAGGTCGATGGGACAGTCATATGGCCGGTGCGGGGGTAGGCAGTCGGCCTGTCGTTTGTCAAAGACGTCCTTAAATTCCAGGTACACGGAGGGGACGTGTTGCAGGTTTTCAGAAACGGTTGTAATGGTAGAGCAGGTGGCTGAGACTGGGGTAAGACAATGCTGGGAGCAGTAATGAGATGTGAATTTGACTTCCTTGTTGGCCCAATTGATAAGAGGCTCGTGTGCTTGTAACCAGGGGAGACCCAGAATGATGGGAAACATTGGAGAGGGGATGAGGTCAAACCGCAGAAACTCTCGGTGGCCAGAGTCAGTGGTGGCAAGGATGGGTTTAGTCTCTTGAGTGATTAGCCCAGAGCGGGGAAGAGAACCATCCGCCAGGTGTACCTGAAGGGAACGGTTCTTGACTTGAAGGGGAAAATGAAGTTTCTGGGTGAGTGCAGAGTCCAGGAAGCAGCTGCAGGCTCCGGAGTCAATAATAGCCGGTAGGCGGGTTGCCCCTTCCGGTAGCTGTAGGGAGATAAAGAGGACAACATAAGCCTGAGGGACACTTGAAACTTGATAGTTCAATACATCTTGGGGGACAGACTTACTGGGTCTCACTGAACAACTTCGGAGGAAATGGCCAGAACCTCCACAGTAGAGACATAGGTTGGCTTGACGCCTGCACCGTTTCTCCTCAGGAGAGAAGGGAGGCCGGACTAGGCCAAGTTGCATCGGTTCAGGTTCCGGAAAGGACGGAGCAGCTGGAACTGGAGCAGGAGGATGAACCAGAACGGATCTGGAAGGAGTCCAGTTGGGACGAGCAGTCTGAAAGCGTTCAGCGCGCCGCTCTCGCAGGCGTCTGTCAAGCTGGGTGGCGGACTGAACTAGATCTTCCAAGGAAGCGGGGGTCTCATTCCGGGCTAGTTCGTCCTTAAGCGCTTCTGACAGTCCTTGGCGGTACTGGTATTTCAATGCCGCTTCGTTCCAGCCGGTATCGGCCGACCATTTCCGGAATTCGGCCGTATAGTCCTCAACCGGCCTTCTTCCCTGGAACAGGCGGTGCAGAATAGCCTCAGCCGTAGCTGTGGGCTGGGGATCGTCGTATAGCTGCGCCATCTGTTCGAAGAAGGTTTCAACAGAGTTTAATGCGGGGCTCCTTTGCTCCATTAAGCCGTGAGCCCAGGCTTGGGGTTCCTCGGATAGGAGGGAGATAATGAAGCCCACCTTTACTACCTCTGAAGAAAAGGTCAGAGGCTGAAGAGCAAGGTAGAGAGAGCAGGCATTTTTGAAGGCTCTGTACTTTTTGCGATCACCCGTAAATCGCTTTGGTATGGGAACTCTGGGTTCCGGGGAAGCCATCACCACGGTAGGGCTTGCCGAGACCTGAGAAGTGGAGGTACCAGGGGTAGAAGCCACAGCAGGGGCTGTAGGGCCTGGTGACGCAGTGAGTTGTTGAAGCCGGCCATCCATTTGTGTGTATCCCTCCTGTAGTTTTTGGACCGCATTAGTTAGTGCGGTTACCTGCTGGCAGAGGTTGTCAAATGGGGAACGCGCTCTGTTGGCTTCAGACATCTGGCTGGTTTGTACTGTCAGGGGTGTACTTACCGAGGCCGAGATGCTGAGAGTGGTTCACCCTTGCGACTTGGCGCACTCCGCCCCCTGGAGGTGGAACAGGGAGAGGATGGCGCGAAGAGGCACTGGCTACCAGCAGGTGAGGAAGTCTTGGTAGAGGATCGGGTGACCAGGAACAGGCTGAGGGCCTAACACCAGGCTGATGAGGGCTTTCACAAGATCCAAACAAAGACACAAGTCCAGGGCACTACAGGGGCCAAGCGGGTAGACTGAGTCCAGATACTGGCTGTAGAAACAGGTACTGAGGGTGCAGGCCGAGGGTCTAACACAGTAGACAAGTGATCAGTCCAGGAATATTAAGCAGGTAATCAGAGCTGGAGGCAAGTAGCAAATCCGGAATACAAGCAGGAGATCAGGGATTGGAGATTGGTAGAAAGTCTGAGTCACAGGCCGAGGGTCAAACACAGCGGGCAGGCAGAAGAGGTCCGAGAGGCAAGCCAAAGGTCAGGTCCAGGAGAGAAGCAGCGTAGTCAGGTCGATCCGGGTCACAACAAGGGTTCAGACGTGTATACAGGAAACCAGGTACAAGGCAGGAAGCTGACGACAAACCAGCAACCTGTCAGCGCCACTAGGCTTCTTTAAATAGGCCTGTCAGATTTCTGATTGGTGCGCCATGGCGCATGTGCGTGCGCCATTTGCGCACACCATTGCGCATGCGCATGCGCCGTTCCCGCACGTGCATGCGCCGAAGCGCTATTCCACCGCGCATGCGCGCATGGCTGCGGCGGCTGAATAGGGGATTTCCATGACATATGGTTAGCATATTTGCGCTGATCGAGTGGTCATTTGTACGGAATGAGGAGCAGATGTGGAACATTTAATCACTACCAGAGATGCCGGTGGAAGATTGGTCATTCTCCCAGATCCTCAATATTACCTTTGAAATGGGAACTTGTGTGTTTATTCTATTATCCCGTTTCACAGGAACAGCCTGCCCTGAACTCATGACTTTACC